>JBCFYV010003508.1:8205744-8680536 GCA_039000515.1 Timema cristinae | reverse complement strand
GGTAGTTAATTTGTGTACGACAAGAAACCCTTTTTTCCTTTAGTGTCTTTTGAAAAAATAAACTGGCCTAAAGGTATAAGTTCAAAAGCACTGGCTGCTGACCAAAAAGGTCTTGGGCCGACCCCCTGACCGAAAACCGGGTTTTTTTTCCCTTAAAAAGGGGGAATTTTTTTCCCCAGGGTTTTTGGTTAACCCTAACATACTCATTTTAAAACATCCCCTCATTTCATCAGAACATTTAAAACACCTCCACAAGAGGATGAAAGACAAAAGAAATTTTGGAAAATGTTCCCTGAGCAGCGGCAAAATTAAAAAAAGTGGCTAATCTTTCTGCAAACTGAGTTACAGATTGATCTAGCACAGACACACCTTTATTATTATTCTGTAAAAATATCTTTATGGTTAATATTCTATGACCTACATTACGGGACCCCAAAGGGGTCTTGTCTTTTTTTGGGTTTCACTTTGATGGAGGGGTTGGGGTTTTTTGAATGCGGGTCAGATTTTTTGAGGGGGTTTTTTCCTCAATGTTTAAAATGTTCTACTTCGAAAAATATAAATAACAATAAATAAATATAAACTTTTAATGAAACAAATAGATAAATTTATACTAACTTTGGTATCATGGCTATTCCACCAACTTTATCACTTGGGATAAATATTGTATTCAATTTAAAAATTGAGAAGTTTTCTAATAATTTGTAGGTTTACCCTTATATGTAGCCGGGTGGTGTAAAACAGTCATACACCACTTGCCACTGGGTGGGGATATAAGCGTTTGATTATCAGATATGTGTTCAGTAGATGTTTTTCCACATTTAGGCTTCATATTGGTTTTCCTATTAACTCCCACTATTGTAATTGTGTTTTCTCTAAACCATTTTCCTTTTTCCTATGTTCAATACGAAGTCATTAATAACCTTTTTGTTAAACAACTTAGTCTGTGAAGTTCTCTTTTTGAGGAAAACACTAAGCATTAATAATCTTTAATGTAGGGGTGTGCGAAGTCCCATTTTTTCTATTCGAAGCAAACTTGAATTGAATATATGAAATATTCTTGAAGCCGAATCTAAGTTTGAATATTTTATTTTAGTTGTTTTATGCTTAAAAAAATTATATTGTGATCATTATAACTGAATGCACTAAGATTACTTGGAACATATTCTATTGCACCATTGTTTGGAATAGTTGGTGTTAATCTGACAAATTAAGCTATTATGACAACTTACAATTAAATTATTTCAGTTTATTTCCATATGAATATTAATTTATATTGTATAAAACAGCTCAGAATGGCTATAATTGAACATAAATTGAGTATTTTAGCTGTCAATATTTTGATCGGCAAGGTTTCGAAGCCGGAATTTGTTTTGAAGCAAAGTCGAATCTGATGTTTGTTTCAAAGCCAAGTCAAAGTTTCGCACATCCCTACTCAAATGTATACAAATATATTCATGTGATTTTGTATAGGTTTACCAATGGCTAAACGTTTGTTAATCAACATTAACGTTCAACAAACAAAATTAATTCACGTTCATAATTGAATAGTTATGATACTAAAAGAATAATGTTAAGTATATATATTTGATGAAATAAATTAAAACAGCGGTAACTTACATAACACAAGTATATAGTACAATGCTTGTGAAATTCCCCTTTTCACTTGTTTAGCAAGTACTTGTCAATAATTTATACCTATTCCACTCACATCGCTTGGACCAGATCAACCTCTAACAAGGTTAGTTTTTCTTTCAACTTGCTATAATCTTATTAAGATAAGTGATGGTTGACAAATAAACAAACTGCTCTTTACTGGCCTAAATAATAAAAGTGATAGCTTTAGACTAATATCATTGATTTAAAATGTAGTTTACTATCATTATGAACCCTTCACTTAACCTGAGAGCAGGGCCGCATGTGTGGAAGGAGAGGAGAGACGGGGGGGGGGGGGGCTGGCAAAGAGGGCAATTACCCTGGGCCTCACATTTCAATTGGCCACTTTTCCCTAAAAAATTAACCAAATCACAGTTATTATAAATTTCACATCAAATAGTGTACAGATAATTAATAGCAATAAGTATCCGCTTAGTAATAAGCTCTCATTTCAGATTCCTGAAAATTCTTTGTCTAATTTAGGATTTACTTTATTCGAGTAATGTGCTACAGTACATTAAAATACACCATCATTGTGCTACCACTGTTGGTCTAGTGACAACTAGCATCACAATGGTGCAAAGAGGAATTTACTTTTGTTAACTTGTTTGTATTTAATAAAGTACATTCATTTAATGGGTTGATCAATATTCCATAAAACATGATAAATTATTAAGAAATATAAGTACTGAGTATATGTATCAATATATTATTGGGTAGGGCCATAATGTAGTCTCTCAATGTAAGACTGCAAACTTTCAAGATAAACAGTGTGTCCATATTAACACAATTTTGTTAACAAGGTTATGATAATTAAAATGAATCTAGGTGACCTGGTGATCTAGGGGTAAGGTGTCAGACTTCTATGCTGGCGGCCGGGGTTCAATCCTCGGTCCCGGCAAAGATTTATCTGATTACCAAACCCTTCCTTCACCTCTGACAAGACATCTTGTGAATGTGGCGAATGCCAGGCCTCCACCGTGGTTCGGATTCCACGTTAAACTGTAGGTCCTTCATTTCATCTCACAATCACCCTACCATTACACATTAGCGTAAGTGCGTATAACCCGAATGGGTAGTAAGACGCGGTGCTAATTATAACAATAATAATAAAATTAATCTAGTTATTCTATTGAATTTTATTTCCTCCCATATTTTCTAAAGGCATGAACACATTTTAACCAAACTATTTTATACACATGCTACTGATTTTTATGCTTTTAGCACCACTTTTTGCAGCTCCAAATCATTCCATTTTCATGTCATCTATGGACTAAGAAATTTTGATCTTTCTGGGATTCAATCCAATAAAGTTTCTTGGAAAGGATTGATCACAAGCTACACATTGATAATTGTTAATTAAGGGATCAGCATTTCAAAAAAATAAAATTTGGCCACCTTAAGTAAAAATAACTCCAAATTAGTACCTTTTTATTAAAAATATAAAATTATAATATAAAATAATAACCATACTTTATTTTTTTCAGGAATTTTCGCAGTATCAATCAAATATTCTTTAGAAATTTGGCCATCTATAAAAGGTTTTCAATTTGTTGCAGTTAAGTGTGACTAGGTATAACATTTACAAATGGTATATTTGTACAAGTTTTATAAAAATAATGGGCCACATTGTATGTTGCTGTGGGCCTCAAGTTTGATGTGTCAGCCTTAAAGTATAATACCTACGAGTCTTTTTCTCACTAAAAGGTAAACTTTGCTTACTTGCGACAGAGTAATGTTTTTGCTCAATTATAACTATTTTATGATCAGATGCACAATAACTATTTCATAAGACACATGAATCTCAAGTGGATATGGCTCACTCTGGTTTAGATTTAAATATAACTATACTAATTATTTTTATATTCAGTTACAATAGGAAACCATTTATAGCTCTTGTTATTCATGATTTAATTTATTAATCTTATTATGATTATGTAAATTTAACAATACCTTTGTGTTTTTTTGTGATTGTACATAAAATAACTAATTTGATATTTTTATCTTCTAGGTATTTTGAGCTCTTGGAAAGCATGGAATAAACATACGAGAACTGAGACTACCGACAAAGATAGACCATTTACAGATCATTATAAAAATGTTATTAGATATAATACTGAAGATTGGTATTCATGCCCGAACTGCAGCAAATTGTATAAGTGGGAGCGTAGTTTGCGAAAACACTTTAAAGATGAATGTGGCAAGCCACCACAATTCCAATGTCCACACTGTCCTATGAAACTAACCCAAAAAGGAAATTTAAAAATACACATACTAAGACGGCATAAATAAAAGTGTGTATTTATATTATTAACTCAGGTTATATTAGTTGTAATGTATGTGCCTGATCACAATAAACGGCCTTATTATGAATGATGGCCTTGAACTGAAACACCACTCACATTTTCTAACTATACCTGTGCATTCACGTTTTATAACTACATTCCCAAATTTGAAAGTATAATTATCATAAACTTTCCCAACACACAGTTACATGCACACATGCATTCACACATTAGCTAATCATATCCTATGATGATACTTGTAAATAGTTTAAAAGATTACAAGTATATCAATCATTATAATTAAAATTGTAACCATTAATAAATGTGTTGGGTCTGTTCTTAATTTGATATTTTCAAGGACACACTATAGTAAGTAACCCTTGTACATTTTTTATTTTGACATTTGGTTCTGATAACATGGAGTATACATAATTCAAACTCACTCTAATCATTATATAAAGTATATTTGATCTAACTTTCATTTTCTAATAAAAAAGTTAGCACATTAAACACTTGCCAAAAAAATGTATTTTGAAATATTTGGAAATTATGATTTAATATTGTATACAGTATAGTCTTTGAAAATAAATGGGGAACATTTTGATTTTGTACTTTCAGATAACACCACCCCTATTGTGTCACAATCCTTTACACATGAACCTTTATTGCATGGGTATGTCTATACAAAATTGGGAATTGGTCCCTCAAATCCTTGAATTCTTAAGGATATTCTAGTTTTAAAGACTTGAAAATTAATACATATAGTTTTAAAGATTTTTAATATTATCTTTTAGAATTATTTTGATGCTTCATTGTGTTAAAGGACAACAAACCTAGCAACCAGCTCCAGACAACTTCTTACTACTTAACTAAATGTGAATTTACATTTAAACAAAAATGAAATAGTTTGTATGAAACAATATTTTTTTCCATAGCATTCAAAGAATTAATGGGAACACAATCAAAATGAATATAAAATATAATAAATAAGGGAAAGTTAATTTCCTATTCTTTCATGCTTTCTAAAACTACGATTTGAGATTTGGGATTCATAGGTAAAAAGAAATGTGCACTCAAGTAAAAGTGTTCATCCCATGTATATAACAATTATTATGTTCCTTTTACATATCTATAAATTTGCTCATTGAGATTTCATATTTCAACCTTTTTTATGAACTTTATTTATATTATTATAAAACTTTATTATATATATCTCTTAAGGAGAAATATCCAATTTTCTTGAAGATGTTTTTCCCAAAGTGAATATTGAAAACAGAACTTAATATATATTCACAAATTTTGTTTCCAGTCATTAAATAAAATATTGGGTGGGTGTCTGTCTACATGTCAGCTAAAAAAAAAGTTAGACAAATATTTGTTGTTAGAAAACTTTTGGTTTTTATTGAATGTTTTGACAATATTTAGGTAACTATCTATAAAGGCACTTAAAGCAGTGTAATTTTATGTTTTAATTACATCCACGGTATTAAAAATTAACAATGTCGAGCATTTAGTTTTACCTTCACAGTAGTAACTTAAAAATGGTTAATTATAAAGTGGTGACTAGACTGTACCGAAAAGCCTGGGAATCCTAGAGAGTTTTCAAGAATCAACATGACTGTAGTATAATTTGTGTGTGGTAATATGGAAACATTGTAAACCTTCAGTGAGGTACCCTGAAAATACATGTGCATATAATGTATGATTATGTATTTTATATATATATGATGTGTGTGTGTGTGTGTAATATAATAAAAAGTGCAAATTCTGAGGAAATATTCGTAGCCTGTATAACACATATATAAAAAGGAAACACCAAACTATTATGCTGTGTGTTGAATAGTTTCTTTATTTTTTGTTAAATCATGCAGAATAACTTGCTTGTTCTATTATTTGCAGACTTGGTGTTGTCCAGAAATTTTGCAGTGCGTTCACCTACTGTAATTCCACCTTTTTTGAAAAACACCATCAAAAGAAACCAAATGCATCCTTCAAAACAATCAGGAGTGTATGAATGCCCAAACTGCAACAAAACATACTTTTTAAAGGGTAACTTAAAGCGTCACATGACTCTAGAGTGCAGTAGGGATCCACAGTTCTTTTGTCAGATCTGTTTTCACAGGTACACTAGAAAAGATAGTTTGAAAAGACATATGCTTAATTCTCACTAGCGCTTAATGTTTTCACATCAACACTTTTATTTTTCAGTACAGTATATAAGTCATTTGTAATTATAATATTTATTATAAGTTAATTGTCTATAGCAATTAGCATAGTACTGTTAACATTTGAAACCAATAAGCGTTTGTCCTCTTTTAAAATAGAATCCAAAATGTGTCCATTTTTTTGTGTGACAAATGTAATACATTTTAGAAAGCAGTTTGCATTTTAATAAGAGTAAAATTTATTTGATAAGAAATTAAGTATAAAAGTTTATATAATTAATTAAAGTGATTGCAATACTATATGTTTTGATTCACATCAAACAGTCATAAGTGATATGTTTTAAAATAGTAGTTTGAATACAAATATATATATGAAAATAGCTTCATTAGATTCAAAAGTAATGACAATTTATTGATAGTTAATAAAATATGTCAATTTACCATGAATTTACTTTGTTCATTTAGAAAGGTAAGTTAAATAATTAGGAAACCAACATAATAATTTCTTGTAAACACTTGTTATATCTTATGAAAACAAATGTAAGTTTTCTAAATACATTTCATATTTCTCATTTAAAAAATTAAATCTTTAATTCATTTTCTAATAAGTTCATTTCTTTATTCTTAGCTATTTTTCCCCGTATCTAATAAGAATACATTATCAACGGTTTCCATCTTGTGATCTGTTCAGTTTAGTAAATTGCTTCCATCTTCCTCTTACCTTCCAACATGCTTCCAAACTTCTCTCACTTGCACACTTATTCTTAAATGCTCCTCCCATCTCTATCTTGGTTTCCTATTCGGTTTTTTTCCTACATACTTTATCTCCATCATTCTTTTTGGGATTCTTTCCTTTTCAATCCTCATTACAAAACGATACAATTTCAACCCTATTTCCTCTTTTATCTCATGTACTCTCTGAATACAAACTCTTGCCCAGACTACTTCATTCCTAATCCTGTTTCTCTTTGTAATTGCGCCTCACAAACTTCATTCCCATGGACTCCACTTTCCTGGTCTCTCTTACATCCAATGCCTATTTTCTGCTGCATCATATTACTCTGGGTACAAAGTAAAGTATGCATTTTTTCTTCTATTGTAGATCTCTTACGCACCTGTAGAATATTTACTCCTGTTGCCCCCTTCTTTACTTTTCCTTTTGCCTCAATCCTCATTCATGTTTCTAATATATTTTATACTTAGTAGGTGAATGCCAGGCCTCCACCGTGGTTCGGATTCCACGTTAAACTGTAGGTCCTCCATTTCATCTCACAATCACCCTACCATTACACATTAGCGTAAGTGCGTATAACCCGAACAGGTAGTAAGACGCGGTGCTAATAATAATAATAATATACTTAGTACATTTTCAGTTCTACTTAATCCAGCTTTATAGATTTTCTAAGCCTTTTCCTCTTCCTTGACATTACCAACAAACACTTAATTCACTCTTTGCCATATTAAATCTAACTCTGTATACTTCCTTATTCCATTCCTGTAGCTTTTCGTGTACTTATTTGTCCTTTGTCTCCATACCATCAAGTCATAAGAAAACATAACTGCTTTTATTCTCTACTTACCAAGTTTCCTTACCACTTCTTTCATGACCATTTCTAATACCAATATAATACCAAAACGATAATTTGTTTCTCTTTAATATCGTTTCATTATCAACAAAAAAAATATAAAAAAACCATACCCAAAAATTCAGTTCATTCAAATAAAAAATGATTAAGTTGATAAAATAGCATTTCTCTAATCGTTGTATTCCACATAAATTGAGCTTTGTTGTAAGTAACTGTCATAATAAGTAAATTTGACAATTTTTTTCATATCTTGCTTTAGTTAGGTTAAAAAAAATGTTCACATAAAAAAAGTTTTATATAATATAAATTTGAAATAATAACATTTAGTGAATCACACATAAATCAAACTGGCTCATTCACTTTTCAGTCGGTAGTTGGTTGCTACTCCTGTTTTGTGTATAATAACCAGTGGCAACACCTTGGAAACAAAAGTATCATACGTCTGTGTCATTTGTGGCTCACATTTACCTGAAACATTTGTCATGAATTTAATTCTTGTCATATGAAACTAATAAATACAAATTGATTAATTTTAAATTTTGTTTATTGTAGTTATTTCTTCAAAAATATTTAATCATCAATATCATTCTGCTGGTTGTCATAATCTAGTTCATCTGCTACACAAATTATAATACTGCACTCAATTTCTACACTTTTGTCTCAATACTGAATGAATGCTAGATGGTGTTAATTAGCAACCCTTTTTTCAGTTAAAACATAGCAAGTTAATCAAGATATCAGGTGTGAGAGGCATTGCACAGAATATGAACCAGGACACCATTTACCACCTTCCTTCTTCAATCAGTGGCTTCCAGCTAGCTTCCAATCAATCCTACACTTGCAATGAGAACAAGTGTAAAAGGTTGTGAAAAAAAAAATCCTTTTGATTCTAGTACTTTTTTACTCGATAGTTTTGTTTCAAGACTTTCATTGATACGATTACTCACATACCGGTATTATAATGGTATGTAAATAAACTACCTGTTAGTTGCTAAGTCTTTATATTTCAAAGCAGTATCTACTTTAACTTAAATAAGGAACAAGCTTTTGAAGGGGATTGGAGTCTTAAAGAAATTTTAAATAATCTTAAATTTATTTTTTAATCTTGTTTTTTTGTATTATGGAAAAATAGGTTTTCTATTAAAGCTTGTATAGGAAAATCTTCCATAATATCCATCATACAATACTATCATACTTTCCAACATAATTAATATTAAATCATTATTTTCACCATTTTAATAAATATGAAAATACAATTAGTTATAAACATGTTTCCCTGAATAAAATTTTGATAATGACACCTACTGTTAGTGATACTTATTTAGTTTTTTTTCCCAATACTTTTAATTACTAATTTCAATACCATATTCCTAGTTTTGAGTCTGTACTTTCTATGTGCATGAGGTATAACTCATTCAAACTTTTGAAGATCTTTGGATATTACTGTTCTAGGAGAATGTTTTTAAACACAGATATATTGTTGCAAAATTTGATTTGACTCTAGAACCTTTTAAGTGAGCTTCATTTTCTTAAGGAATATTGAACAAGCTATGTCTGCACCAGATGCTGCATTTAAAAATACAGTGACACATTCCAGTAATTTATGAGTTTTTTTCACTTTTCGATTGTCTCTGATATATAGACTTTCTATGTGGTGAGCTGTTTTACCCAGCAAAATTACAATATAATGGATTAAATAGCCAAGCTCTCATGTTTGTTAGTTACGGCTATAACCGCATCTAAGTATAATATTCTGTACATTGAAAAATTACATTTAGACATGGAAATCGATACTGAGAACTTTGGCTTAAAATACCAATGCTCTTAGCTACCTAGGAGCCGTCCCTTGTCCAGGGTCATTCATTTTTCACTCATATTTTAAGGCAGAGTCTGTAATAGACACAAGGAAATGGTCAACTACATAGATAGGTGTGGTCAATTAAGATCACGAGCTATCAGATAACACAACCATACTCAAATCAAAGGGCTTTATGCTACCAATAATACAATGACAACTGTACAAATGCATATTTCATGATTGATTAAATAGTCAAGCTATTATGTTTATTAGTTACCATTTTCAATTTAAAAAATATGAGAAGATGGGAACACTCAAAAGTCCTGCAATGATATTTTTGAAATCTTTTAATTTTGGTACAATGACCATAGTTTTGCATATAGTGGCTAATCTGATTATATAAAGTAGAATTTTTGTCCACCTTTCCTGTATGAATTCCCCTGCAAACTTAACCATGATGTAGATGGAGGTAGAGCTGCTTAGAGTAAGATCAATAAAGGAAATAATTTTGGCTTTGCTAACATCATATTGCTTATAGCTTTGTAAGGCGCTTTGCACGTAGCCATTCCACCTTAGAGTAGGTGAGTAAGCAGCTATGGACTCTATTAAACACAACATGCCATAGTGTATCTATTCATAATTGCCTTCCTTAAAACGTGTTCAATTATCAGTTAATGTTAAATTAAAAACATTTTTTTTAGAATATTTTATATTGCACAATAAGCACGAATTTTTTTAAAACCAATAGTTTCTGAGCTATAAACAAATATACATACTTTTAATTCAGGTATTTGAAAATGAATTTGATTCATATGCTCTTTGGTGGACAAAGATATTTCTCTTTTCTTAATTTTCCTTTAATATTGTTCCTAGTTCCTAATACCAAAGAGAAAGTAATTAACACTGTATATTATTTCATTTATGATCTATGGTGTAGTGTTCATACAACAATGTATAGACCTATTATTTCATTTCACAAATCTCACGAGTTTTTAGTAAATGTATATTTTAAGATAAAGCCAAGTGAGAGTCTTTGTATTGCACCATATCATTTATTTAATAGATAAAGAGGTTGGGTCCAGTAAAATGCTTAGATACTTTTTAATTGGCATATAGGAATTCTAACTTACATTTTGGACCAGAAATTGGCATGCAACAAATCAGTTAAGGATGGTTTTGAAATTGTAACCAAATTACTGGGTTAATAATGGTCCTTTTAGTTAAAATAAGTTATCTTGAAACAGGAAATTAAAGGAATATTTTATAATTTTGTGAGATTTTGTTTTTCACTCGTGTTTCAAATGCCAGCTTGTTTATTCTCTGTAGCATTATTTGCTCTTTGCCAACATACACATTAAAAAAAACCTTTTTAAATAATTACGCTTATAACTTTAAAACCGCTTTTAAATTATTATTCTAATAATTAATAAATTACACTAGAAATACAAAACATTCAATGTTCCATTGGTATTATTTGAAATTTTACTATTTTATTCAGGATTTATGAAAAATGAATTCAAAATGATGATAGTTGATAAAATAATACTGATTCTATAAGGAAAATTTAAAATAAACAAGTCACTCTCATAAGTCATATTTTTAATTCCATTGTTTCTGTACTATAAGAATTTCTGATATATACCTTGTTGATTATATATTTAAATAATGTATATTCAATAGGTTTTATATTATCTATAATAGTCTCTTAATTCAAATCTGTTGATCACGACCTACCAGTCTACCGCGGCCAATAGTTTGGTCGATCGGTTAAAAAGAAAAAGAAAACTAAAAAGAGGGTTTGCAGTTTTTTTCATATTATATTTAGAAAATCTAAATATCAGAGCTATCTGACTGATGACTATTTATTTACAATCCTGCCTTAACCTATGACAAAGTAATACAGAACTTTCATTCAACAAACTATCCTATCATTCATCAATCAAGTATTTAGTGAGAAAATACTTTTTTCAGGAAAATTATGTATTATGTGGTTTGATAAAAGCAAACTCAATTTCAGTGTGTGAAAGGACTATAAGTTCTTATATACAATATAGTTTTACTGTTAAAACACAAAACGGGGTATACATTTTTTACCAATGAAACAAACAATAAAATCCTTTGGTACCCAAGTAGATCATAAAGGATTTTCCTTCTTCAGAGTAGATCCTTAGAGGAAAAAGTCTGGCCACTCCTGCCTTACATTAAAGACTCAAATTTGGTTCATTAATGATAGATAACAGTTTAATCATTTTGGCTCTGTTCAAATATCCCCTTCATTTCATTTTTATTATTTTATAATAACTTATATCTTATAATGATATTTTTGAAAAACTTCCCTTGTTTGATTCATTATTTTAAAAAAAACCTTCACTGTGTGAGCTCTCAAGTGAGCTATACCTAACAAGCGACCACTGCTATTAGTGGTGCTGGTGTCAAAATTTGCAGATAATGAGTGTCATGTAGTCAGTCAGTCTGGCTCTTAATCTCACTTTTATAAACCAGAGTTACTCCTTTATTCAAGTAGATTCTCATAGGTCCTCACAAGGGTGAGTTTGACCCTTTTTCAGACCCACTGCTTTACATAAATATTTTGAAAGAGCCGGAGATCAAATCCGGGACCTTGTGATCTTTAGCCAGGAACTTTGTTTGAAAAAAAAAAAAAAACACATTCAAGGAGATTTGAAAACATTTATTTTATCCAAATTAATATTCCAAAAAAGTTTCTGAAATATTTTAGGAAATATCATCAACTTTAATGTGAAATTACATGGATATTGATATAAGGAAAAATGATTTTTAAGAATAGTTTTGAAACAAAAGATTTATTGTGGTATGAGTAAATTAGTGTGTTCCTCTTCCAATTTTAAAACGGGTGGAAAATTAATCTTTTCAATTAATAAGCTTCTTATAAAACAAATTGTAATTAATGCAAAGCAACAGTAATTAATTTGTTTAGCAATTATTGTCAAACATCAAGAATTTAACAGTGCCTCAGAAACATACCAAAATATATTCTAAAACACAATATTAATTTTGTATAAATTGTACAAGTTTTAAATATTAGAACCTGTGTTCTAATGTAATTATGTTCTATCACCCAGTTTATTTCTTTCTCAAGAATACAATTACCTCCTTACTGTCTGTGTTTTTACTTGTACATCTATTTTCAATAAATATCGAGAAAAGATAGGTTTTTAAGACAAAAATTTTAATTTTAATATATAGTTACGAAAATATCAGAATAGTACACATGTATATGTACATTGCATGTACGGTCCAATTTTAATAATAAAGAAAAGATAACAAATCTACTTTCACTTATATATACTGTACCTAAAGTCATGTAATCTGTAGGCATGGGTGTAGAGAGGAGAGGTTTATTGGATTCAAACCCCTCCTCCACCTCTCTAGAAATTTTAAAATTTTTTTATTAAGAAGCTTAAAGATGGCCTTGTATCAAACTTCAAATAACTTAGGGGCATTCACTTTTAAAACTTTCCTAGGGAAGGACCACTCCAAATAGCTTCTAAAACCATTTAATTTTCAAAAATGTGTTAGGGGAAAACCTCATTGAATAGGTTCTTAAGGTATCTAGTTTTTATAAATATCATAGCAAAAGGACAATTCTAAATAACTTTAAGCGCATCCAGTTTAAACAACTTGCTGGTGGGAGGCTACTTAACGTAACTTCTAGGGGTATCAGAATTAAAAAAAAAAAAATGGGTAGGGAACAATTCAAATAGATTATAGTTAATCTAATTTATAAAAAAAATATTTAGTTAGCAGTTCTTAAAATAGACTTTAGAGGCATTCAATTTTCAAAAATTTGCGGAAGGAGACTACACCAAATAGACTCTACGAGTATCCAAATTTCAAAATATTTAAGGAGTATCACTATTCTAAATAGCTTTTAAGAGAGTATTATTTTCATAAATTCTTCAAATGAGGATCACTACAAATATCTTCTAGGATTATCTTATTTTCTAACATTAACTGGAGGAAAGGAAGGTACAACGACTCCAAAAAACTTTTTTTACTTACTCCCTTACCCCCCTCTCACACAAATAAAGTTCCACCACTACTCTATAGAGAAACAATGTTCTTATTTCTTAAGAGTTTAATAGTAAGTCTATTAACATCTTAAACATACGATTTTGAAACCTTCTCTCAGAAATTAAATTTGCTGTATGCCCACATGTGCAGATGTCAATTTTGGTAGATATTAAAAAATAATATAAAATAATACTTATAATATACAAAGATGTTACAAATGTTGCCCTCTAAAAATATGTTTGTGTATTTTAAAAGGCCATTCTATGAAATTAGAGCTATCAATCATAATTATTAAATTAAACAACAACATCAAATAATAATCGTTCATTAAATCAGAATATTGACTTTATTTTACCCCATCGATGGTTACATGCTATCAGGTGTCACACGATATACTGGATTAAAGATAACAGGGAGGCCATGGTTCAAATACAGACCAAGTGGGGGGCTACGATATACTGGATTGCAGATAACAGGGAGGCCATGGTTCAAATACAGACCAAGTGGGGGGCTACGATATACTGGATTGCAGATAACAGGGAGGCCATACTTCAAATACAGACCAAGTGGGGGGCTACGATATACTGGATTGCAGATAACAGGGAGGCCATACTTCAAATACAGACCAAGTGGGGCTACGATATACTGGATTAAAGATAACAGGGAGGCCATACTTCAAATACAGACCAAGTGGGGGCTACAATGTACTGTATTGCAGATAACAGGGAGGCCATGGTTCAAATACAGACCAAGTGGGGGCTACGATATACTGGATTGCAGATAACAGGGAGGCCATGGTTCAAATACAGACCAAGTGGGGGGCTACGATATACTGGATTGCAGATAACAGGGAGGCCATACTTCAAATACAGACCAAGTGGGGGGCTACGATATACTGGATTGCAGATAACAGGGTGGCCATGGTTCAAATACAGACCAAGTGGGGGCTACGATATACTGGATTAAAGATAACAGGGAGGCCATACTTCAAATACAGACCAAGTGGGGCTACAATGTACTGTATTGCAGATAACAGGGAGGCCATGGTTCAAATACAGACCAAGTGGGGGCTATGAGATACTGGATTACAGATAACAGGGAGGCCATACTTCAAATACAGACCAAGTGGGGGCTACAATGTACTGTATTGCAGATAACAGGGAGGCCATGGTTCAAATACAGACCAAGTGGGGGGCTACGATATACTGGATTGCAGATAACAGGGAGGCCATGGTTCAAATACAGACCAAGTGGGGGCTACGATATACTGGATTGCAGATAACAGGGAGGCCATACTTCAAATACAGACCAAGTGGGGGCTACGATATACTGGATTGCAGATAACAGGAGGGCCATACTTCAAATACAGACCAAGTGGGGGGCTACGATATACTGGATTGCAGATAACAGGGAGGCCATACTTCAAATACAGACCAAGTGGGGGCTACGATATACTGGATTGCAGATAACAGGGAGGCCATGGTTCAAATACAGACCAAGTGGGGGCTACGAGATACTGGATTGCAGATAACATGGAGGCCATGGTTCAAATACAGACCAAGTGGGGGCTACGATATACTGGATTGCAGATAACAGGGAGGCCATGGTTCAAATACAGACCAAGTGGGGGGCTACGAGATACTGGATTGCAGATAACAGGGAGGCCATACTTCAAATACAGACCAAGTGGGGGCTACAATGTACTGTATTTCAGATAACAGGGAGGCCATGGTTCAAATACAGACCAAGTGGGGGGCTACGAGATACTGGATTGCAAATAACAGGGAGGCCATGGTTCAAATACAGACCAAGTGGGGGCTACGATATACTGGATTAAAGATAACAGGGAGGCCATACTTCAAATACAGACCAAGTGGGGGCTACAATGTACTGTATTGCAGATAACAGGGAGGCCATGGTTCAAATACAGACCAAGTGGGGGGCTACGAGATACTGGATTGCAGATAACAGGGAGGCCATGGTTCAAATACAGACCAAGTGGCGGGCTACGAGATACTGGATTGCAGATAACAGGGAGGCCATACTTCAAATACAGACCAAGTGGGGGCTACAATGTACTGAATTGCAGATAACAGGGAGGCCATGGTTCAAATACAGACCAAGTGGGGGCTACGATGTACTGGATTGCAGATAACAGGGAGGCCATGGTTCAAATACAGACCAAGTGGGGGGCTACGATATACTGGATTGCAGATAACAGGGAGGCCATACTTCAAATACAGACCAAGTGGGGGCTACAATGTACTGTATTGCAGATAACAGGGAGGCCATACTTCAAATACAGACCAAGTGGGGGCTACAATGTACTGTATTGCAGATAACAGGGAGGCCATACTTCAAATACAGACCCAAGTGGGGGCTACGAGATACTGGATTACAGATAACAGGGAGGCCATGGTTCAAATACATACCAAGTGGGGGGCTACAATGTACTGTATTGCAGATAACAGGGAGGCCATACTTCAAATACAGACCCAAGTGGGGGCTACGAGATACTGGATTGCAGATAACAGGGAGGCCATGGTTCAAATACAGACCAAGTGGGGGGCTACGAGATACTGGATTGCAGATAACAGGGAGGCCATGGTTCAAATACAGACCAAGTGGGGGGGCTACGAGATACTGGATTGCAAATAACAGGGAGGCCATGATTCAAATACAGACCAAGTGGGGGGGCTACGAGATACTGGATTGCAGATAACAGGGAGGCCATGGTTCAAATACAGACCAAGTGGGGGGACTACGAGATACTGGATTGCAAATAACAGGGAGGCCATGGTTCAAATACAGACCAAGTGGGGGCTACAAGATACTGGATTACAAATAACAGGAGGCCATGATTCAAATACAGACCAAGTAGGGGCTACAATATACTGGATTACAGATAACAGGGAGGCCATACTTCAAATACAGACCAGGGGGGTGGGGGGGTCTACGATATACTGAATTGCAGATAACAGGGAGGCCATGGTTCAAATACAGACCTAGTGGGGGGCTACGAGATACTGGATTGCAAATAACAGGGAGGCCATGATTCAAATACAGACCAAGTAGGGGCTACGATATACTGGATTACAGATAACAGGGAGGCCATACTTCAAATACAGACCGGGGGGGGGGGGGGTCTACGATATACTGAATTGCAGATAACAGGGAGGCCATGGTTCAAATACAGACCAAGTGGGGGCTACGAGATACTGGATTGCAAATAACAGGGAGGCCATGATTCAAATACAGACCAAGTAGGGGCTACGATATACTGGATTACAGATAACAGGGAGGCCATACTTCAAATACAGACCAAGTGGGGGCTACGATATACTGGATTGCAGATAACAGGGAGGCCATACTTCAAATACAGACCAAAAGGGGGGGGGGGGGGGGGCTACGATATACTGAATTGCAGATAACAGGGAGGCCATACTTCAAATACAGACCAAGTGGGGCCTTAAAATATACTGGATTGCAGATAACAGGAGTCATGGCTCAACATGGTTAACTTGATGATTGGTTCTTTTTGTGCATAAGCAGTTAAGTTTGAGTCGTTAAAAGCAAACTAAAATTATTGTCGCTACTTTATTAAGTGCCTTAAATAGAATATTTTAGTAACATACTATTTTTAATGTTATGAATGACGATTTAAGATACATACATAATATTTTGAAAAATGATGAAGTCATCGAATACTATCCTTTTGTTTAAAAAACCTTTTTATCTAACAT
The DNA here is from genome assembly GCA_039000515.1 of Timema cristinae. Taxonomy (NCBI): domain Eukaryota; kingdom Metazoa; phylum Arthropoda; class Insecta; order Phasmatodea; family Timematidae; genus Timema; species Timema cristinae. Next base: position 8,663,253 of record JBCFYV010003508.1, on the reverse strand, counting down.
ATTTTGTTTTATCTGAATCATATTTTCTCTTACAGACTTTACTGATATTTGGAATGCAGAATTATTTGATTACGACACCTGTCCATTGGGTCAACCATCAGATGAGAAAACAGCCAACTTTCTAAGGTCTCAACGAGGCAAGGGCAAAAATACGGGAGTTTTTCCGTGTTCCAACTGTGGCAAGGTGTACACTTTTAAAGGAAACCTAAAGAGGCACTTAAAGTTTGAATGTGGGAAAGAACCCCAGTTTCAATGTCCATATTGTCCGAAACGGATGTCTCAGCCACTTAATCTGTCCAGGCATATCTCACTTTGTCATATTATTTCTCTATAAATTATTGTATGAGCATATTTTCAATAGCCATATTTGCAAACATATAAAGAACTACATAGTCAATTTACTTCATTGTTATAAACTATTCACTCAAAAAAACAGTTGTAGATAGCCTCGAAACTTTTATCTGTAATCAATGGCTGAATTAGTCACACCTATAATGTGTCCTGCTGGATAAACTTAACTCCACACTCTTCTTTTATGAGTTTTACACTTTTTCACTCATAAAATTTTAGTGCAATACCTCTTATTCAACTCTTATTCCATAATCAGTATGGAACATAGATACTACAATAATAGGAGATTTACAAGCTACAAACATCTTATATTAATTTTTATAGACCTAACAGAATAGTTTAGGAAAACCATGACAACAAATAAAATACTTTTATTTTACAATCGGTTCGGCTGGTTAATGATCATTGAAATATATCATTAGATACAAGATTTACAACAAAAATTATTTTATTTTATTGCGCTTTGTTATTTTTTGGCAATTGAAAAAATGTGTCAAATGCAGTAATAAACATGATTTTATGATATAATTTGTATCATATTATATTTATTCAACACATTTGCGCAATTTGCTATGTTTACTACTGACTATAATACCATTCAATGTTTTTCCTGGCAAATGGACTGCATTTTATAGCATTAAGTCTGTTAAATTCAAATCAATCTAATAAACTACCTTTATTGAGGGAATAAAGAAATAAAAATATATGCATAAACTAGAAAGATGATTTGGAATATTCTTATTCTGAGGACATTTGACTTCTTATCAAGCGTCTTTGCCTAAAGTACATAGGATGTGTTTCTCAAGAAAACTTTGGTTTATGTCAAGCATATCAACCACAAATTTTTATTTGAAATTTTGATCATTGTTGATATTAATAACATGTTTTATTAACCTTTTTGAATCTAAGCCTTACTAAGAATGTTAAATATTTGAAGTTAAGTTATAGTTAATTATTATGTGTTAAAATTACTAAATTTTCTTGTATCTTATACATATTTTTTAATGTTCATGTTGAAAAATTAAAATAATAATGTTTTATATTAATTTTATTGTTTATTTTATTCTAGCCTCAATAGTTAGTTATATAAATTTGATTATAATTGCTATGCTCACTCACACTTATGTACACAGGATGTTTTATAAATATGTTCCATTATGATTAAACAATCTTCCCTCTCCTTTTTGAACACTTAATACCAATTTGAGTATAAAGATGCTAACTAAGATATAACTTGTTTTCTTATAAATATTTTAGGCCTTTTGTGTTTATCAAATAAGTTGTTTTCCATCTCTTCATTGAATGACCCATTGATCCTCCACTTATATTATGATTGTTGATAATTATTTCTGTGATCTTATTACTAATATATATATTTATATATTTCTTCAACTAATCTTGATATTGGTCTTTGTCAGCTGTTTACACAAATTTTATTCGTTTTTATGAATAATAGAGACATAAAATTGATCACAGAATATTTGAGTGTTCTAAAGCATTGGTATTCCAGGGGTATGTAAAATTTAAACAAAATGTGTACACACACATTTATCCTCTAAAACTTCTAATTCAATACATTTTATTGGATTTAATTTATTTTAGGTATATATTACAAAAGATGTATAACTTGAATTATTCACAAACAACTTTGGAGGCACAAAGTTTTTTTTTAGCATCACATCTTAATACCTGTTTGTGTTATACTCTGGTAAAGAGTTGAACATAAATTATATCTGGATGTACACAAACAAAAAAGTTTGAATACCATTGCTCTAAAGAATGTTTTCACTTTTTTTTTTTTTGTTAACAATAGAGGTCTTGATTCATACTTGAAACTTTTGTGATATGATTCTAAAATCATTATCAACAACTGTTTTCAACCTCTCATGCCCGTTCTTAAATATTGATTTAAATAAAGCCACTATTTAATCCTAGCATTTAAAATTAAGCAAGCAATTTAAATAATATTTGTATGGACCTTGTTATGAGCAGGCATCTTTAATCTAAACAAGATAAATATTTCACTTATCTCAAGTTAACAGAATCTATTCCACTCACTAAAAAGGGGTCTTGTTAGATCAAACCAAATGATAGTAAAATTGTTTCTTGTCATTTGACTCTACTAAAGTCTAAACTAAGGATCTAGCTATTGAAAACAAATTGCACTATTGATTATTTCAACTCTGGTGTCCGTAATAATAGAGGGTATTAAATATTGATATTTACATTCCATGACTTAAAACTATAATCTCCTTTCATGGTGTGAACCTTCAATCTAGCTGTGTGTGTATGTATGTATGTATGTATGTATATATGTATATGTATATATGTATGTATACACATATATATGTATATGTATATATGTATGTATACATATATATATATGTATGCATATATATATATATATGTATACATATATATATATATATGTATGTATACATATATGTATGTATATGTATATATATATATATATATATATATATATATATATATATATATATATATATATATATATATATATATATATACATACATAGGGCCAGTTTCATAGTCAAATTTAGTACGCCTCAAGTGCGGCGCTATACTAAGTACATGACGACACCTACCTAAACTCGAATGGAATGGGCCATTCTCGCATTGGAAACTGGCCCATTCCATTCTGGTTTAGGTAGGTGTCGTCATGTACTTAGTATAGCGCCGCACTTGAGGCGTACTAAGTCTGACTATGAAACTGGCCCATACACATACATACACATACATACACACATACACACATACTTTTTTAATCCTGTATATATGTATGTATTAAAAAAAAATATTTTGAAATATTAAATATATATAATATTTACAGTAGGGCCCCTATATCCGTGGGCAATATGCTCCTAGATCCACCACGGTTATGTGAAATTGCAGATAATACCAAACTATTATATAACATGATATTAATGTAACATACATAAATATGGTAAAGTTTAATTGATAAATTATTCTCATTAGGACATAACCAACATTAAATAAAGTACATATTAATAACTTGTACTGTACACTACTGTGTACTTGACTTACTAATTTATTCTCCATTCCTTTTGTTTTGACGATGATGATGTTGATGGTGATATGGTATTACAATACCCACGATGAGGAGATGAAGTGGGGGGATGGTGTAGGTGTTGTGACTTATAAACTATTTGTTTCTTTAATTAAAGGTAAATAAAATTGGTCAGCGGTAAACCACGGATATTTTCTCAATGGATATGGAGGCCCTACTATATATAATTTTTAAATATTTACAGAATTCACAGGATAATTTTGCATTAAAATAGGACCTCTTGATTTTATTCATGTGCATAAAAGTACAAATTTAAATGTTACTACTTACTAAATGATAAATTTTATCTAATGAGACACAAACACTTCACATTTTTATAGCTCTGCACCTGTACATGTATATAGGTTATTTTTAAATTTCAAAATCAGGACTCCCAAAATAAAATAACATAATACCTGTTATATGGTATTCATTGCTGGCTTCATTTAAATGTCCTCTGTAATTTATTCATTCCCTTTATGATCCTATCTGATATAATATGTTGATCTTCTCATCACTCTTTTCACACATGCTATAAGCTTACCTTCATTGTCCAAGATTTGCTTTTATAGCAGAATACAGGTCATGGTTTTATAGGGAGTATTTAGGTATGTTTTAATAAATTGTAATTTTTCACCAAGTTTAATTCCTCAAAGAACAACAGACGGTGAAGTTAAGCTTAACCTTTTCTTACACACAGTCAATGCTGTTTGTGTAGATTTCTAAGAGAAGTAGTGAAGAGAATATCCTTGGCTGATTCCTGAATTATATCCCTACAATCTTTTTTGCTTCACTTTTGACCGAGATTAGATTTATTTTATATATGTTGAATGTGTAATATTTTCCTTCTATTTATTAAATAAATAGTTTTTTAAAGCCAACGAAGCTGACAATGTTTTCTATATTTAACTTTTGGTGTTTTTATAATAGCTATTTCATTGTCAAATATCCATTTTGATCTGCCTTTCTGAAAACCATTTTCTTCTTTGGTACTAATAATGTCAAAGTATTTATATAATCTATCTTTATTATAGTTTCATAAACTTTTCATTCTGAAATGTAATATACCCTCTCACAGCCCATTTCTTAAAAAAAAAAAACCATACACATATTACATTACTTTTTTGACTTCCTTCCCATTTAATTTTAGGAAGTGGAGTAATCTTGTTAGATATCCTTGGTTCGAGTATTTAAACAGTTCTAAATTTATTATGTCTTCACTTTTTAATTTAAAACAAGATATATCATGAGTAGGGCAAATTACCCACCTCGGTGGCGTAGTTGGATAACGAGCTTGTCGTGTTGAGCTCGACTGCCGAGGACAGGGAGCTCGAGGTTTGAATCTCGGTTGGTGACATGGCGGTCTAGGGGTAAGGTGTTAGACTTCTGGGCTGGGGTTCGGGGTTCAATCCTCGGTCTCGGCACAAATTTATCTGAGTACCAAACCATTCCTTCAACTCTGACAAGACATCTTGTGAATGTGGGGAATGCCAGGCCTCCACCGTGGTTCGGATTCCACGTTAATCTGTAGGTCCTCCGTTTCATCTCACAATCACCCTACCATTACACATTAGCGTAAGTGCGTATAACCCGAACTGGTAGTAAGACGCGGTGCTAATAATAGAATCTCGGTCGGGTGAACTAGGGGTGGTTTTACACTCTCCCTCCATGAAATTGCGGGTTCACTTCCTCTAATTCAACCTTCCCTATTTCTAATCCATTAGCGTAATTAGTACTTTAAGCGTATAACCCGAACGGGGAGTAAGACGCGGTGCTAAATAATAATAATAATAATAATAATAATAATAATAATAATAATAATAAAATTATTATTATTATTATTTCTGTCCAATCCCTGATCTGGCCTCTTCTCTTAACCATTTGACAAACTGGGCAAAAACTGCTTAAACTCTTGTCCATTTCATGAACTGGAAATTACTTTCCCATATACTAAAAGCTTAACTGAAATTTGTTCTAATATATTATATGCTAAGAATTATATACTAACCTAACCTAACCTGACCTTACACTCTAAATCACTTTAAGGTTTGGACCAAATCTGTTCTTCGCTTATCCATTTAATGAATGGGGTGAAAATTTGTCCAGTTCATGAACAGTGTAGAACAAGCGCTACTCAATTTATAAATTTGAAGAGTTTTTGCCTAGTCCTTGAAATGATAATGAGCTAGGGATGAGGAAGTGTACCTGCATTTATGTGGAGAGAAAGGGGAAAATCACCCTTTGTACGCCCGAACTGGATTTGAACCTCGATCTCCCTATCATCGGCAGTCCTGTCTATTGTGAGATTGGTGCCTTTAAGAATGTAGCCACCGAAGCAGGTGTTTACTTCTTCAAAATCATTCTATTATGTCATTGTGATAATTAATTTTAACTTTATTTTGCTGCCATAGTGTTTCATTTAAATGAAAAATTACAATCTGGACATGAGAAATCATCTTGGGCCCTTTGGCTTTATGTGTTTAATTTCTACTAATGAAACATTCCTTGTTCATATCGTATCTACTGTTCATAGTTGTGTATTCAATATATTTTTTGTAACTACTAAAAATATCGGCCACTCAGAGCTATTCACAATCAAAACCATGACTTGTAACTGGCTTTTAATGGTGTACTGCAATTATTATTAAGTTCATGTGTATCACATCCTGATGTGTGATGGTTCTCCACAAGATTAATCCATATAATGTCTGTAATCAAAGCCAAAGGTCGTGGGCAGGATTCCCATGTGCAGGTTGTTTTCTTTCACTTAATGAATTGTATCCTAGTATCAGGACGATCCTGTGGCAACCATCTTTAATCAGTTTGTGATACATATGACAATTTATAATTTCTGGAGGGAACAGGTCTATTTTAGTTACTTAACTGGGCAAGCTACATTTCAGTGAGATCATTGTAGCCATAATGATAGCTTAAAGTTAATATCTAAAAGAACTAGATGATCTTTAGAAGTGGCTATGACTATAGTTAACAAATATAATATTTAATCCATCATGACATGCACATTTGTACAATTATTGTCATTGTACTATTGTGAGCATAAAACCTGACCAAGTCAAGATGGCTGAGTTATCTGATAGCTCATGATCTCACTTGAACACTCATATCTAGCTGTTAACTACAGACCTCTTTCTTAAAATAGGAGTGAAGAATGACCCAGGGCACAGGACTATTTCTTGATAGCTCAGTGGTTAGAGCATTGGCGTACTAAGCCAAAGGTCCCAGGTTTAATTATCATGTCCAAGTAAAATTTTTTAATTTAAGAATATGATATTTAGATGCGGCTATTACCGTACTTTACAACTATAATAACTCTATTAATCCCAACTATATAGAAGCTCCATTCACTTACATGTACAAAGATAGCCCTTGCTCTTGCAATGGGCAACACTGTGCAACCACTATAAATTCCAGCACATGGTCTAACACACTACTCTCGTGTTAAACTAGATTTTCAAAGATGGGGAAATTGGGTTTCGATCTTGGTTGGGTGCACTGAGGGTAGTTTTCCCTAAATTGTTTCCCACTCTCCCTCCACAAAAATGCATGTGCACTTCCTCTAAATTAAAACTTTCCTAATCCCTAACACATTAGAGTAATTAGTACATAGGGGTATAATCCGAACAGTAAGACACTGTGCTAAAAATATTCTTAATTCCACATTGGCTTTGAACATATGATTATATTAGCATTTATGGTTTAAAAAGTGATATATTCTTAAATTTATTGTAAATTCTGCAATAAGTTACCTTGTTGGAGAAGCTCTTGTCATTTGTTCATCGGACTTTCAGAAACATAGGATTGTTTTCATACTAAGTGGGAAGCCAGAGCCATAATGTTTAGCTCGGCCCTTGGATTGAGATAAGATTGATGTGATTAAGGCAAGTAAGGGGGTGGGGGGTGCAATTGTTCAGTCATTGCTTACACCAACAATCATCAGGTTTAAACTTGCATCCTATCCTGTCAACAGATACAGAAGTTAATCTCACTACATATTTAAACAGCAATGCACAAACATACAAAACAGTTTTACACTTCTCACCACTCCATTAGATTAATTAGTACATATAAGTATATAACCCAAACGAGTAGTAAGTTGCAATGCTAAAAAAAAAGTCCTAAGTTGAGCCAGCCGCGGTTGGCTATAAAAACCTCGTGATGGTGTTTTTACCCCACAAGGGACTCCAGGAGTTCCTTCGTTCAGCCTTTGGTGGTGTCAAAGTGAAAAATCTGACTTATATGCAGAGTGTTGTATAATAGTCTCCTTGTGGAATAAATGGCGGCATCACAGTCACATTTGGAGGTTCCATTTATGTAATCATCTCCGACTCAAACCATAGAAATGTTTGTATACCCCTCTTCAGAGGATGGTGGCAGCTTCACAGTACATAGTGGGATCCTCTAGTTACTCATTGTGTATCTGATATGGTTTGCAGCTTTGTTGGACCGGCTCATTCTCATACGTTTATTGTATTTCACATTGCTTTAATGTGAACTTGAGTATATTTTTGGTCAAGTAGGTAATATGTTTGTGAATTTCACCTTAAAAATGTTTTTTTTTTACAATCCCTTTAAACCATATCAATATAACATTTTTCAGGCAGAAGAAACACTAGTTCGGGATCAGAAGAAACTTTTTGTGTGTTTGATATGAACCAGTCACACTATCCCAAGTGCTATTTTCCGCTAGGCTAATATTTTTTTTTTGTTCTAAATGCAAAAGAAAATACAACAGAGAAGATAATTTGCACCAACATTTAAAGTATGAGTGTGGCAAAGAACCTCAATTTCAATGTTCATATTGCCCTTATAAATCGGCAATAAATATTGACTTGAACAAACACATAAGAAGACACCATTTGGAATGATGTATAGTTTAATTAATATTAATATATATTTGATATATTCACATATGGATTGAATAAATAATTTTACTGAGCAATTACATTTACTTTAAACACTGTGTCTATTTTACTATAGATAATTTGGGAAAACGAATATCTAATTAATTATACCTGGCTCAAATTAGTTACTATATTTTCCATTTATTTTCAGGATCAACAGATAATAAATAATTAATCACTTTTATTCTCATTTTCACATTCACCAATATATTACATATATTATAAACCTGTTTTTAATATATTCATTAGTATTAGTTGTAAGGTAAATTTTTAATGTACCTATATCTAAGGAAATTCATTTCATTTTTGTTTTACCATTATATCAAATGCTCTATTATATAGTATTAATCAACTTCCAACCAATTGATAGAATAACATTTTGCCTCATAATTGATTAGATTTTGTTTTAACCTCAATCTTATCCAGATATTCTTTATGTGTATCATTTTCATATTTTTCATTTATTGAACCATTAACCAACATTTAATGTTTTGTAGAGTATTTACGTCAAACAAAAAGCCACGTGGCTGTATATAGTTCCATCTGTCACTGGAATATAAAATTGGTTGTTGATCTTTTTTAAGTTCTAAAATCTAATATTAGACAGTTTTCTAAGCGAATGAAGATATATTTACAATATAGTCAAAACTATGTAATATTGATCAGGGATGTTCAATCAACGATTATTATATTACAGTGCCAGGCTACAATTATTATATTATATGATAATATGTGTTCCACAATGTGCTACAAATATCATAAACCTTCTTCCTATATTGCTCGGTATCATGCTCCAGTTGTCGTTACCCTTTTTTATTGCCTGGTGAGTTAGCAAAAATGATTAATTATGGTAATAATCCATGATGCCATGCTCTTCTGAGATATGTTCTGCAGGTAGTTAAAAATAAATGAATATTTCTCTAAAACACCTTTCAATTTACATTTCATTATTTAGATTTAATTTTGAAAATATTTAATTATTCTTTTAATATAGCATGATGCTGTTTTTATATAAGGACTACTAAAATATTTTTAGGTAATATCAAACTGCATCCTCACAAATTAAGTTCACAGCACAGAGTGATGCCGTTCTTGTTTGTCAGGACTTCCCCATCCAGAACAAAGATGGATGACATAATGGAAAATTAAAAAAACAAAACTTTTTTATACCACTGTGTATTGCTAAATATAATGATATAAAAATATTTATATTAAATAAAACAAAGGGGCTGAGTAGATAGAAAATTATACCTAAAATGAAATTAAATATTTAAATTTAGATAAAAATATAAACTATAAAAATTAGGCTCGTTACAACGATGTAGCCGTAATGGGCCCTGCGGTTTGGGCGGCCCCATGCTAGTTTAGGTGACGGGGAAAAACATATTGTGGTGAGAATTTTTTTCCTTTCATGCTTGTATGTCTGTATAGGCAATCTAGCAAATATTATCAGAATGTAAAAACAAATGAAAACATCTATTTTTGTTTATTGAATAAGTGATGCAAGTTCTATGTTTTACCCTCACCGATCTCTATTTGTCTCTCTTTGGTAGATATTTCCCACATTAACTTTTGAACCCATTAACTAATTTCATTCAAACTTTATGATCATTATCTTAAAAGGACAGTTCATTAGATAAATTAATGTTTCTTAAAGTTTTAGAATTTATTTTCAATATCTTTTGTTAGCTTATTTAAAAATTCGGAGATAATCTGAAAGATTAAAATTTTAAATATAGGTTCATTATTGTAATTTGAAAACTAATAAAGACCCCATTTTATTGTTTAAATGTAGAACTTTGCCATCTATAAAATAGTTTAACAAATATTTCTATGTGTTTTTCCAAGAAATCCCAGTTTGTTTAGATAAAGCCAAATTAATGAGTTGAGTTACTATAGGGCAAATAAAACTGTACATTAGCTCCAGGACTTTGTGGATGAAAACAAAAATTAAAAAATATATAAACTAGTTTACTGCAACTAGATAATTTAATTGTAGAGTTTCCATTAAAAGGATAAAAAAGTTTAAATAAGTCCATAGTATTAAAAATATCATGCGGTTTCAAAAGTATACTCAAATTCAGTGTTGTACTAACAATATTACTAAAACTTGATTTAGATTTTGAAATATTGAACAAATTTAAATACTTGGTGGACCTCCAGCCTAAGTTCACTTATTTCTTGATCTTCTATATTAGATTTTCATAACTGCCAACTCTATTGTTTTCATAAAATACATAACCACTTTAACTGCTTTTAATATTTTACCACCCCATAGATTTAAAAAAAAAAATTCTTACAAACACATTGAGTGGTATTCATATTTGGAAATATGGATTTGATGACTTGACAATTAAGCCTACTGATAATCAAATCAAACATAATGGACCTGAATGCATCTATGTGGAATTTGTTGGGCTATGCTCACAGTCTTGATATGACAATTTTTTTACTATGAATAAAATTAACTTTTGATCAATCTACTTATTTTAATTTGGATTTTGCTCTTAATTTGTATTTGTGTGGTTTTGCATAAGGTGTGTGTGAGAAATACATTCTCTACCGTTTTTAAAATATATTTACTAATTTTGATTTTCAAGGGTTGGTCGTTATGGTATGTTCAACTTAGGGTCTCTAAATGACAACATCTCATGAGTTGGAATGAGGCGGGTATCTTGGAGGAAATGTATTTTCTTGGAGACAGTATAGGAAAACTAGAGGGAAAGTTCTATGTGTAAAACCACTTAGAGTGCATCTGGCTGTGATTTGAATAGCAGCTCTCTCCTTATCAACTACTATCATCTGCAATACCTTATACCACCTCTAGATGTGGTTGTTTCTTTATCAATCAAAACAAGGTTGGGTTAATTAATTTGAATGAAGATTCTTGTTGCGCCACTCATGGGTGGTAATTTTAAAAAGGTTGTTGTGTAAGATAACTCATACTTTCTGATTGTACTCCTTTTAAGATCCCTTGATGAAATTGAAGTGGCTAAACGAGTAAACCCCACATATGTGCTTAAGTTTTCTGACAATAGCACATAATAGAGGTGCTCCAGCAATTCTTGGGGTCAATTAACTCCTATAATTGATTTCCGGGAGAAACGTCAATCCTCAGTACTTTTTAGCTTCAGCTACCAATACAAAACATAAAAACTACAAATAGAGGTATAGAAGATTCATAAATTGAGGGAATATAAATTTATCAACAAATACATGTGTTCTAAAAAGCTACAAAAATAAAAAAAAAAAAAACACTAGAAGAGTTGTCTTGGTCGTAATAATGATACACAGGAACTGTTTAAGATCCAGGTTGAAGATGATCTTATGTTAGAATCCGAACTCTAGCTCAATAATTGTATAGCAGATCCTTGTGGGTTGGTTGCTAATGAACGTTACACTTTGGGTGATAGCAGAAAAACAAGATGTGGTCTTATATACTTGGTCCTCAAACAATTGGACCCTGGAAACATTTGTTGAAAAGGGTTTCATGGCTGGGCTGGCAGATCCTTAAAGAGTTACTCAATACAAAATAAAACACCCCTTTACGTGTTTCTTAGTACAAAACCCATGTACCTATTATGCACTTGTATCAACTACCACCGTGTTAGCACCAATTGGAAAGATTCGCCAATGATAGATAAGGATAGCAGATGAATAGTAGAGGTAAATATATAATGATGTGACAAACCTTCCATTTTTATTCATAGATATGTAAAGTTCCTAAAACTGCATTTTTATTGTGGTTATAGTTGATGGGAGTATCATAAAACCTGTATAGTTCTCATTTAATTAACAGTATGTCTGTATTGTGATTAATGTTTAACATTATATAATGAATCCAGCACGCTGATATTTGATTAAGAAACCACAAATAAGAAATAATATTGGATGCCAGACAACATAGTTACATTTGAATGTTCAATCAAACCCAAAGACAGTTATTTAACTATAGTTATTAAACTAGTGTTCATATTATGTTTTTATCATATAAAAAATTGATCAAAACAGAATAAACTAGAACATTTATGGCATTATATTATATAAAAACTTGCTCAAAAGCAAATCAAACCAAATATTAATTTATATATGTTGATTAAATGTTTGACATTTTTACTAAGATTTAACATAGATATGAATTTGTAACAACATTCGTCACATATTTGTATAATACATTATTAGAGAATTATTAATGCAATTTTTTTCTTTCTTACAACCCCTTCAGGTTGGTCATTAATGCAGTTAGTTATAAAATATATAAACTTTTGAAAATAAAATAATACAAAAAGTTGTATGTGGACACTAATTAGTTATTAAGAATATTGGGCTTCTTCTATCAATTTATCTTTTATTACCTTTTCTGTTAACATTGTTAATTAATTAAAAACATGTAATAATATTTAACTGCCTATTTACACCACGTAGGCCTAATATAAAATCTTAATAATGAATAATCTTAATCTAATTATGTAATAATTCTTTATTCAAACCCATATAATAATAACTGCACAGAATACAAAATTCATATTGAATAAAAAAAATTGGAAATTATAATTGATATACTAATAATTAGTGTGGTAGAAATTTACATATTATTCTTTTGCAACACAAAGCTAATTTTAGAAATAAAATCTTAATTATGTTGACTGTCAAACAACAGACCTAACTTCATCCACTATAATACCAGTGGTATTCAACCCTTTTGTTTGCGTGTCCCTAGATATAATTTCTCTTCAACTTTTTACCCCCAAAGTTGTCGGTGAGTAATAGAAGTTATATGCTACATCTTACTTACTCTATGGCATTAAAAACTAGAAAGTTAATTGCTGCTTCAATTATAAAAGTATGCCACCTATCTTTATCTTAAGCTAGTTCTATCCAGTACACCTCATTATATCCTATCTCTTTCAGGTACATTCAAATGTTATCCTCCCATCACCAATGTTCTATAATCTCCCATTCACACTGCATGTTCTGCCTAGTGTAATCAATGAGACTTGATTATCCTAACAAGGTCTAGTGAAGAGTATAGGGTATGTAACTCATCATTATGTAACCTCATCCACTCCCCAGTAGCCTCATCCCATTTTGGACCAAATATCTTCCTAAGCACCTTGTTTTCAAACACCCTCATGTAAAGTAAGAGACCACGCTTCACACCCATAGAGAACAACTCGTAAAATTATTGTTTTGTATATTCTGAGTTTTACATTTCTTGAAATTAGGCGAGATGATAACAACTTACTGACCGAATAATAGAATGCATTTCCTAAACTAATCTTTTCCTAATTCTCTAATAAAATTTATTCATAGCTGCATTATACCGTTTAATGTCAACCCTTCCCTACTCTCTTCCATTATCCTAATATCATACTCTAAGGCCAGATTAAAGAGTAATGGAGAAAGTGCATCTCCTTGTTTCAACCCATTATGTATTCCGAAACTCTAATAAGTGACGTACAACTCGTACCTTGCCACGTGTATCAGTCAAACATACCTCATTAAGCTTGATAAGTTTTTTGGGTATCCCACATTTAACTAAAATTTCATATAATTTATTCCTTTTAACTGAATTTCAGGCTTTCTTAAAATCTGTGTATAATATTGATGAACCATCATGTTGTCTTTCCACTATTTGTTCTAATATCTGCTGAATAGTAAATTTCTAATACGTTGTCGATCTATTTCTTCAAAATCCACATTGATGATCCCCTAATATTTTTTTTCTGCAAATGGTGTTAATCTACATCTAAATTGATTTAAATAAATTATATCCAAAATAGGAAAAATAAGTAAATATATATATATATATATATAAATGTATGTATGTATGTATTTATGTATGTCCCCCTATGATATCTTCGTGTATATGGGGTAGAATACTACTGCCTATACAGTAGCTCCAACAACATCTTAACATTAGGTAGGCCTACTATGTATCTAATATTTTAATTATCTATATATTTGATATGTCTGTTCATAGAGTGCATATTACATAAAATAACATATACTTTGATGACAAGGAGATCAGGGTTCAAATCCTGGTCAGGTGTACCGAGGATGGTTTTTTCCTCAATGATTTTCCACTCCCCCTCCATGCAAATGCAGGTAAATTATTATTATTATTAGCACCGCGTCTTACTACCCGTTCGGGTTATACGCACTTACGCTAATGTGTAATGGTAGGGTGATTGTGAGATGAAATGAAGGACCTACAGTTTAACGTGGAATCCGAACCACGGTGGAGGCCTGGCATTCCTCACATTCACAAGATGTCTTGTCAGAGGTGAAGGAAGGGTTTGGTAATCAGATAAATCTTTGCCGGGACCGAGGATTGAACCCCGGCCGCCAGCATAGAAGTCTGACACCTTACCCTAGACCACCAGGTCACCCGAAATGCAGGTAAACTTACTCTAAATTCAACCTTCCTAATCCCTTACTCATTAGCATAATTAGTACTCATGCATACAAATTGATCACTTAGTAAAACATGGTGATAAATAAAAGAGTATACTTCAATTGAAATTCATGCAACCAAATATATATTTAAAATATATACTTTTATTAATATAATCACATTGGATGAGTTTATTTTCTATTCTTATTATGATAGTAATACTTATTATTACTTTCTAAATAATGTACACACCATTCCAAGAGAATTAAATCACTATTGATATTGTTTTAGGTCCTTGTATAGGAAACTCACTCCCGTGAGTTCTTCTTTTGGCTCATATTTTATAATCGTTTACACAAATATTATAACTGCCATCTCAATTCTCTAATCCTATGAATGAAATAAATTGATTTCTAAGTTAACTATTATTTTAGCAGCATGTATTACTACCCATTCAAATTATACGTTTATATACTAATTGTGCAAATGACTTTAGTGATTAGGACGGTTATAATTAGAGGAAGTGTAGCCGCATTTGTGTGGAGTGAGAGTGGAAAACCATTTTGTAAAAATCACCCTCAGTAAACTCGACCGAGATTATAACCTCAATCTTCCTATCTAGTCCAGAGTTGCCACTCAACTGGAAAGTCAGGGAAAGTAAGGGAAATGAAAATTGGTCATGGCAAGTCAGGGAAAGTTTTCTAGTGTAGTCCATTAACATGCTAATTATTTTCTTCAGCGTGTCTTTGATAAGAAATCCATTATTTTGAGGTACGATGGTATACTATGTACTGTAACTTTTTAATTTGGAAACCTGATTTGGTTATGGTTATGGCAAACTTTCTTGGAAAATGCTGTACTAAATGATGTTTTTTCCAAGATACTTCTGAACAGAGATTGCCGACTCTAGTCTGTTTCTTACCGGGCTATAAGATTCAACGGAAATTAAATCTGGGGAAGATTCATTGACATGCTTGGTATTCCAGTTTTTTAATTTTTTGTTCGTAAATAATTATTTCCACCTATTTGTGTATCTGTTATGTCTCTTAATTTGTTTCCATTGATTTACCAAGTCTGCATTAAATGTGTTCTTAATAGTATACTATGATAAAAATCATAAATACTATAGTACAATCTTCACTGATTATTTTATAATACAAATTAATAAAAAATGTAGGCAAAAGGCGTGTGATGGTATTGTTAGAGAATAGTAATGCCTGGAGTATGGTTTCCCTACTCACAATTTTGGCAGCAATTGTTTGATATCAATACACATTCCTATAATGGGGAAGTAGAAGGCTATTTTCAGTATTTGTAGTATTATCTTAAATTGACATACTGTTTTGATAAGAATTATTGATTTGTATTAATATTATACTACCAGCAGCTTGTGGAAAAGTCAGGGATGTTTTATATTTTGGTCAGGGAAATGAAATGGAGGGTATCGGTGGCAACCCTGTAGTCGACTGCAAGAGTAGCGCTTTATACCATGCAGTCACCGAAGCGGTAACTCAAGCAAATAATTGCTCAAATAACTGGATTCATACTGAAACACAGTGATGATTTTTGATGATACTTATTCAATTCTACAGCTCGAGACTATTTTAGAGCCTCCAACCACTTTTTATGACATTGAGAACTCTTATCATGGCGCCTACACACTATATTCATCTGACGTAAATTATATATAGATGAGATAATTAATATCAGAATAATAGTTTTGGCTACGAAGAATAAACTCAGATCTGGAAGGTAAGAGTTAGTTAGATCTTAAAGCTGTGCCTACCACCTTTGAATTATTTTCAACATTATTTTGTGTTGGAACCCTACTGTACTTTCTAAAATTAACAGTCCATAGTTCTGATAAAGGCATTGCTAGAAACATTCCACAATATTTATATTGTCACATAAAACAGTTTTACATAGCTATTAAAGTTTTAAGGATTTTGTAGTAAAACTTCAATAAAAATACCAAACTGGTTTATATGACCATAAAAATATCATTGGAGGTTCCAACAATATTCATTCTAGAATTATGGATTGTATGTGTCAGAAAACTCAGCGGTTTTCCAACAAAACAAAATAAAATGTTAATGTTTAAATTTAATCAGAAGTTATTAGCACACCATTAAATAGATAGGCTGTTTGTGTTTTTTCCACTTTGTGGAACTCAATTATCATTTAATAGAAATGCTGCTGCTTTTTATATTAAATGGTTTCTCCTCATTCTATTAGGTCAGATGCTTAGTCATTTAAAATCATACCTATCACTAGAGCATGTTACAAACATTTTAGAAAATACTGTTGGACAAAGCCAAATAACTAAAATTTTAAACATTTGATAACAATATATTTTCTAATTTATTGAAACTATTTGTGAATTCTCACAATAGTCAAATCAAAGGTAATGCTGAATCATAAAAACTTCCAATATTCGCCTTTAGTAGACAGGTTGTTTAAAATATGTTATTCCCAATAATGATTTAAAAAATAGCAAGCAACTAATGCTAAGGATATATTTGGTGTCTTTAAAGGTTTTTGTTTTTGTTAAAGCTTCTTGGAATTTTATTTACTAGTTATTTTAACAAAATTAAATTTATAATGTAAATTTTAAAATGGAATAAAATGATAAAACTATGGAATGTGAAATGTTTCTTGCTGCTAAAACTACTGTGACAACTCATAGTTGGTTTCAATACACCTTACATACATTAAAGTGATGCCAAATGTTTAAAATTATTATACAAAAACATTAAAGAGAAGTTGCTTTACAAAACTTGTAGGGGATCATGGTAATCTTTCTTTCTCTTAAAAAGTAGAGTTGACTAATGTACTTAGATGTTGTTTTAAAAACATAACCACCCTTTTATCATCTACACAATTGTTTTATATTCCCTACTTTCAGATGTTCTTGGAACAGGGGCTTTGAGGAATCATTTTTTGATGGGTTTTTCAAACCTTTTAAGAAATCAGCATTTTCTATCAATGTCTACTGTGTATCAGAACGAAGATGATGTCGGCACTAGTAATATACCTCGGCAAGAGACTCATCACTGCCCCAGATGTCGACGTTATTACCGTTACAAAAGTTCCATGTTGAGACATTACAGACTAGAGTGCGGGAAAGAGCCACAGTTCAACTGTCCATATTGTCCAGTCAAACTCACTCAACGGAGCTACGTGCGCATTCATATACAAAGGCGCCATAAGGGGATGGATGAGAATGTGTATTAGAAAATTTTAATAAATTTCTAACAAAATATAGAAACTTACTAAGTATTTCATTGTTCTCTTTTGTTATACCTATTAAAACTCATGAAACCTGTGTCAAAGCTTATTTAACTTATACAGTTATATTTAATAATGTTCATATTTATTTGGTAAAGAGTAATAAATGATAAAATTAAATCTTCTTTTTTGTTATTATATTCCCTTCTCCTTATTTGAGCTTTAGTTTTCTATGATGACTTGCTTCAGTGTTATATGTTATACCAACTTCAGGTCTTATTTATGATGACAATTTGTTTAAAATACATATTGCTGGAAGGTTTGTGAAATTTTGAATTATCATCCCACAAAAAGTTTCATACATAATAATAATTCAAAATTTCACAAACCTTCTGGAAATATGTGTTTTAAACAAATCATCGTCATCATAAATAAGACCTGAAGATGGTATATCATATAACACTGAAACATGTCATCATATAAGACTAAAGATCACATAAAGAAAAGGGAATAAAAGAATAAAAAAGATTTATTTTTACTTAAAATTATGTTAGATGGAGATATGGAGGAAGTATGTGACTTTTAGAATTTACAGTTCATTTGTCAGCTCAATATACTGTTATGAACATATACTCTGTGCAACCTATTTATACAGTACAAAGTGGTCACTAAAAAAAGCTGTCCTTGAGTTGCTGTAGTTGTTTTTTTATGATAGCTTTAAGTAGTCGACATTCTCACACATCCATCATAATCCATGCCTTAAAAAAGAGTGATGAGTTAGTCTGGCCAAAAGCAGTTACAAATAGTTTAATGGTCAAAATACTCGATTGTTTAGGCTTCATTTATCGACAAATATTTATAAAACTAACCAAGTTTAAATTGTCATGTAAATTTTACTGGAAATATACTATAAAAATTGTACATTTAAATGTATATAAGAAAGAAAAGTTCAAATGTTAAAAGAAGTATCTTTAATATTTCAATTTATGCTAGTAGATATGATATAGTAGTTGTATACAAACCAATTTCTTGGTTATAAATAGCATCACAATTTGATTTGGGCCATTACCTTATGTCCTTAAGTAAACAACTTTACATACATGACCAAATGTCCATCATTAGTTCCTACTCTGATACACATAGGATATAATTACTGATAAACATCTTATTTATTGTAGCTAATCTATTGTGGCTCTTAACATATTAAATGTTATAAAATAAAATATTAGTAGATGTGGAAAGTGCAAAAGACAAGTTTATCAAAATTAATTACGAACATGCATTATACTTAATTTTCTTATACCTTTCTTTATTATTGTCCTAATTTATACATTTTTACTGTGTGTCATTTATTGTGAATGTAACATAAAACAAAATAAATACTTTTATAAATACATTGGGTACAAACATTATAATTTTGCTACACTTTAGTATATGTAATTACACATAACTTTATGCAGCAGTCATACTGCCGGTCGAGGTTAAATGCACAGTTAACCTAATGGAGTAAGTATGTAAAACTAAGAATTTAAAGGAAATTTTCCCACATTTGTGTGAAGTAACTTTCCACCACTAACAAACTAGACCAGACGAAGTTGACGCCACAGGCTTGGCACCCATATATATATATAAAATTCTGTGTCATACTACGCTTTTGGGCTATATGGTAATGGTTTTAGGGATGGGGAAGGTTATACTAATTTATACAAAGTGAACCCCCATATGCGTTGAGGGAGAGTGGAAAACCATTTTGTAAAAACTATCCTCAGTACACCTGAATGAGATTCTAACCCCGATTTCCCCGTCATCATCAGTTTAGTTTACTGCGAGAGTAGAGCCTTGGCCACCAAAGTGAGTCACTAATGTTCAAACTGATTATAACCCCACCTACCGGCAGTACTGTGTGGAAATACATCACAACTATTACCATGTATTTTAAGTTAATCTAAGAATTGCTACCTAACAAGGTAACATTATTGTTATGAGTTTTGTATTGATTTTGACAGTTGAGTTTGTTTACTATTCGGCATTTGTTTTTTTATATGCTCAAAAATATTGATCATATATATCTCTCGTATTTACTTGGTGTTATTACTTGGAAGGGTCAAGATTGAATTGTAACAATTTCCAATGTTTTCAAATTTAAACTTGTATCTCACATGCAATCAATAAATAATAAGTAAATTGACTTGTATATAGACATTAATTAATACATTGAATCCTTAGTATTAAAGAACATGTTTATATTAAAAAAAGATTATTTAACTGGTAGATATAATCATCAGAGATGGTTGTTTGACCAAGATCTGGGCTGATTTTCCACCGACTGGTTTTCAAACTCTTTTTAAGGATAGATCCTCAAAAGTTGACCCTACCCACACATTTTTAATCAAGTCCGTGATAATATTTATTGGAAAGATTAGCAAAATCACTCTAATAAAATTTACGAATGTTATTTATTTCAACTCATGACCTCATACATTTGTTTTCTTTATCAATGTTGTAGGTAATTCAATTTTCCATGATATAAATGAAGGTTGCGTGTAAAAAATGTGGTTAGCAATGAGATTTGTGAGTAGGTGGTATAAAAGTAATGATTATATTACAGTCAATAAAATAGAATCATCATTTTACTTGTTTTAAGACTATTTTCCATTTTACTGGGTGATGGTGAGGTCGGGGTTTGAATCATGACCGGGCACATAGGGAGTGGTTTTTCACATGTGCTCACTTTAATTTGCCCATCCTCTTTCCACATTAATATGGGTGTACTTTGTCTAAAACATCCATACTCATTTCCAACTCTTAGATTAAGCCATTAATAATTCTTGTGTTAAACATACTTACTAAAACAATCAATATCATTAAATGCTAAACTTTGGAGTTTTATGGAAGTTCAGTACTCATTTACTTCAGAAATAGTTTTGTCATTTTGACAAATGAATTTGATTCACATCACAGTCGAAACATACTAATGAATATAGAACATGTTCCACTTTACTTTCAACTGTCAGAAAGGTTTGAAACTATCTTTAGGGGACAACTGAACTGTGTTTATACACATTTCTATCCAAAAGAATAATTATATATATAGTTTTAAGTATATTAAGATACTTAACAAAATAATAGAATATATCATACCTCACCCTCTTATTAAACCTAAATTTGTATGGAATGATTAAGTTGTGACCTTGAAACTAAAGCACACTATGAACTTTTTTCCATGCTCTTGGTGAACTTTTGTTCACTACCAAGTTTATAAAAAGGCAGCATAAAGCCACAGCCGAGTTGCCGGTGGCTCTGATATCGATGATTGTTCTTAGTAGCCAATGATATTTGTACATCTATCACAGACTCTACCTTAAAATTTGAGTGAAGAATGACCATGAGCATGGGATGATCCCTGGATAGCACAGTTGTAAAGCATTGATGAGCTAAGCCAAAATTCCTGAGTTTGATTCTCATGTTCAGATGTTATTTTTCAATTTATTAAAACTAATATTATGTTTTGGGTGTTAATATGTTCAACTTATTTATTCAAGATTTAATGGTAGATTGTGAAAGATCTTTGCTGTCTGTTTCTAAGCCACAAAGTTTGTTCAAACAATTTACCTATTCAATTACAAGCAAATATCATATATTAAAAAATCCCACATTACTCCAGCATTTATTTTTCACAACATTTTGACTAATGTATTCCCGCCAGAGTTTGATGTGAGTCACTAGCTAGGGATGCTGTGATTCAATCCCTAAATTAGGTTCCCAATCCCCTCTCTAGTACATTGATTTGCTTAAGAAATAAATTATAATCTACTGTCGCCAAATTAAATGGAAAAGGATCACTTTACTTGAGCTAACTGAATGGAACAATACCTTCAAACTGGGGCTAAGAAGATAAAAAGGAATGGCCATCCTAGCTTCTTGCGCCAGAAGAGGAAACTCTGCTCTCCCTTGAATTCCCATCCTAACATCAACTTTGTCAACAGGTCTAGTTTTCATGCCCGTGTCACAAAACAGCCTGATATGCAGCTGGGCCAAGATATCTATACCACCTTGAACTTTGTAAAAGAAAGTTAACTCGACTCATTATTATTATTATTATTTATTATATTAGCACCGCGTCTTATTACTCGTTCAGGTTATACGCACTTACGCTAATGTGTAATGGTAGGGTGATTGTGAGATGAAATGAAGGACCTACAGTTTAACATGGAATCCGAACCACGGTGGCGACCTGGCATAACTCGACTCTTGAGCCATCCAAAATTCTAACACAGACTTAAATCCAGGGCATATGAGGAGGACACTACTAGCAGATACTTCACACATCACACTTAAGCCTCGGTCACACAAGGCGAGTTTACTAGATGCTAGTAAAATCATTGACCTAACGCCACTCACGGCGAGTGTTTTACTAGGGCTTTACTATTGCTAATCTACAACATAAGGTGACCAACTCAACTATCTCCATGTGAGCCCTGCAAACTAGTGTTAGTGCTATTATAAATTGAACACAAGCTTCTCAATTCATCACCCTTTACACTCACGGATAACATTTTAACACAACAACCAAATTCTGTACTCGTTGCTAGTTTAATTAGCTTTGTATGACAGGGTTACTATTCGCTAGTAGGTATTGCTAGCACTAGCAGCCAGTAAGCTAGCCATGTGTGACCCACGTTTAAGACTAAACAAAACCCACTTCAAGCAGGTGGAAACTGGACTATTAGTTCACATAATTTACATTGCCATCAACTGCTGGGCTAATCAAGTATTCCATCCAAGTCACACCGGCACAAACTTCAAAATTACCCCACGATATCGATCATATTTCCCAACAACCTT
This sequence comes from Timema cristinae, assembly GCA_039000515.1. Classification (NCBI taxonomy): domain Eukaryota; kingdom Metazoa; phylum Arthropoda; class Insecta; order Phasmatodea; family Timematidae; genus Timema; species Timema cristinae. Next base: position 8,640,422 of record JBCFYV010003508.1, on the reverse strand, counting down.
AGAAGAACCCACTTTGGTATCTGTGTAGTCTAACGCTCTACTTTTGCAGTAGACTAGACTAACTATGATGGGGGGATTGAAGCTAAAATCTCAGTCTGTGTACTGAGGATAGTTTTTCAAAATTGATTTCCACTCTTCCTCCACACGAATGTGGATACACTTTTAAAAATAAAACTTTCTAATCCCTTAAACCATTAGCGTAATTAACACATAAGCATACAAACAGAATGAGTAGTAAGACACAGTGCTAAACATTTTAAAAATAATAAAAAATAACCATAAAAGAGCTCTGGAATTTAAATGTTTAAATTATTAGTTGCCATGTCCTAGTTTAAGCTGTAAGATGTGATTTGTTAGTCCTTTATGTCAATAAAGGGCATGTTTAATCTCTTAAACCTCCTTTTTTAATATTCTCAGTGTACAAACGCTGACACATCAAGGGTACCTAGTATATTTATATTTAGGCTATTAATTCTCGATATACTATATTGTATTTGGTGAGACTTTATGTTGAAATCAAATAAATATTTTAATTTAGCTTAGTTTAGTTTCATGATTTAATTTCTCTTGATATAATTGCATTGCCATTAAATTTAAAACAGGAAAGTTATGAAACAACTAAAATTTGATATTGACAAAATCTGATAGTAAAGTGAATTTAATGCTTGATTGTGAACTAAAATTAAATCGTGAGATAAAAATAAAATAATTCTGTGTATTTAATTTCACAATAGTAATAATATGTTATTTTTTACAGTCGATTTGTCATCCCACAATATGAATTTGACTCAGTTTCCTCTGGGGTTGAAATCTGTAACCTTGGGTGCCGACACAAGTTCCTCCATCAGCGGTGCTGAACTCTTCTATTGCACAGATTGTGGAAAGGTCTACAGACTCTATACAAGCTTGGCCAGACACAAGAGGCGAGAATGCGGGAAAGAACCAGAGTTTCAATGTCCACTTTGTTTGTACCAATTCAAGCATCGGTTCAGTCTTGAGAGACATTTCCGACTAGTCCACGGAATAAGCATAGACAGCTATATGTTGACAAAGTCATAACGGACATTGTCTGAATAAAGCTGATCTTTGTTGACACCATGTTTGTTGTTTATCAACCTCATTCTATTCTGGGAGTATTTATGCTTACTGGGCAATGTGTCTTATTACCTGGTTAAACAAAATGAACTAATGTAAGGACTCTGGTTGATTAGGATGAAATATGAGGAAATACAACAACATTATCTTATATACAGAATGTAAATGTACTTCACCCCAAGTGTATCCCCAACATGTTGGGTCAGACACAAGTTAGCTATTACTACTCATGTCTATTTGTGATAACATTAACAAATCAAACTATTTAGACTTTACCAACCAAACAAAAGTATAAGATGTGTTAGTTAGTTTAGTCAAGTATAGCAGGAAACATAAATACAGATAAAATAACTCGGGTGGGGGGGGGGTTAACTATTGTTGGAAATGTGTACAGACGGTTTTAATAAACTATTGACAACTAAACATTGTAGGAGCACATATATCTCTACTAAACAATATTGGGATACTGTGTGGACATTATACAAGGAGAAGAATTGGTTTAACCATACTATAACATTTATTTTACATTTAATTGTTAGTAGTCAGTCTGTTTTTAGTAGATTAATAATTTCATTAGATTATTAATTTTTAATATTTCTAGTTGAATGACTCAAATTTGAGAACCTCTAACATTAATAAATAATTGACACATTGAATTAAAATAATTAAATACTGTTAGTTAAATGTATATTGTGAAAAATTTCTTAACAAACATTGTGTGAGGGGGAAAAAAATGGGTATTAATTTTAAATCTATAGTAGATCCCTGCTCTTATGGCAGGCTAGGTTCCAGAGCACAGCTGTTAACTGGAAATTACTGTAAAACAGAACATAGCCTTTTTTACCTTATATATTGCATTTAAAATCCTAATAGCATGTTTACACTATCATATATAAAGTGTGCAATAGATGATTCAAAGTAAAATGAAACAGTACACACATTGGTTACCTTAAAATATTTTCATCTATAGCTTAAAGTATCTGATAAATGTAAACAGTATATTTGTTTCTATAAGGTCCAGTACTCACTTCCTCAGTTTTCTTTGCTGATTAATAGGTAACCATATGGTTTTGTATTCATTCCATCATTTTTCTAAGCAAAACATACGTTACACATATAGATTACAACTGTACTCTAGCTAAAATAATAAATTAATTAAATAAATGGAAAACTAAAACACTTTTTAGAATAAAGATCTCAACATTCATAAAACCAACCATTGAAACCTCCAGCAATAAATATAATAATTGATATGTGTTTATATTTGCGGTATGTTTGCATTTCACGGTGCAGGCAAGTGGAAAAAGTTATCATCATTGGAGTAGTCAGCTTTGCTACGATTGGAAATATTGATACATGCACATAGCAGCTAAGAATGAATAGATGAGTCTGTCAGACGAAAATAATTCAAAACAATCAAACTAACCCAATAAAATGATCATTCGATAGTTTTCATAATTAAATAATTGATAGTTAAAAATCATTTGATGGTGCTCATCACTGCTATAAAAAGACTGATTTACTGAAGTAAATTGCTACAATGATGAACAATGTTATGCAACAATCTTGTATACCAATATTAAAGTAGTAGGAAATGACTATTTGGATACATAAATTGACAAACAATGTCAAATACTTCACTTATTTACTCCATTTCATTATACATCGGGTTAATGCTTACTGTTTAAATTTATAACCAATTTTACAATTGTGTTTCCTGTATATACTAATATTAGTTGAAAGTATAAATAAAATGTACATAATGCCAATAATTTACTATAAAATTGCTCTTAATCCCACCAATGAGGTGTGTCAATTGTTGCTTAGGTCACACCCTCTCATAGTTATTAAATATAAGAAAAAATGCCTGTAAGACTTGGCACAACACTGATAAAAGGTGTAACTTAAATAAGCACCATATTTCAAGGACATAACATTCTATAACTAACACATCTATGCATTTTTAATTAATGAATTTTGAGACAATTTTACTTGTAAAATAAAATTGAATCATAAACATTTTCAATTTAGTAATATTGGTTGAGGTTGAAATTTAAATTTGTTGATAAAATAAAGTTGATTATATGTTTGAATACATGGTTTAACATTTAATTTACTTTTTATAAATGTTAATAGAACAAAGAATCATTTGGAATGCTATTTGCAGGTCATTAATAAAGTATAGTACAATTTAAACTCTTAATTATATTTTAAATTCCATAAATGAAATTACAAACATTTTTAAATAAGTAAATTGTTCACGTGGAGATTCCAAATACATAAACATTTACCACAACTTGGTACAATTGCAAGTGAGCAAGTGATCACTATTGTAGTTAGGATTCTAAATTTGTTTACTATGTATAACTTTCATATTTATAATATTTTGTTGTTAATCTGTGAATTAAACTTTTTTGTTTGAATTCTAATATACTCTTGTTTATGATTTAATTCCACAAATTTTGTTTATGTGTTTGACGTTTTTCCATATTTTCTCTAGAAATATTAATATTAGATTCATCTTTACTGCTCATATGTGTATATCTCTTTGATCTATTTATATTTTCATGCAGTTAATTAAATGTTTATGTGGAAAGCAAACATGCACAAAAGAATTGATATACTATATTTTAACTTTAATAACGTGATTGTTTTTCTCTTCTAGCAATCTGGAAACGACATGGTTGTTTGTCTCTAAACAAATTTGACTATTTGATCTCCTCAAATACAACAGTTCTTGGGATATCACGAAGAAATAGTTTCTCACATCAGTCTGCAATCAGTTCTGAAAGGTTAAATGAAGGGGAACATGCATGCGATGTTTGTGGACGATGTTACCAGCACAAGCGCTCTCTATGGAGACATTCCAAGTTTGAATGTGGGAAGATACCTCAATTCCAATGTCCATTTTGCCCTCAGAAAACTACTCAAAACAATAGTCTTAAAAAACATGTCCAAGTGAGCCATCCTGAGCTCTTGCAGTTTTTTGAGACACAGAATATTTTACCAATTTATCAATAGTCTATTTTGATCTCATTTATATCTTTTGATCTCATTCATCTAAAGCATTTTATTACTAGAATGCTTTGGCCCTAAAGTTTGAAATGAACCTAAATATTTTGTAACCATGCAATAAAATGTTTTCAACATTTTGTGTCAAAAAAGATTAGCTCAGTTGGTGGAGTGTCTGTCTACTAAACTAAGAGTACTGTGTTACATTCCTATTATGGTCAAAAAAATCTACAACTTGTGAAATTGGTATTTACCCTTTCATAGTGAGAAATTGACTGCTGAGAAACAGCATATATTGTGTCTATTGTTAAATTAAGTTAGTTTGTAAGTTATTTACTGATAAACCATTAGGTTTGTAAAGTCAAAATGAAATGACCATAAAATGTGTCTTAGGGACCAGTAAATATGCTAAATACCATTTCAGTATTTAATTCTACTTCTATCTGCCACACCATCACCAACATAACAAGACGACCAAATATATTACAATAATAAAGTCTGAGGTGGCACTATTTAAATTTAGAAATTATTCGTGTTCTTGAATGTTCAATTTAGATGATTTTATTTTCTCAGGTATCTCTCTGTAGCTTTAAGAGTTTAAGGGTGATACTACAAAATTTAAATAGTCTTTTGCCTCAACCATATTAGCAATTATTAAATTATTATATATTTAAGCATTTTTAAGTGTTGTAGGCATAATGCACACTTTTATTGTTGTACTTTTGATCTTTTGTTTCTTAAGGGTAATTGAATATACATATCTTACTAACTAAATGGATTTATTTCCTCAGCTATTGTACTTAAAATTACATTTATTTTCTTTTTTCTTTGAGTTCTTAGATGTTCTCTAGATTGGTTGTTCTAATTTTTCTGAAAACATAGTGTTAGATTGTTGCTCTTTTGAGCTGGTTTAGGTCTACATAGTTGAATATGCTTTGATGGTAGGAATAAAGCTAATTATCCTAACTTTAATTTTCTCATGCCTTATAAAATAAATTCTAAAATAAGTTTGTTTCAGTCTTCAGATTCCTTTTGCTTATAATTTTTTTTTCTAGATTCTTTAAATATTTGCAAACTCAAAATTTTCAATTTGAATAAAATCTGAAACTTAGTTTATTGATTTGAATTCATTTCAAATCAACTATCAAAGATAAAAAAAAAATGTTTGATCAAATCTGAATGGTATAACTTTATATTCAATTTTGAAATTAAATACCAATTAAATAAAATACTATTTATTTTTTATTTTTGAATCAATTTGGAATCAAAATTTGTTTTAAAAATTAGTTGTCTTGCTTCCCAATCAAATCTTACATTTTAGAAAACAGCTCATTATATTTTCTTTTACAAACATATTAATCACATCATACTATTACTAATAATATTTACAAAAGTATTTATGAGAGAACTAAATAAATACAATAACTAATCACATGCAAATTGAAGATTAAATTCCACAGCACACAGCAGCTTTTTAAAAACTTACATTCCACTACAATATTATTTATCCAGCCATAAATTTTTTTTTTATCTAACTTGGGAACAAAGATCAGAATAATTTATTACTGAGGACAGCCTCCATGCTAGAAAAAATAAAAGTTTGTTGAAAGAGAACTCAAGCAAAGTCCACGCTTTCGCACTTTTTATAGCAAAAACCCTTTAAGAAATAATAATTAATAATTTTGCTATGGTAGATACCCTTAATTTAGAGATGGGTCGGATCCTATACTTCTCGATTCCAATTCTTAAATTTTCTTTCAAATCTCTAATCCAAGTTTAATCATCAAATCTTTAAAAATGTACAGTTTGAGTGAAAGCGAAAATATTTTAATTCAATTTAAAAATTGATTTAAGGCTCATTGTCACTGACAAATGATATTTTGTTTATCATGTCTCTTATATCATAAACAACAAAGATAACATGTAGTAAATTAATTATATCAATACAATTGTATCCCTTTTTATGATTTTGTTACCTTTCTGACTACACAAGTGTATATAATTCCTTGATTTTTTTTATATCAAGTTATTTATTCTTTGTATTTTAGTCACTATGTTTTTTTTTGAGATATTTAAGAATCTTGACTCTATTGACTACTAAGGATTTGAGTGTCTTATTCTGGTTTATTTGAATTTTACGTATAGTTAATATCAACAGTTTCTTTGTACTTGTCTTGGACATAATTGCATTTATATATATTCTTTTTAAATTAAGTTAAAACACCCTTTTTAAATTCTGTGATGTCATGACATATTTTAAACGACTCTTGATTAATACCCACAACATGAATCCATTAAAATGTTGGTGAACCACCTCTGGAGCCACATACACACTTAGCAAATGAACCTGAATAAACACAAACATACTTGAATGAATGAATACAAATAAACATGAACAAATGAGTGTGAATGTGACAACAATCATAAATTACCATGATTTGTAAACAACATTGAACACTGGCGAATACGATCCACCAGCTTGTCGGTTCTTCACAAAAAAAGTGTCTATTTCTTTCTTGACTAACATGCAAGTGTGAATGGTAAATTTCATTTTCCATCAGTTTTTAATGTGTGCTTATCTTGACACGGAATGGTCAAATCAGACAATATTATCAATTATGCGGGATGGAGAAAATATTCCATGCTTTGGAATCCTTATAATCCCAACTAAAAAATAATACCTATGCAAGAAAAATGACGCTTGGTTAATCCTTGCCACCAAATATAACACTACGCTTGAAGAAGTTAAAAAGAAATTGAAATATTTACATTTAAATATAATATGTTTCTCAAATATGGAGGATTAAATTACAATGGAGTCTGGATAGTACAATATTGATCATTTATTTTAGTTGAATGTTTTTTTTTTTTGCATCACATTGAAGAGAAAGAATGAAATAAGTTTCTCATTCACTAAGCGTTTTGGTCTGGCTGCTTGTTGCTATGTATTAGCGTATGTTTGTTTGTGTTTATGTTGATTTGTGCGTACACTTGTATGTTTGTGCACGTTCAGGTTTGTTTGTATGGTGTCCACACGGCTTTAGAGATTATTTGTGAGAATCTCGGCAGGATCAAAGGGTTTTGGTCTTTATGTGTTAATAAATTATGTGAGGTACCAGGGATTGCAAGTTCACTATAAGTGTAGTTCCAAATTAAACTAAACTTATCTACTGAAGAAATAGTTACTTTATCTTGGCCAAATAACTTTAAAACCTAAAAATATCTATCTTTAGGAACATTTCCTTTCCTCCAATCTTAAAATAGGATCTATGGATTTTATTTTTTCTATAGCAACTATCCTTAAGATAGACGCTTGCTCAAAGCATCAGTTGCCAGATTTGTGGTATTTAGAAACTATGTACTGTCTAACAATGCTGTGAATCTACTATATATTTACACTCATTATTAATATACATATTATTTGGTCTCATTTTTACTAACAAAGTTTATCATTTTAGTTCAGTCTTTGTTAACTTACCTAATATAATGGTAAAATCTACTGATTAGTTTTCAAAATAAATTTCTAATGGCACTCTGTAAAATGTATAATTAAGAGGATACAAGCTTTCTCTGGATATATAGATAAAAGTATGTTGTTAACATTTAACCACAAATTTAAGTAGAGGTACAGTAAGCTATTCTATATTTCAAAAATAAGTAATGGTCTTTAACTCTTGTTCTGTTTATAAACTACAATGTTAGCACAACTGAGATTTAATCTGTACAGTATTTGTTAAATAAGAAGCCATAAGTTGTCCTGGAGTGATGTAATTAAAGAATACATAATTTAAATTATAGTAATGAGGCTTTGTTATTTCTTGGAACATTTACAACTAACTCTTAGGTGACTACGTTGTGGGTTCAAATAATATTTTTAATTTTCAATTTTAGCAAGCAATATGGTGTGTGTTGCTACATTCTGAACTTTTAAAAGATAACAAACTAAAAACTCCCAAGAAAACTATACTCTACATACCCTCACACCTTTTTTCAATTTAAACTGATTGTAGATGTAAATGTAATCATTGTGAAGTTGTTAATACATCGGTGTTAAAATATAAAATTTTGCAATGTTGCTATCTGTCATATGCTTTTTAGTATTGTCTGGCACAATTGTATCCATACTTAAAATTAGTTTTTTTTTTGCATGCCGTGTATGCGACTATTATTGGCTAAAATTATTTCATCATAATTTATCTTCGAATACTTAATGTTATGCTTATTAAGATGTAATGATAGGGGACACAACTTAAGCCATTATTTTCAATTTTTCTAGCAAAATATCTTTTTTGTTAAAATAAATAAAATATTGCTTAGGCCGATATGTTAATTTAAACTTTCTACTCATAATAATTTAAACAGTTCTTGAATATTGGTGATGAACATAAATTGAATCTAATGAGAAGCTTACCTACTTTAATGGTTTAATGGTCTACGGTGTCACTCTCACTAAAGACTAGACTGCTGATGACAGGGAGATAGAGGTCCCATTACGGGTCAGGTGTAATGTGTTTTCTACCTAAATGTGTTTTCAAGCTCTCTCCATGCAAATGGGAGTACATTTTCTCTAAACTAAACCTTTCTCATTTGTAATTAGTAAATATTCTGTGTAATTAGTAAATATACATATCACTTGAAAATAAGTGGTGCTAAAAAATTAAATTATTATTAGCACCGAGTCTTACTACCCATTCGGGCTATACACACAAAAAAAAAATTAAATAACTTTTAAGTGAAGAGACAAAATTCTCATCAAATTCCATGATGCCCTAAGTAAATATTCAAAAACTACTGAGACAACCATGGGTATAAGATAAAACCGAAGATCTACAAAAGCAATACTCTATTTATTATGTTTGAACAAACATTTTGTTATAAAAACTGCAACAAAACAGGCCTGATATCACGTTTTCTTCCATACCACATTAAAATATCCAAATAATTTTGGCAATCTTTAATGAGACTATGTCAAAACAAATACATGAAAAGATTGATTATTAATTATATTATTATTATTATTATTATTATTATTATTAGCAGCACTGCGTCTTACTACCCGTTCGGGTTATACGCACTTACGCTGATGTGTAATGGTAGGGTGATTGTGAGATGAAATGAAGGACCTACAGTTTAACGTGGAATCCGAACCACGGTGGAGGCCTTGCATTCCCCACATTCACAAGTTGTCTTGTCAGAGGTGAAGGAAGGGTTTGGAAAGATTATTAATTAATTAATGGTGTTGTGTTTTAAATTCTCTTTGGGGAAGAAATCTAATCTACATGTACACCATTTGATTTAAAAATTAAATGTAAATGTTTGTTAAACAATAATACAATTCTCCTAAATGAGGTTATAACAAAAATGTCATTTTATCTTTTTTGATACACTTAAATTGTTTTAGTTCACTTTGAAACTATATTGTATTTATATTTAGGTATATAGCATGTTCAAAATAATCTTGAAACTCGAATATTATGAATTATTTAATAGTAAAAAATGCTTAATTTTTTCTTTGATTATTTTACACATACAGGTATTATAAACTCTTTTAATTTGGATGGAGTTGATTTACATATTTATAGTAGTTATTACTCAACCAAAACACCTATTTGTAAATACAGAACCCTGCTAGTCAAAACTTAAGAATAAACCAAACCTGATCGTGGCGGGGGGACAAACTAAGTTAAATTAAATATATTTATTGATACCAAAGTCAAAGTTAAAGGAGAATTGTAAGAAACACCTTATAATAAATACTTAATATTTAAATGTTATTGTCATCACAATGTGTTTTCATGTAATTAAAAATAATTACAGTATTGTAAAAAGATATACCGTAAATGTAAAACTATAGTATATATTATGTTTAATACGTCAGTTTTTTTTAAAAGTATTGGGTCTTAATACCCATTCGGGCTATACTCCAATACATCAGTTAAATGAATGTAAATCTTATTAGACTCATTCCACCCATAATTTAAAATTTGTGATAATACTCTGGCTCCCTGTAGAGAATTTCGTACTCTCTCAGTAATCCAAATTTTTGTTAATTTGAACAAGCTTATTTACCAATTAATTCTGATCAATAATGTTCTACCATACTTAGTATAGCAATATTCTTTTAAAATGTGGTTGTTAGACCCATAATAACCTGTGTTCTTTCAATTTACACTTTCTCTTAGAATTTATTATTACTGCCACCTTTTGATAAACAAGTTAAAAATAGTTCTCTAAGATTATTTTCAGTAATAATAATCTTAAATAATTACTTTTATTCATGTTCTCTGTATCATATATGAGCCTCTATGTTCTGATAGCATCTTTTCACACATTGATAGTTAACAAATAACTGTTAATTAATACACACTACCTGAATACTCTGTAGAACAGCTCCATCTACTCATTTTGTGAGGATTGTCTCTAAAGCCCTATGCATTACAGTGTTACCAAACCACCCTTTGGAGATTATTTGTGAGAATCTTACCAATATCATAATTTATTATTACTTATGTAGTAGTAAATTATGGGAGGTACAAGGAATTACAAGTTCACTCTAAGTGCAAATCCAAGTATAGACAACTCCTAGCCCATGTTTAAATAATAAATAAAATATTAAATATGCGGACACGTCCTCCCATAGTTTTCATTACATCAATATTTATTTTATTTTAACATTATCTGGACAATTAGTAAAGCCAGATTCAAGCTAAATCTTGTGTTGATATCTTTTCATAAACAAATAATGTTTTGCTTGTCAAAAATGAGTACATTTAAAATTAATACGACTGTAGAATTTTAGGAACATTTTACACACACACTAGCTTAGTAAATTTAAGCTAAAATTTTTGTTAGTAAAATTAAAAATTATTTCTAATAATTTAATCACAAAGTTTATTAAGTAAATAATATGTGCAGTTTCCTTAAAATTGTGTATATCTATTTGTATTTGAATTAATTTTTATTAATTAAGAAGTTTAGATTCAAACCACCACCATCACATCATCATCATCATCATCGTCGTTGTCGTCGTCATCATCATCATAATAAAAATAATAATAATAATAATATAATAATAATAATAATAATAAGACGATGATGATCAACTGTTTCCAGCCTTTGGCCAGGTAATTTTAGTAAAATGTCTCCATCTTCCTTTATGCTTCGACAATTCTTCCTCCTTTGATTTCTTCCAGTCTACTCCTCTCACTTGAATACTCTGTTATCTGCTCTTCTAATCTCTTTCTAGGCCTCCCTTGTGGTCTCCTTCCTACATACTTCATTGCCAATATTTTATTTGGCGTCCTTTCTTTTTCCATTCTCATTATATGCCTAGACCATTCAAACCAAAATATTTTAATTGGAGTTTGGTTAGTTGATATGTTTCTAAATATACTATTTGGGGAGCAGTGTGAAAACAATTTTAGTAAGTATGGTCTTAGCTTTCATATCATTTCAGATTCTGTATCTTTACATTTTTAATCTCCCCCTGTTGTCAAGATAATTGTTTAAGATATTTATTTAGTTGTAAAAACACATGTAGCTACAAATCAACCCAACATATTGGGATAATGTTCCAAATATAGCTCAGTGAGCTATTCAATTCCATAATATTAACAGTTTAATATGCCAAGAATAAATTATTACAAATAATAAAATGTATATTTTCATGACATATCATTATATATCTCTAATAAGAATTATAATTTCTATATTTTCAGATTGGAATTTGTCATCGAATTACAAGAAATATCGATCATCTAGTAAAAATAAAAAAAAGGAAGTTGTTTTACCAGAATCTTTTCCACAAGACTTATGTTTTCTTTATGAGTCTAGTGTCAGTTCTAATTTGAATAAATTTCCTTGCTTAATTTGTGGTAAAGTTTATCAGTGGAAAAAAACTCTTTTAAGACATTTGAGACTGGAATGTGGAAAGGAGCCACAATTTAAATGTCCTTACTGTCCTCAACGTTTAACCCAGGGAGCAAGTTTGAAGAAACACATTATTTCACGTCATTTACAGCAACAGAGCCATTAATTTGTTTCTTACGTTTAATATTTTCAAGTACCTTCACCCTCATTTACTAATGGTCAGTTATCAACCTACAACAAGAGTGTTAATTAACACAAAGTATGAATGGTTCAAAGTTCACTAAGTGCTGCTCGAGGAACGTTATTAAGAACAATCAAAATTGAATTAAAATAATGATAATAAATCAGCAGCAACACATATTACTAATAAAACCAATTATTGTCGTGAACTATTTGTGATACAACACTTTTACTACCAAAGAAAATGGCATGTCAACTGTTTTTATTTATTTGAACCTGGTGGTCTTGGGATAGAGTGCTTGCTTCAGGACCCAATTTTCGTGGTTTAAAAGCAATCTGGGGTCAACAAATTTTCCTTGGGCAATAACAATCTGTAGCACAACTTCTTTAGGAGGGAAAGTAAAGCTGTTGGCCTCATAGTGACTGTGTCAATTAAAAGAACCATGAAAGATATGGGAAAATACCTTTCTGACAAAATTGGTAAGCCCTTTTCCTCTTGATCACAGAAATTCTCATGTGCTGATATAATCAGTTGGTTCAGAATGTGCATGTTAAATACCTTCAATAAATATTTTTTAAAGTTATCAATCCAAACATTATAATATAATCAGCACAGATTATGTCTGTTTCAATAAATGATTTACAAAGATCTCTCATGTGATTACATTTGTCACATTACCTTATTTATACTCTCATGTAAGACAAGATAATAAATTTCCATTTCACACTTCACAGTGTATTCTTATCTTGTATGTAATATGGTTCACAACTATAGCCGCTGTAATTAGTTATAAACCCATATCAACCTAAAATTAGCTTTCATTAAATGAATGGGTTGTTTATTCATAATATAATCAAATAAACAACGGTTTAAACTATTTCTGTTGACTTTGTTTTAATAATACAAACTTAAAAAAAGTCAACAATGAATTAAGACTTGATAGAACATTTCCGTTTTATGATGGTAGATGATAGAAAAACTTTATTTAAAAAAATATTTAAGCTAGACATAGACGATTTTATTATTATTGTATGGTTAACATTATTTATTGTTTGTTATTTTTTATTGAATGTAATATTGTTTAAACATTGTTTTAAGATGGCTGTAATATTATAAGTTAAAAAAACAAGATATAAGATATACTCAAACATGTGAGATATGGTAAGAGAAATGGAATGAACAAATGTAAAAAAATGAATTTTTCTGATCAAAATTGACTTTTATTTGGAAAAATTGGATGTAACTGGCCTTTGGCTACTAGATAATGGCTATAACTTTCTTTAAATCACTTTGAACTTTGAATAACACTTCCCACATTTTATCAAAAATGTAAAAATGTAATCGTGAGCACCTTTTTATTCTTAAAATAAATCACAAATAAACAATATTTGGTCAATACAAAGATAATGGCTAATTCTTCTCATTTGATCTGAGAACAGGTCCTTTGCAGGAGGCAAATACAAAAGTGCTTCAGTGTCGTCTTCATTTTGTTGGGATAATACTGCCCCAACTCCAAATGGTGATGCATCACATAATAAATCAATGGTAAATTAGGGTCATAGTACCCTCTCAATTGTGTTTCACTTCCTGGAGAGCTTTCTTTTGTTTTCCTATGCACTGGTTGTCCTAACATCCTACAAAGTGGCACCAGGATTGGGGCTTTATTTGGAATGAAACCCTCACAGAAAGTGCTGTAAATCCACAGTAGTTTGAAATTCTGGATAAACAGAACCCATTATTAAAGAACGAGGAGAATAAACAAAGTCAAATTAAATATATTTTATTGATAGTTAACTTAAAAGTTAAAAGAGAATTGTATTAAACATTGATAATAAATGCTAAATATTTACATTTTCTAGTTGATACAATATGTTTTTCTGTAACTTAAAATTATTACGGTGCCTACTGTAATAAGATATACTCTAGATATAAAACTTCAGTATATATTATGTGTTATACATTATTCAAACGAATGTAAATCTAATAAGGCTTAGCAAAGCATGGAGTTCCGCCTTGTTTCAGTAGAAAGGGCTCTATATATTGGCTCAACCTTTTACACTAATAGATTTAGTAGCCCTGTCGTATGCACACTTGCCTTCAAATATTTTACTGATTTGGCATTAATTACAAATTTTGTAGTAACCCTGTGGTATGCACGCCTACCCACAAAAATGCCACTATCCTGGCATTAATTACACATTTTGATTTAAACATAATTTAATCCTTCATTGCAAAGGTGCCTAAGTACTTTTTGTAGGCCTTCATCACAATTGTTCTGATTTTTTGCTATGAAGAGTATATCATCAAATAATGACTATACTTGAAATACTTTTTGTAGCTCTTCCATCTACTTCTGGAGAAATTATTGGTGCTATGTTACTCCCTAAGGGCATCTGGGGGGATAGTTTGAGGTTACCATCTCTTTTTATAATCAACAGAGCAAAGGTTGCCTATTCAGAATAGTTGACTGGTTCCAGACATTCCATCCACGTCTTTATGCAGTATAAATGGCGCAGGATGGTTTTTCAAGAATTTTGGGGATTTATAACTCTCCTGGGCTAGGAAGCCTTCTAGTCTCCTCTAGTTTCCAAACCCAACAAGCTCTGATTAATATTCCTCCAGATTTGTAATTCTATAAGTGTTGTGCAGTGTGTGGTTTCCTGAAACTCTCGATCCCAGTGGGGAAAATCAATTCCTGCCAAGCAAGCGGAGCCCTAAGCATCCCACCATCACGATAGAAGTGCAACCAACCACTTCACCCTTGAAGCAACTTTAACCTATCATGACCCTTTCACCCAAAGTATATCATCGAATGCCTGAGTTTTAATATTTAATGGGCACTGTTTAAGTGAGCGTTATTTTATCTAGAATTTAGAGTTTATGACGACTCTTATAGTTATTGTTGCCCCACTGTCCACTTCAAATGTGTGATCTTTATGTTACGAGCGTGTGCACAACTATATACATTTGGTTGTTGGATCATGACCTTCACTTTCCCATTTAAGTGTGAGTTGCTCCTAACTAATGCCCCAACTATCCAATACCCTTTGTATGTTCCTAAGTAAATATTTATTTGATATAAATGAATGAAATATAAATTTAAGTTATTTAATTACTTCACTGATAATTAGGTGAAGGCTTTATAATTTGTTACTTATTTTAAATTTTCTATACTTTGTTTGTATTATACTTGAATCTTCTATAAGTGGAGTTTTACTCTTCCATTTTAAGAATATACTTTATAAATGTTAAGTGGTCCTTTTTCTTTATACTGGTTTTCTCAAATGCTCACATCCACAATGTAACCATGTCTCATACTAATGTGATACATAATAATTATACGACACTTTGTTAATAAAGAGTCTATTTGTTTGTGTTAATGTTTGTGACTTGCATTGCATTGCTATATTTAATTTGTACTCATCTTTAATAAAGCTGTTTTGGAAATATAATATATCCCCTGTCACTACACGGCTTTTAGGAAGATAAAACTGATAATGAGAAAGAGAAATAACTGGCACAGGTAAAAATCGAATATTATCCCACACTGGTGAATCTGAAGGGGAATGGCAATCTGAATTCATGGTAGGTGGCATATCTTCGTACCTATTAGATGGAAATCATCTATGGACTTACTTTCTTCCAAAATTTATGTTCACAGTACCTACAAATACACTTAATGATTTTTAAAATTATTTAGAAATTGTAATCAATTGTGTTTTCATTTGTCATTTTAACCAACTTTCGTGGCTGCATGCAATAAACTAGACTGTCACAAAATTATCACTTTAGAAAACATTAACAATTATGTAGTACATAGGAGTGTTTATATTACTAATGATTTAAATGATTTTGAGTAATTTGTTACACATTGGGCTGCAGTAAGTGACAGTGAACATTTTATATGATTTATTATACAAAGAAATGTTAAACAAAATTAAATAACTGACGTAAAAGTAATCTACTATTATCTAATAAAATACATTAAAAACACCAGTTTTGTGGACAAAGGCATATACGCATTTTTGGATTAGAGGGCTACATGTGTGATATTGTTTCTGAATTTATAATGTTTCTCGAAAGAGGAACCCTTTCCCTAGAATTTTGATCATTTTGTGTTCCTAGAACATCCGTAAAAAGGCATTCATGAAGATCAGAGGCATATTTTTCATTGTTGAAATAAACATCTCAACATACTTTGTCTTGTAGCCTTTACACCTTAGAAAATTTAAAATGTCAGCTTGGATCAATAATTAAAATATGAATATATTATTTTATATTTAATTCCATTGGTGGACTAAGGGATCAAACTTATCTGGTTTTATTTGACCTGTGACTGGCAGTTCATGATTTGAATATTGACAAAGTGTCCAAGAGTTTTTTTCTTCTTCAAAATAGTTTATTCCTCTAGTCAAATTTTAATAGACCTTATTCATTAGTGAAAATATGTAGATAACCCAAATTTGTAAGTGATACAATCCACAAATTGAATTTTAAGTTTATTTCTAATATAAATATTGTTTGAAGAAAATTTATTACTACCATGGAAAACTATTGAAATCTGTGTAGGTACTCCATACACATTCCTAATCCTGTAATACCAGATGCAGACAAATAATATTCAACCATGTCTATTAATTTCAACAATCTATTATTCTTCAAACAGTGTTTTGCTCTAAATTACTGAAGAAATAACAACATTTTCTTGCAGATGAAAAGGATATTGGGGTTCTAATCATGGTTGGGTCTACTCAGGTTTTTTTTTCATAAATGATTTCCTACTTTCCTTCTACACAACTGCAGGTAGATTACCTTCTAAAATGCCTGCTACATCCTTACCCCATTAGAGTAAATATCAATAATCCAGTTAGTAATACGTGGTGATAAAAACTATTATTACAGTTATATTCATAAAATGAAATTAATTACATTATATAAAATAAGATTTCCTCATTTCACTAAAAAAAGAATTTATCTAAATTGTCTTATGTTATTTTTGGGCAGAATAAAACGTAAAACATTACTCTTTTATCTTGAATTGGGTATTTATGAATATTTACTATGTCTAAAAATATTATTTTTTCAAATATGTTACTAATAAACAATCTTTTCTATTTACCATAAATAGTTCATTAGCTATAATGACTCAGATATTTACATCACTTAACTTTTCATGCAAAACAATATTAACTCTATTATATTATCTTACCAAAAGTATATATTTATAAAGCTTTTATTGAGTTCTCAAATAATTTATAACTTGGACATTGATTCATATTTATAATTTCTGAATTAGCATAATTAAAGGAACTTTTTTAAACATCTTTGTAAAATGATGAATAAAAACCATATCATATAGTGATACTCAAATATAATAACTTACACTATATACTTGTGTCTCATGCTTTATTTTTCATTCCTGCTTGATAATCATTCATTAATGAATATGTTAACATAATAATTTTAAAAAAAAGTTAAGTTACCAACTGTATTTCATTTGTTTAAATATTTCTACAGTTGCTATAATTCTTTTAAATATATAAATACTTATGTTTATATTGCCTATACTTATTTTTAACTAATGCAATGCCATTTTTATTCGTATTTTAGAATTAACAACCATGTTTTGTTTTTCAGGTTTCTTACAACCAATTTCGGAGCATTTGTTTCATTACTCATCAAATGAAAGTTTGAAAAATGTCCAATCAAGGCTGAGTGTACCACTTGATGCTTCATGGCCTTGTGTAAATTGTGGAAAAGTATACCGCTGGAAACACAATCTGGTTAGGCACTTGAAACATGAATGTGGCAAAGATCCACAGTTTCAATGTCCATTTTGCCCACAAAAGACCACACAGAGCTCAAGTTTGAAAACACATATCATAATGAAACATCCACACATAGCTTCACAAAATTTAGTAAAATGATAAAAATTTTGATCATTTAAGATTCACATTCAATATATGAGATATGTTAAGTACATTATTACAAAAAAATAAAAAATTGTGAATTTAATTTTTTTATCTGTGTCTGACTACAGAAGAGGTCTGTAAAGTTTTTATCTTCCAGATAACTCTGGTATAGTAAGCCAAAGGTTCACTTTAATCTTTTAAACACCTTTGTGATTAATTTGTAATAACTTTTTTTAGTAGCTTGAAAAGTTGGGGTCTCAATTAAGTTCTTTAACTATTATTGTCAAACAGTCATAAAACATGTGTCCAACCAGCTTCTATGGCCACATGGTCTAAGGTGATACTCTTGCAATAGACTAGACTATCGATGATGAAGAGATCAGGGTTCATATACTAGTCGGGTGTATTGAGGGTGTTTTTTCCTGAACGATTTCCTACTGTTCATTCACCCAAATTTGTATACATTTATAATAAACTATACCTTCTCCATTTTATTAATTATAATATGAGTGTTTAACCCAAACCAATAGTGATACATATTGACAAAAAAATAAATATATATATATACATAAATATAATATCATTACAAAAATGTTCACAATGTGTTTGAAGTCTTTAATTATTTAAAATTGTACATGTGCATATTGCCATTTTTAATTATAATTTATACATATATTATAAATAAACTTTTTCTGGTACAGCAATGTTTCATTATATTTAATTAGACAAACTATGAATATTTGAAGCTTGCCTTCAACATAATGTCTGGTAATATTTTGTGTCAACTATTCAATGAACAAAGAACAAATATTTAAACTATATAAAATACACCTTAAGTTAGGTGGTGTTAGAAGAATGATAGCTTTTTCTTTTATTTAATAAGATTATTTTTAATGAAGTTATTTTTACCTAAGTCATATTATCCATGTAACAAACACAATTCATATTATTCTTGTTGGACAATCTATAAATGATTGATATTTCTAAAAATAATTGAGCAAAATACCATTAATGTAAAGAGTTGATGATGTACAACCAGAAAGCAGTGTAAAAATCGGTGGTTTAAGATCATGTTATTTTTGAGACGAAGATCAATATATCAAATGACTATTTTGCTAATCAAAACTCCCGTGTTTATTAAACTAAGACTAAGGTTTGACTAGTTTTTAAAACTTCATGTTTTGAAATTTCCTTAACAAATTGGTATAAACCTTCTATTGGGGTGTTAAATTGACATTTGGAGGGGCTTAAACCTTGCCTTAAAGCTCTAGAAGTTAAGTTAATCTCACAGAGAGGTCAAATAATTTTGCAACTATTCAGGTAATGTTAAATTAATTTAAAATTATTTGTGTTGACAAAATATTGTGCAATTTAATTTTTTTATAACCTGTATTCCCTCTAAAACCCAAACTTAGGAAATGATTGGTGTATAAACAAACATTGATAATTAGATGATTCTTTGAGTACAATAACATTAATACATTATCTCTACATTTTCTACCAAATATTTTAATGCTAATTTCTTATAAAATATTTTAAAATAATATCTTATTCCAACACCTGTTAAACGTCTTCTTAGATTAATGCCACACTCTATATAAGGCTGAGCTCCAACACTACACGCAATTTATGATAATTAATCAATCATTTATTTAGAGACTTTGCAAACACATTTGATCAATTTGATTAATTTGATTGTGGTTATACAATTAATTATTGGATTTCTAAATTAAACATAATATCAATTATATAATTATTTTTTAAGATGGGTGCAATTAAGTAAAATGTTTGTTACTGAAATAGAAATTGAAAAGATCCTTTATAATAGCAAAGAAGCTATTGTGTTAGTAATAATTAATCTATAATGATTTCACATGCTGAGAAATATGGAAGCATTTAGAATTCTTCGAATCTGTGGCAAATGACCATATTTGAAATGTCACACTTTAGAAACCACCGCTTCTCAAAGCTGGGTGGGGGGTCCATGAAGTCTAGTTCAAAGAGCCATGATGCATTGTTGTATGTTAAGAATCACATTTATCTCATTAAAGTGAACTTGTAATTTGAAAGGTTATTGTAAGTAATAAATTAATCTATTATTTTTTAATTGGTGGCAGTAAAATAATATTTTATTTAGTTTTCAGCTAAAATTGTATTTAAAAATAAATATGCATTGTTAATAACTCATAATAATAAAAAAGTTATTTCATTTTAATTTTACTCTGGAAATTAAATACATTTATTTTATAGGTACTAAATATTTTAATTAAAAGAATTTAATTTATTAAGTTTATGAATACCTATGCATTGTTGACAGTATCCTACTGAAATATTTATTATTGGCTCATGAAAGCCTTGACATTTTTCCAGTGGCGTATCTTCTATGTATGCTAGGTGTGTGATGTGTTAGATTTCAACAATAATTGTGTGATAGTTTTTACAAGGATAGCTCAGGAAGTGATGGTAAACTTAGTATAAGGGGAAAATTGTTAAAACAAGTGAATGATTTTGTGTATCTGGGTAGAATGTTGTGTCAAAATGGAAGGAATGATGATGAAATCTTTTGATGGGAGAATGCATCTCAGATATTAGTTGGATGTATGTTGACTATTGTAAAGGGTGAAGTAATATCGAAGGAGGCAAAGATGGCAGTATATAAAAGTGTGTTGATGCCAACATTGTTTAATGGATGTGAGGATGTGGGTTTGTCAGGAGAAACACAAGAGCATGGTGAATGTGGTTGTAATGAGATAGCTAAAAAATGTATGGGGAAACAATTGTATGAACAAATTCAGTAATGAATACTTGCCGAAGGATTGAGATTTTCAAGGGAATCTAATAGTTCAATATGAAAGAAGCATCTTGCGTTGGCTTGGACATGAGAGGATGAGTGTTGATCGAGTGATGAAGCAAATAAGTGAAGGTAGAGTGTGTGGATCAAAAAGAAGGGGTAGGCCATGTAAATTTGGTTAAATGTTGTAGATGAATGTGTGAAAAAGAGAAACATTAAGAGTGTTAAGAATAAAAGAGCATTTATTACTCGGTGTATGGATGTTGTTGAAGCAAAGGGAGTATATAAGGATAGGGAAGTGTGGAGAAAGTCGTGAGGATGGATTAATGACAAAGTTTTTTTTAGATGTATGCAAAGTTTCTTGCCTACCCCGTAAGAAAACGGCGTGATTAGGTATGTACATATTACTTTCTAAATTGTCTGGAAAAAATAAGAATTCCTTTTTGAAATCCTGAAAAGCAAAGTTGAATTGTGTATTAAGATAATGGTTTCAAAACTAACACCTATTAATATATGTCACAGAATTACTTACGGGGCTAGATATGATTTATTTAAGAGATGGATTATAAATTATATCATGACTTTAACTGAGTTCGTTTTAAAACTGAAAACAATTTGTAAGTGATATTTTCTTAAAATTAAAACAAATCTTTTAACTATCATCACACTAGGATAGGCTGTCAGGACTCTGTTTAGACAGGTCAAAATGGTAATTGTAAAAAATGGAAAAGTGAATAGAAACACTTTTGTAAAACATGGGGGATGGTGGTTGATTCAGGATTTTCTCAAAGGAAGGCAGGGGTGGGATGCAGCCAGGATTTTTGGGGGAGGGGGAGGCGTATTTTCATGAGGGGAGGAGATATGCTCGTGGGAACGGGCCAGTAGAGGTTCCCCCTCGGGAAACTCTGATGTAAAAATCCTTCAAAATTCAAGAATAATTCAGAAATTAATTTAAAAAATAGAAACAAAATCTTATACAAGTCCATTGTTTATTTATGTATTTTTTTAAATTTTTGTTGGTTAAATTATTGTTGTTTAATACTAACTTGATAGTTTCTTAGAGGAGGACAGATAAGCTGTGAGTTTAGTAAATATTATTTTACTGTTTCTGTTATTATAATTATTTACCAGCTCAACTTCAAAGCTTTTATAGTTATTAAAACATTTTTACTTGAAATGTAAAAAAAATTCTTAATATTAAATTATATTACACTACCTTCTGATAAATTACATGGGATCTTTAATATCCTTACATAAACTGTGTGTATATAATATGTGAATTAAGTAGATATAAAGAAGTTTGTTTTAGAAAAAGTGCACCCACAATATCTTGGAAAGGGAGTGTGAAAAAAATGTAAGATTTCTTATATGACTGAAAAGGTAATATATTTGAAAGCAATAGAATTTGTAATGAAAGGGAAAAATAATGCAAATTCATAAAGTCACTGAAATTTACAGATATCTTTCAATATTTTTTCAAAATATGATGTTCTGTCTTAGTATTTATTGTGTAAATAATTTTAAAGAAAACAGTTCAGCAGAAATATATATATTTTATTTATAATATATAGGATAAATACATATTTTTTTGTTTTCAAGTAAAAAAAATTATATAATTTAAAAATTTAAAAAAATGTATCTACTCTGCTGAATGAAAATAGTCTCAGAAAGAAATAAAGAAGAGAAATACTCTCAACAGGAGAAATAATGAGTAAGGAAAAACTTTGTGTAATTTGCTTTGACTGTCACACTTTTAAAACTTATTAATGTTTTGTTTGACTTAAATTATATATATATATATATCTTTGTTTTAATCAGTTTAAATACATATCTTTGTCCAGAATTGTTTATAAAATTATATTTTCGAAATTTAACTGCAGATAAGTTTCAAATCAACATATTATAATGATGATGTTAAAAGTGATTTGCTAATTTGTATATGAATGAATTTGGTTTGTGTACTGGTTTGATTATGGCTTTTAATAAGTATATATATGCTAGAATAATCCACTAACAAAAGCTACAACTTATTAGCATTACTGACGCAAGTAAAACTTGTCCAAGTAAGGAGTTAATCTGACCATGGCTGTATGATTCTCTAACAAATTTTATTTCAATGTTACAGAAAATAAATCATGGATTGAACTACAGAACTTGTTATCTCAATCACCTACTTCAAGAATTTTAACCAAGAATCAGAGACCTCTTTCAAATATAATGTACACACCAATTTCAAACGACCCATCTAACCAAGAAATAAATGAAAATGATGATAATCTACCTCGTCACAGAGACGTTCCGTTTTTGAGTAAAGACAACTTCCAAAGTTCTGGCCTTTTGCTGCTAGAGGATATTCAAGGAGACATTAATAACAAAAGCATGTTTCAAAAACAAGATATACCAAAAGACTTCAAATGTCCGAATTGTGAGAAATTGTATTCGTACAAATCTTCCTTGGCTCGTCACATGCGCTTGGAGTGTGGCAAAGCGCCACAGTTCCAGTGCCCATATTGCCCCCATCAGACCAAACACAAGAGTAGCTTAGTCATGCATATAGACGCCAGGCATAGAACCCCCAGATCATAAACATGCTCACTGAATACAATTTATGATAACAACAACAAGATTACACTTTAAAACTCACTTAAGTGGTTATTATTTAGCTCAAATAAATTACAGCGAAGTAATTTAAACTCTGGTAATCTATCTACTCAAGTACTTTGTTTCTGCCTGGTAAGTCTATTAAATAGGGATTGATTTACTACACAGACAGTTAAACAAGATTCTAAGGAATCACAGAACAAGTATTTGCATTGCTGACTATAAAGTGGTCTCCTTGGAGTCATCTCCCTTCTTTATGACTTATAGTTGTCTAGCGTGGTATCTAACGAGTTGTTAATCAAGGAACTAGCACACAGATAAAATATAAACTGAACTCACTGTCGTTTCCTGGCACTCATTCAAAATATTTGAGTTCTAATTAATAAGAAATTCCTTAAACAAAAAAACATTATTTCATTTCTGCTTCTGATGTAACATAATAAATATTTACCACTTTGCCGTGCCAAGTTTTATTCGCTTATTTCCAGATAAATAATTGTAAAATAATATTTTACATTTTGTTTAAAAGAGTCCTGTCTTATATATGATGTCTGTATTGTCTGTCCAAGCATTTTTTTATGCAGTTTCGATAGTTCTGTATGAAGATGACATGGAATACCTATTAATTAGGTGTAGAAATATATTTATGATAGTTGTGAATCATCTCTCAAATTAGAAAGAGAGGCAAAACGTGATAATTCACCACCATATCATGCCTTCATGTGACTCTGCGCAGTATAGTTTCATGTTTGACATAACTAACAGTACTTCTCACAAGTAAAAAAAAACATTTATAAACTCATAATATTGAAGCCAGTCTTTGGCTTTCTTATATTTTGGATTGAAATCTACTTGCCTTTAATTTTTACAAAAGCATATTTGTATTGCTATTCTCTTAATACAATTGATATCTTTTCCAGCAGTTAAGAGTAAAGAGAAATCTAGATTTCAATATGAAACTCAATAAAGTTTCTATTGGCAGATATTTAATTCTACTCCAAAAAAGGGATCTAAACTTTCTTACTTATATTTGCTAGATATAATAATAATGCATGCATTTAAATAATGTCAATATGAAGAGAATAATGTTTCAAAAACTGAACTAGTGATAATATTTTTAAAAGAATAAGTGTAATCCAAAAGACACGAAACATATTATTGGACATTTGTTTCCTTTTTTATAACTAACATCCTTTTGGTCACAATTTTGGGTCAAGCGGTCATACTGCCAACACACGATTCTTTGAGTTATATTCAAAATACAAGACATAATTATGTGTAATCTTCATTATATGCCAAAATTTATTCTTTGCTATAGGTCCATGGATGTGGTAGTTACTGTTATTTTCATCTTAAACAGAAATTGGCTGTTCTTTTAATTAAATTGGGGATAATTTAATTAAAGGTACTTTCTCAGATATTTATGTTTTATGTAAATAGTTATAAAAAACTCCATATTGTGAGCCTGCAAGTGAGTTATATCAACCGAGCGGCCGCTGCCATAAACAATGATAGTGGCAACTTTTGTGAATAGAGGATGTCATGTGGCCTGCACAATAGACCCTCTGGCCTTTAAGCTCAGTTTTCTAAATTGGAGCTGCTACTTCTTTATTCAAGTATCTCCTCATTTGTCCTCATGAGGCTGAGTTTGATCGCTTTCCAGACCCACTGCTTCACAATTAAATTTTGAAAGCACCAGGGATTGAACCAGGGACCTCTGGATCTCTAGACAGAAACTCTGACCACAATACCACAGATATATATATATATATTATAAGCATTCACTATATGAAATTTCAAGTATAAAGTACATAACTGAGATTATTCTTATGAGTAACTACTTATAATACACGTTAACTTTTGTGATAATTGTAAATTTAGAAACATATTATTGTGATAATAAAAAGCACAGTTGTAAATTATAGTAAATCTATTGCTTGTTAGAGATTTCATCTGAAAACATTTAATCTACCAAATAAATTAAGATGGGAAAATATATTTAAAGGAAGTTAGGAATTGGATGGAGGGCTCTCAGGATAGGTTTGAATGGCAATCTTACATTATGGTGGACATGCACTTTAGAGTTACTTAAGGTTATAGTGTGTTAGTTTATAAAACAATTTTGGGTATTATAATTATTGTTATAAAATATAATTTGTACTCCACATAATAGTTCAATTAAATGTCAACATTAACTGACTCATATTTTTGTTTCTCTACAAACAATGAAGGTGCAAATTCCTTCAAATTCATGGAGAGATAGACAGTTAACATTCAAAAAAATATTTTTTAAGGAATTATTTTAAAATTAAGTATAAACATATATTTTAAAACTTTTTTTTTCAAAGATAATAGATGAAATTTAAATATAAGCTCAGATTGTTTTGGTATCTACTTTATCACAGATAAAATTATCCAATTAGAATATATTGTTAAACTTCCGGTAAGTAATATTTATTGTAATTTAAAGCTGAAAGTGTATGAAGTAGTCTTATTATTAGCAAATAATGTTTCAAATGTGCTGTGAATACTGATTGGTCTTCATGAGGTGGATGTTAATTGTGTTGGATTGGTGGCAAGGATAGGTGCACGATCTTTGGTTAGCGTGAACTGTAAGACAATGTTTATAAATACCTCTTTACATTTTAGGATCACAATAAACAAAAAGGGCCAGCATATACTGTAACCTGAGACATATAGCTATTCACATTTCGTTGATCTAATGATACAGGGATGATAAAAGTGTAATTAAGAACAAAATGTAAACTCATAAACATGCATAGATAATATCAGCACACCCGAAAGAATTTAACTCGATACTTGCTTGTCACCAGCAAATCATACTAGACCAGCTTGACGTTTAATCCGTGTTCCCATCGAATACAATTGCTCAAATAACATAGTAGAAAAAATGTTGTTTGTGTGTGACCCAAAGGAAGGGGCTGGACATACACAGTCTAGGAGTAATACATCTATTGGATTTTCCCGCTTTTTGATAAATAAAAAATAATCAAATTTACTTGACATTACATTCATAGAGGTAGAATAAAATGTAGATACAATAGCTTCAAAATTTCATTTGTGAAATTTATCTAGATTAAAAGTTGTTTGAAAACTTGAATAGCTATAATCATCATTGAACGGTTTCAAGCACGTGGCCAGATTAGTTTAGTAAACGCGTATAACCCGAACGGGTAGTAAAACATGGTGCTGATATTAATATTTTAGTCAAATACCTCCATATTCCTCTGCTTTTCCACCATTCTTTTTCCTCTCTCTTGTCTATTTTTTTCGTATTACTTGTACACTTGCTGTTATCTGCTCCTCCCATTTCTTCCTTGGTCTCCTTTGGGTATTTTTCCACCAAATTTCAAAAAAGAATTTTCTTTTCAATCTTCATTATCTATCCATACCCTCTCACCCTTGCTTATTCTACTCTCTCATATACCCGGTGTAGCCCTTCTCTTGCCTAAACATCTTCATTTTTAATGGTGATGGTGTGTCTAGTGGTTTCTTCCCATAGCTCACCCTCTTACTTCCATCAATTTGGATAGTACTCGTTTGTCCAAGGCAGCCAGTAGTTTCATAGGATCATCAAAGATTTTGTCTGTGGTTTGTTACTTGTAGGGGTGGGGAATTAAGACCAGAGCTAAATGATAATAGGGTGCCTTACTTGAGTTATATTTTAAATAGTTGAAACAGTTACGCATTCGGAACTACACTATAAGATATGTTTACTTGAAGTATAATATGAATATTTATGCACCATTAATCATAAAGAGTGCGTCTTTGACTTTTGTTAGAGTACATTATGTCCATAGCAGTTAAAATATTCCTTTTGGTATGCTCGTCATAATAGGTGACAGCTTTTCGAATCACATTCTCGAGCTACCTGTTTAACACCTCCCCTAGCTGCCCTCTTTTCATTAGATCTCTTCTGTCATTACTTCTCACCTTAAGCACAATTCTAAGATACTTTACAGTCTTTACTAATCTCAAATTTACTTTATCCTGTTTTATATAATTCTTTTAGGCTTTATACTCTTACTTGACATCACTATCACTTCATTATTCCCTATTCTAAATTTCATACTACACTAGTTCACTTCCTCATTACATTCCTCTAGCTGTCATTGTAGTCCAATCGTGCATAACTCAACTCATCAACCAATCTTCACAATGCATAAACAGAGTAGGTAGTAAGGGTGTGCAAAACCACTTTTTAAATGTGAAGCGAATCTTGAAATTTGCAAATAAAAGTCAAGTTGAAGCTACCTAAGATTTTTGTTGTTGTCACTTAACGCCACTTTTAATTTTTGAATTAATTATTTTTCTAGATCTTGTCAGTAACAAGGGCCAGGAAAATGTACTTATTTGTTACCTAAGGACTAATTAATAACTAATGCACTCAGGCGTACTGATAAGCTTAGTAACTTATCAATTTAGTTTTATTCTGAAAATTAAAAAATATGATATCTAGATGGAGTAATCCTCACTAAAAAGCATAAATAATAGCTTCGGCTATTTGATTCTTGATTAAGTTTTAATTTTTTCTTACATCATGGAGTTTATAATATTATTTTGCAAACTTTACATATGCATGTCTTTTTATAAGCATTTCTCTGTTAATAATTAGACAATAAATTCAGTTTTTGTTTCTTATTTTCGGTATCAGTCATTTTGAATAACAAAGGAAATGTGAAGAAGTTTTGAAAAACTTTTGTGTCAAAATGCACTCATAAATTTGCCACAGATAATTCCAAAGAAATGGGATATTAAGGACCAAACATTAGATGCGAGATGCGATGATTGCACAACTAAAGTGCTTTCTCTGTTCCATACCAGTGACCATGGTGTTATTTCTTTATAGGTATTTTTATTTTTTACAAAATTATGTTGGCAATAGTGAATATAATATATTAACATTTACTTACCGTTTTTGATCCATGCTTACGTTGTGTTAGTTAAATTACTAGTCAGTTTTAAAATCCTGTTTAGTAACTGTTTTAAAATGATCAAATTTTGAAAAATGTAATATATAGTAAGATAAAATTAAATCGTTTGGTAATTTATCAAAGTTTTATCCTTCCTTCAAAATTTTTCGAATATGCAAAGGTCATTGTAGATGTCGAAATCGAAGCTGAAGGAGATTTGACCTTTGACTTCGATTTCACACACCATTAGTGGGTAGCAATCAAAAATAAATAATAATAATAATTTCCTTTCAATTTTCTTTCAATTTCAATTTCCTTTATTATAGTGCTGGCCAACACTCGTAAGACCTATAACAGGCCAGCACTGAAAGTACATAAGTACCTTACAAATACATATATTTACACGAGAAAATAAAATAAACAAAAATGGCTAAATAATGTTATATAATGATTAATAGTATAAAAAAAAGTAATTAATAATGATAATAATAAAAAATAGCAATAATAACAAAAAACTAAAGAGTGGTTAAAAGCAGTAACAATATACAAAAAACAAATCAGAATACTATAAGTTTTAGATATTATAGGCAGAACATCTTTGTGATAAATTATTGATAAGGGATTTCCTTAAATAACTCTCTGAGTTTAGCTTTTCTTTTATGATAAAAGTCAAATTCGACAAATCTAGAATTGGCGCTATGGATACAATGACCTATAGGGATTACCTTATGAGAGCTATTGAGAAAAATATTTTGGATTACGAGAAGACCAAGAAGGGATATGAACACCTACATTATCAAGGGCAAATTGGCAATAAATTTTGCTATTGAATATATTAAAAACAAAAAGGGTATCACAATAAAGTCTATGCGAGAAGAGAGTTTGGAGCCCTAAGAGGTTTCGAATTCTGTCATAATCATAATAAATCTGATTACTAAAGTATTTATCATAGCATGCAGTGACAAATTTTCTTTGAACGTTTTCCAACCTAAGAGAGCCAGTTAAGGTAATGGAATTCCAAGCAACAGTACTGTATTCTAACTAACCAGGTGTAGTACAGACAAAAAACAGTCAACTTTTTTAAATGATGACATAATAAATTTAATAAGTCCAAGTAATTTTAATGACTGGGAAATTACATGGTCAACATGATAGTGGAAAAAAAGTTTGTTATAAAGAAGAACACCAAGATCATTAATATAAAGGGTACAAACTAAGTTTTCATTGCCTAATTTATAAGTAAAAAAGAAAGGATTAGTTTTCTTAGTAGAAGTTATAGATTTGGTCTTAGATTTATTAATAGACATTCCATTTTCAAAACACCATTGTATAATACCATTTACATCATTTTGTAGCTCTATACAATCTGCAATTGATTTGATAATTTTAAATAATTTTACATCATTAGCAAAGAGTAACTAACTAGACGAGTTCAAATATTTACCAATGTCATCAATAAACACATTAAAGAGAAGAGAACCTAAATTAGAACCATGTGGTATGCCACAGGGGGCTAAATATGTATTTGAGGCGTATGAATAAATTTTAATTATTAATGATTTTTCATGCAAATAACTGCTGAACCAATTTACATATGATTGAGAAAATAATACTATGCTGACATAAATAAAATGCCCTACTTTGGGCAAAATAAATAGCAACAACCTGACCTTAGGTAGAGACTTGAGGGGCAACATGCCCAAGAAATTATACTAAATTAATGACATTTGATTTATTTTTTACAAAGCCATGTTGATTATCTGAAAATTTATTTTTAAGGTGGTGGAAAGTATGCTCATATATGATTTTCTCGAATACTTTGGAGAAAGTGTTTAAGAGGGAAATTGGTCTGTAATTACAAGTTTTTGTTTTTGCCCCTTTTTTTATAAATAGGTATGACTACAGATTGTTTCCATGTAAGAGGAAAAGTTTCATTTTACAGGCTAATGTTAAAGATATAGGCTTATAAAGGGCTAAAAATGCTGGCACAGCCTTTAATAATAATAATAATAATAATAATAATAATGATATTGATAATAATAACGATGATGACAATAATTAATAATAATTATTATTATTATAATAATGATAAGACAAGTAACACTTTTAGTAAAAAAAACACATCTTACAGGTAATATACAAGTATAACATATTTTACCATGGATATACAAATATAGTTAGTAAAATAACTAAGCCTGTTCTTATACTGAATTTTTTTCATTAATGTAAATTGGGATTACACTTTTTTTCTTTATTTATTTAAATATATATTAACACTGGTGAGCCAGATAAATTCTGGCATCACATTTTGGACCACATTTATTTTTCAACCAACTCACAACCTATTTATTAAAAATTAGCCATGTAAACTATAAAATTGGTTAGCATAATCTCCACAGTAAAATTTGCAAAATAGTATTTAAAATATTTAGTATTAAACTTTGGGTATTTGTTTTAAATAGCTTTATAAACGATGATAAATGATAATTAAAATCCCTCTGAGCCTAACCATAATGTTGATAATTTAATATACAAACACAAAATGGTAATTGCTTGTTGCTGTCTTTGATTAATACACATTGTAACTTTGTATATAACTCCTATAGTAGAAAACTTGTTACAAATGACGTAATTATAATTTTTCGAAATGTGGTTAATTACTTGTATGTGTATGTTTTATTATAAAATAAGTCTTTTTAAATATATTAATTGGTTCTGGTTATTCACTAACGACGAGTACTTTTTAAAAAAGTGACTCATTTGAGCAGCCATAAAAAATAATTTTCAGAAATTAAATTCTATCTTATGAGATTATGGAAATGAAGTATATTTATGCAAAAATAACAATTACAGGGAAATTCAAAACTAATAACCATTGAGTGTAGTCAATCTCACTTCTTAAATAATTAAATTGTCCTTGTTATAAACTGTTCTTTTTATATCTCTAAATGGTTTCTTGTTGTCATACTCAATATTTGTTTGCTATTTACAGGATGTATCTAACAAATGTTTATGCATTAATTTTAAGATTAGTGTATTTTTATCATTTCAATAATATTAAACAACATAATATATTCAAACAATAAGACACAAGGAAAACTGTACAGACAAATGCAGTCTCATCAAAACAGATATTGTAGTTTTTAATATTTGGACATGAGAAGCTATGGGCATACTTTTGATTTATTTAATTTTTATTTTAAAATACTTGGCACTATCAAATAATACATATATACTGTTTAGAAACAATGAAGACCACTGAGCCATTTGTGTGCACCTTCTTCTGGACGTTAAACTGATTGGTTTAAGCATATGGCATTATTTGCAGACTGTACCCATCAGCTTATTTTTAGTGACCGGGTCAGAAATTCATCTCTCATCACATTGCGTTGTTTTCATTCGTCAGTGTCATAAATTAATATTCCAGATCTCGATGTAATGATGCCCACCTCGATGATTGATTCATAGCAAGAATATGTCCTACTCTCCCTGTTAATACAGATTGACAGATGAAATGATAACACTAACTCTAAGTGGGAATTATATTTATTATTCATTTAAGGGTTGATTGGTGCATGGTTACCTTATTAGATAAATCAAATAAAAACTTCTGATGATGATATTTAATTAAAAACTCTTTTAAGTTTTCTTCCAAGAAATTTAGGTATGTTAAACTAGGTTATGGTCAATGAGTATTTACCAAATAATTGGATCAATAACTTTTAAAAGTAAAATCCCCTTGTTTTTCTTTCGCACTATGGGAAAAAAAAAATTTTTTTTTCAGTATTATTTGGTATCTGAATATAAATTTCTATAGAAACATATTATTTGTTCCTGGCAAATTCTTGTAAAGTTGACTGAGTCCCTAGTGCTAAAGTTAGGTCTCCCTAAAATATACTATCAAACAACTGCAATAGTAATCCCTTCACAAACCTTCCCACTATCATTATTATTATGTAAGTGCCAGGATACTATACTCCCCTATTTTAAATATTTTTTTCTTTTCTTTTATTACAATTCGTATGTTCTTATTAATTAATATTTTTTTGGTAGAGGAAAAGCATCGAATTCATACCACATACAATATATTATTATGTCCTTTATAAAAAAAAGTCATCCTACAATATGAGTACATAATTGTATATCCAGAATAGGTAGTAAAATGTGGTGCTTATAAAAAAATTAATCAAAAGCTAATTTCTTAAAAGTTAATATGATTGTATTGCAATCATAAAGAGGTGGCCTCTGCTTGATGATAATTTTATGAGTATGAATTTAGTATATACATTTTATTAATTTGTAATATAACTCATTCAGATGCTATATGATTCAGGAATGTCATGAAAACACAAACTTACCAAACATCAAAACAAAAAAGATCTACAAATATTGTGATTTCTCACTTAAATGAATAGTTTGTATGAAAGCCATGTGACATATATGGTGTATAACAATCCTATCTTTGACACCCTGGGCCATCACAAGTTTGATCTAGTCACCAATCTAATGTATTTCAATTTTATAAAATTGCATTAAAAATTGGAGTGATGCTCTACAGTTACCAGCTATGACTATTTGTAGAACTAAAGTTTTTTTTAATATCACTGATTACTATTGTTATTGACTTGAATAAAATTATATTCATATTATTTGAAGTTTTTACTTATTTAATAAAGTATTGTTATGTATTATCCAATATCATTATACCAGCATGGATATTGAACTTAATAGTAAAATAATTAACATATTTTCCCTGAACAAATATTCTTAAAATTATTTATACGGTAGAAAACTTTATTTAAAATTATGTCTACCATTACAAATGAAATAAATAATTTCAACATTTTATAAAACCTAAACTATTTAGGTGGTTACCTGTACGAAATTATCACACCATATTATATAGCACACACTGCCCAGCTAGTGAATTAGTAGATTAACTAAATAGAAATTGAAACAGCTTATTTTTTTACTAAACATGAAAATTCACATCATGTCTCAGTTTCATGACTTTCCAAATATATCACATCATAAGTCTCATTCCAAGTATATGGAAACTCCAAAATTTTATGGTGGCTATAGTAATAGGCATGAACAATGACTGCAAAGTCTGGAATGAATATATTTTACATGTGGTTTAAAACAAATTATATCTTTTTTTAAAATTTTAATTAAACATGAAAAAGTTGTCAACATTTATTAATTTTATTCCATTATCATTACTAATGTAATGCAAGGTCAAAGAATTCCTCCTCCCTGATCTTTGAATTATAGTCACCTATCACAATTTTCATGTGATAGGTCGAGAACTATCCATGCAGGCGTACTAACGCTTCATAAAACTATCCTTTACTAGAAAATCTTTGTCTTCTGTTGGACAGTGAACATTAATGATGGCCATGTTATGCCACTTATCTGCTATCACTATTTTTTACATCTAATTGTTAATGAATTTTATGTCCTTAACTGCTGACCTAATTTTTGTGTGGATAAGAAAGCCTGTGCCTAAACAAAAAATGTTCTTTCCTCCATAATTTTTTTTAGATTCTCCTGGTTCTGCCCAAATATATCCTGACAATCCTACCTCTTGTATAGTCATTATAACTAATCCAAACCCATTTATTAAGAAAAATAAAATTCCATTTCAGGCTAGTTTAAGTTGGACAAGTTGGACTAGTTTGACGTGAAAGAAACATAAATATAATATATATGCACAATATTTAAATGATATTTGTAAATGATTTGGTAGTTGATACATTTTAATTATGAATATGATGAAATTGTAACAAACATCTAAAAATTAGGCATATTTTAAAATGGACATTTGAGTCAATTAGACTTAAAACTAAGTTGATAAAATCAAAGGAATATGTGACCATCCATATATTGAGTATTAATGTATTAATCTTGAGAATTGACGGGAAAAAGTTATTAGATTTGAAAAATAAAAATTGAATTAATCTCTTAGCTGTAGTTCCCTGTTCCTTGTTTTCTGGCTGAATGAGCTGCGCAGTTATTTTGACTATGACGACATGTTTCAATGCATCAGTGTCATCATCCTCAGGTCTGATGAGAAAGAAAGAACACTCGGAATTAAATTTATGGCCAAGACACAATGCACCAGCCAATGTGCTATAACATAAAATTAATGAAGGTTAATACATTATAATGTTGGGAAAAAAAATAGTTATGAAACATCATATTTACCAGAAATTAAAACTATGTTACACCACATTGGCTGGTGCATTGTATCTTAACAAAAAATTTGGTTCAGTGTGTTCTTTCTTTTTCATCAGACCTGAGGATGATGCCGCTGGTGCATTGAAACATGTCGTCAAAATAACTGTGCAGCTCATATAACCAAAAATCAAGTAATAGGGTACTACAGCTAAGAAATAAATTCAATTTTTACTTTTCAATTAAATAAGGTTTCTGTCATTTCTCAAGAGTAATAAATTAATTTCAATATATGCATAGTCACATCATTCTTTGATTCTTTCAACTTAGTTTTAAGTGTAATTGACTGTAGTACAAGTTGTCAAAGTTAAATTAACATAAAATTGAATTTTTTTTCCTTAATATTATTAAACGTTCCTTACTAAGCATTTCAAATGTTTTTCACAATCCTACTAACATTGATTATAGTGCTTCTGGCCTATAGAAGCCCATGTAACATTCCACATCCCAATCCTAATCTCTTTCTAGCATTACTATCCCATTACTTCCAAGTATACAAATGGGGTACTATTTTTAGGAATATTTTACCCCAGGAACAGCCATGGCAAAATTTTAAGTTTTTCTTGATGGGATTGTTTTTAACGGTGAGAGATCATCACACTCATACCCAACCTCCAAGCTGGAGGTACACCCCTATCGGCTGTCTACAACTGCTTTACCCTTCATACATAACTACCTTATCCTCTACCTTCATACTGAGGACCCTCTGTGATGTGAATGATAGGTACTCACGACATTTCTTTTGACTTATACACCTTATTTTTATTAAATTTCTAATTGAATTATTATAACTATTATAATTATTCTTATCTATTCTTATCATAATGTTCCAAAGTAAAATTAAAACGTTTTTCAAAAACATACACTTTTCTCCAGCACTGCTTAAGAGCATGGATGGAGTAGTGTGCCTGTCTCTGACCCAAGAGGCTAGGGTTTAGTCTTCACCGACTGTACTTGAGTTCTGTTTATATGGCATCATAATATAGTTTCTGCTACATTCCTAATTTATTTTTCCTCTCACTATATATTTATTAGTCTCATTTTCAATATCTTGATAAAAATAAAGGAATCATGTCTAATTTTATCAAAAAGTTGTTACTATCTTTATATTTTATTTTTCACAAAGTTATTGAAGACTATTTCAACAGTTTGTAAATTGTTGATCTTGTTGCTACAGATCTCCACAGCTCTTGGAACTCTCAACAAACAATCTGGCCATCATCATCAATAAGGAGAAGATATTCTGTGAGGAAACTATTAATGTTGGTGCTCCTTTGAGAAGACAAACATTTAAAAGCATCACATCGAGTTCGCTACTTCCACAGGAGACAAATGTAGAAACTTTCCATTGCCCAAACTGTAACAATTATTATCGAAATAAAGGGACATTAGCTCGCCATTTGAAGTTGGAATGTGGCAAGGAACCACAGTTTCATTGCCCTCATTGTGCATATGACACATATCATAAGAGCAACTTACTTCGACACATGGATGCCAAACACAAGCCTTCTCTGGTTTATAGCAATTGCTCATTTACATAACTCTGAATTGAGTGATAAATACTAAATTGTTTTATTTAATACAATTTAATGTGTATCTACTGTGTGCGTGTGTGTACATAAAATTGATTTTGTTTAGTAACTAAAATCACAACATTATAATCATGTGTAATGTACCATCATAATT
This sequence comes from Timema cristinae, assembly GCA_039000515.1. Lineage (NCBI taxonomy): Eukaryota > Metazoa > Arthropoda > Insecta > Phasmatodea > Timematidae > Timema > Timema cristinae. The sequence continues at coordinate 8,604,104 of JBCFYV010003508.1, read as the reverse complement.
TAGTTATTATGTGCATAATAGTCATTAATTTATTATATTATCATAAGTCACTCTATTCATCTAGGGAAGAAGTGGCCAAAGAGTTGATCGCGATCTCCTGATCGACCATGGGCGCTAGTTCAGTTGATCGCTTGGTCAATCAATAATAAAAGCTAAAGAGAAATAAAATGAGAGAGTGGGCTTGCAGATTTTTCTCAAATCAACATTAGAAAATTGAAATATCGAAGCTGTCTGACTGATGACCATTTACAATCCTTCCTTCGTTTATAACAGAGTGATTATGAACTCTCATTCACCAAACTATTCTAAGATTATGCAGTGTCATGCATCATCTTCAAAGTCAAGTGTTTAATGAGAAAATACTTTTTTCAGGGTAATTATGTATTTTATGTGGTTTGATGAAAAACTCAGTTGAAGTCTGTTAAAGGACTTTAAGTTTTTATATGCAATATAATTTTACTATTAAAACACAAAATGGTTTATAATTTTTTTATCACTTAGACAGACAATATAAGTATCATTCCATAGTAAATCACAATATATTTTCCTTCTCTCAATTAGATCCCTAGATTCTGATCCAGGTGATTTGTTGTATAGTCATGACCCTTGGAATACCATAATCATTGAGTCATGCTACTTGATCAGGATTCATTCTGCAAATTTGTGAGGGTGAATTTGTTTTGCCATGTAAAACACTATCATTAGATCATTACTTAGAAAGTGTCCATGTTCAGCAAATCATTAAGTTGCATGTGCTGTAATCAGTGTGTTATAAAATTTATGAAGTACCCTATGAATGCAAAGATAAATATTTCAAGTCTGAGTTTTTAATTTATTTGTCTAAGTTTTTACTACATTGCCAAACTCAAAATCTCTTTTTATTGGCGCAATGCTACAAAATTTATTGCAAAATAGCTACTGGAGTCTAAAAAAATATATGTAATAAATAACAAAAACACTATTGTATTTAAAATTGTTAATGATTCATTCGTAATAAATTTATGAACAAATTTATAAGTTAAAGAATTATATCAAATTTAGAATATATTCTTTTAACTTTAATTTTGAAAAGTAATACCTGTGTAAGTAACCTCATTAAGTGACAATATATTTTATATACACTGTTAACATTAGTGTTTCAGTAACTACACCAAAGTTTCATACTTCATTGCTTTAGATCAGGCACACCAAGAAAAACTAACAAATAATTTATACATCCATTATAGATACTCAGAATATCTTATGTAAAGTACAGTCTAGTGTCATGCCATTTTTTCATTTTCTGAACATAAAGGTAACAAGTGAGTCCATTGAGTACATTTTATTTATTGGTCTTATTTTAATAAACCATAAATGTTTTTATTTCATCTTTAAACACCTTCACATGGGCTAAAGGTTGAATTCGCTGATGAGGGAAAGTAAGAGAATATTAATAAATGTTTTGATTTCAACAAATCCACTTTTGTGGAAGTGATCAGAGTTTTCAGCAATAAGGATTAATAAATTCACTTTTTAAAAACTTATAAAATATATTTATAATTCAAATAATGTGTAAACCTTGAGCGATTTTAAATAAGTCATCAGATATTTCACTGGCAGCATGTTCTTAGGAGATAAAGGATTTTTTAAAATAAATTAATTAAAAAACAATATCAGTAGAAAAAATAAATTTAACAAGACTCCAAAAACTTGATACTTGTCTCATTATTTATATTTTTGAATGTGTGTTTGTGGGGAGGGGGTGGGTCGGAACCTATAAAAATGTCTCTTGACAGATCATTTATTTTTTCAACAACTCTATTGTCGTGATAATATTTGACTGTTTCTAAAATGTATGTGTTCGGTATTATTCACGTTTAACACCCTTTGATTTCACCAACATGTCTATAGTGCATTGATTTCAATGATTTACCAACCAAGGTAGATAGTTATTATCCAAAACAAACCCTCATATGTAATGTTTACAACGTTCTAGTATAACTTTGATTATGAAATATTATTGTGTAACTTACACTAGGATATAAATACACATCAGTAGCTTCAGAAGGCTGCTAATAAATATGTCCTGGGACCTTAACTTGACAAGTCAGTGTGGTACTAATTGAGCAAATCAAGTTCTTACAGCACACACCTTGTATATCTCCAACAAAGGGTTGCAATAATCTATATCATAATATAGTACTCTATATCATGGATTATATAGATTTTAAGAGCTTGGTGTATTATAGTTGGAAGAAAAAATATGTCCTGGGACTTGACAAGTCAGTTGTGGTACTAATTAGAGCCTGTAAGAACTTGTTTGCTTAATTGGTACCACACTGACTTGTCAAGTCCCAGGACATATTTTTCTTCCAACTATAATACACCAAGCTCTTAAAATCTATATAATCCAACATACATACCTAATCATGAAATTCCCTTACAGTTTAGGCAATAAACTGGTCATAATATAGTTTTTTTTTAAAAAAACTCTGGTATTAATCCATCCTCACTAACTTTCTCCACACTTCCCTATCCTTGCATATTCCCTTCGCTTCAACAACATCCATACATGCTCTTTAATTCTTGAAACTCTTAATGTTTCTCTTTTTCACACATTCGTCTACATCATATAAGCAGGTCTTACATGGCCTATCCATTCCATTTGATCAACACAATCTACCTTCATATATTCTCTTCATCATTTGATCCACACTCATCCTCTTAACATTCACAAACAAAGGTAAGATACTTCTTTCACACTGATCGATTGGATTCCCTTTCAAACCTCACTCATTCAGCATCTATTCATTACTGACTCTGTCCACATACATTTCTTAGATTTATATTTTTAACCGCATCTACCTTGCTCTCTTGTTTCTCTTGATGCTTCACATCCATTGCCTATTGTTGTATATTATGTATTTATTAGAACTATTATTATAATTTTAAAGTTGTTGGTGGAATTGAGATGTGTTTTCCAATTAATAAGTGCCTGGAGGGATTTATTTTTACATAACATTTGAATGTAAAACACAAATTTTTGAAGTCACACCGGTGTTGACATGGTTTAAGGCATAAACCTCACATTAGACTGGATTACCATGGAGAAAGGAGGTCAAGGTTCACATCTCAGCTAAGTGCTCTAGGGGTGGATTCCACGTGGAATCTATCTCTGTGATTTTCTCACTGTCCTTAATCTCTATTCTATGCTAATATGGGTGCACTTCATTTAAAGTGTCTTACTTGTCTCTATACCTCTTAAATTAAGCCAGTAATAAAAATGATGTTAAATAATTTTCCAAAGTAGTTGTTACATTTGTTATTTCTCAACAAAGTATTGAATTTGTTCCATTTTGACCTTTATTTATTCTTGTTACAGCTCAGCATACCTATCGAGATTCCCATCAAAATAACATACCAAATTCATCAATGGAACAGATATCATTACATTATGACAGTGTTAAAGGTGAACGAACATTGAAGACCGAGGTTTTGAAAATGTCATCACATCTAATGCAGAGCAAAACATCCATTGTAAAGTTGTTTATCAATGTCCAAACTGTTGCAACATTTATCGCATTAAAGGGACATTAGTCCGTCACATGAGGTTTGAGTGTGGTAAGGAACCACGATTTTGTTGCCCACATTGCTTTTATAAGACTTATCAAAAAAGCAACTTACATCGACACATTGAATCTAAACACAAACTTGACATGTTTTAAAGTTAATGCTCTCCTTACTTTTGTTTGGTTTTGATAACAACCATTTTGTATTTAGTTCTCTTATCTACTTTTATTTATATTAATGATACTACCCATAGTATAAACATAGAGGTACATGTGGTAAAGTTTATTCACTAGAATAATTATTCTGCTAGCAGAAAAATCATTCCAACATAGCTTATGTTTTGTTGATATGTCTGTCAAGGAGTTAAATAAAGGAGGTTTGTCCAAGGAAGTACACAGTGCCATTTCTACAAATTTGTAAATACTTGGTGGGAAACTTTTAAAGGCCAGCCATTGTGCAATGATTTGTGTTTATGGTGATAGTTAGGTAGACAGTTTTACTCATGCCCTAAATATTTTACAAATAAGAAACAATTCTTCATACTTTTTTTTGTAAAATTTTGACCTTAAAACTTAAAGAATTAATGAACGCTACAAGGGGTAAATACTTTCTACAGTAGTGAAAAAACATTTTTATGGGTGTCTCTTGTAACCTCTGCAACATTGTTTCTTAAATTGGCATGTGATGGCATATACCGGCTTTTAAAAGAGAACTTACAATGTTGGGTAGAAGTACTCAGTATGGTATCGGCTAAAAGTTTGCGCGAACTCTTAACCGTCTATTGCCATTCTTGGAATTACATTTCTTCCTAAATCTCTTTCTCTCTATATATATCAACAATATATGGTCTATAGTGATTTTGTCTGTCTCTGGTCACTTTCCACGAGCAATATGGCAGTGGTAATCAACATGATTCACCAACAGGTAGCTACTCTGACAACATGATATTAGGGAATCAAGTTAGCACTGAAGTAGATGATTCTTCGCAGCGTCTATCATGTCCCCTTACTCAAACTAATAAAGAGGCTGGATTAGTCTTTCAAAACCAACCAAGTACTTCTAGAGGTTCACTCATTCAGCAATGCCACACCCCTATCTCAGAGCTTTAACCTATACCAAAAGGAACCACAGTAGAAAAAAGAAAAATATGCTCACAAAAATCATAAATAATGTCATCAACCCCAGTTAAGAACAGTTGCAAAGAGAGAAAAAGAGATATTGAAGAAAACAAACATATTTGAAAGGAAAGAAAGAGAAAACAAGAGGCTAAGATTAAGGGAAAATTTGTGTCAGTAAGACGAAAGTTAAATAATTAGTTTGAATATGAGAAACAGAACAAAATTTATGAATACTTTATATGTGGATGATTTTGATGACGACTGGGTGCATGGTGGCATGAGGCATGTTCCGACTACAGAGGTAGTGGGCCTTACATATGTGACCACTGTTGATGACAAAAGTCGCGAACACTTGGCCAACACAGTTCATACTCTTGCCCGTCTAGTCATTAAAGAGTACGCAGAGTACAGTTTTGTAGTAAAAAATAATTTCTAGCTATTTTAATATTTTTAGTCAAACACTGTTAGCATTTTAAAAGAGGTGATATGTTGGAGTATTTGTTTACATAATATATTTTTAATTTTAGAATGAAAGTTTATAAAGTTAATGTTTTTTTCTTTAGGTGTGTACTCTTAGCCAAACTTCCCTTAGGGATTTTCAACTTAATAGGTTAATAAATAATTAGTCGATAATATTAATTTGACTCTAAATTAAAATACTCATTACAAAACCTCTAAAATGCCAATATAAAACAATAAAAACAACAAAATATATCCTTTATAAGTATACACAAACTATAAAATTGCATACAGATCCAAAATTCACCATCAATATATCATTTGATTAAAAACTTCAAATAAACTAGATTTTATCCTTGTAAGGATCGATCTAGTATCTTATGGTGTAAACTCATATACAATTATAAATAATTTAAATTTTAATATATAAGTAGTCCCAAGTGCTATTGACCACACTTTACTTAGTGTCGCTAATAAATCTAAACAACACTACTAATAGTAATTAAAATAAAGATTGGAAAGAGGATTGAATTTCAAGGCCTACACACGTACCAGAAAACTGTAGGCCCCAAAGTTCTCAATTAAAACACAACAAAACAAATAACTATGAAATTTTCTGGGTACATCAGTCCCCTTCTTAAGCGGAAGAGAGTAAAACACATATTGGACTAGGGACGTTTATATTATGTTTTTGCCTGGTTCATCATCATCATCATATCATCATCATCATCATCATCATCATCATCATCATCAAACAGGGTGTCTTCTGGGTCACGAAAGTCATGAAAAGTTACCAATTGCAACTAAGGTAATGAAAGTCACAATTTTAAATATTTTAGTCATAAAGTTATGAAATTATTGTTGTTTGACTTTCCCGCACATCGAAACATCGCGAACGCGTTGAATGTCAACATCATGGCTTTAATTCATTTCTTCCCGAGTTTTACTGACATTTTGTTCATGAGATTTTCCATTATCATTATTAAAAAGTAATGGTAAAAGGGCACTCCTCTGCTTCCCTCCATTTTTTATTTGGAACCACACCGTCCACCTACTTGCAGTCTTAACACAACTCCTATTTTCCTCATACATGCTTTTCACTCTCATTACAACACTTCTTTTTACGTCTGCCTTTTCCATCGCTTTCCAAACTTTATTTCTATTCACGCTATCATATGCCTTCTCCACATCCATAAATACCCTTAGCAAGTCTTTCCCACACTAATATCTTCTTTCTATCAGTTGTCATATGGCAAAGATTAAGTCTATTGTAGACCTCTGTTCGCTAAATACTTGCTTTTCCTCTCACCACCTTCCTTTAATTTTATTTCATATTCTCTTTTCCGTTATCTTTTCATATATTTTTGTACACTGGCACATCAGCGTTATCCCCCAATAATTTGTACATCTCTTCCTATCTTCTTTCTTGAAAATAGATATAACTCTTTTTGCAGTCTTCTGGTGCTTTGTTCTTCCCCCAAACCACTCTCATCACCCTGTATAACTATTTTATATGCCTGTCCAAACTTGTGTCTTTACTCTTGGTAAATGTATAGAATGTTTTATTTATATTATATTTATTACTAAATTATCTCTTATAATTGTTTTATATAGAAATGACTGACTGGTGTGAATAGGCCTGCTTGGAAGAAAAGGAGAATGACTATCTAAGTTTGAGACCAGAAGGGTGCTTGGATTTGGTAATATGTTGGTGAGCAAGTTGGGAAGCATTGCAGCTATTGGGGAAGGCTCAAATTATGCTAGACTATAACACGAGTCAAAATCTGAATAGTATGTGTTTCACCATAAAATGCTACTGATTTGTCAGGGTTGTTGTGGTTGGTGTCAAAACTGTGTCCATTCATTGAGTGTCTGAATGTTCCTGTGGTGAGACCGATGTATTCAACAATGCAGTAGTTGCATTGTAGCTGGTATATAAGATTTTCTGTGGAGCAGTCATAATAGCTTTTAATGTAGTATGCCATTTGTGTGGGTCTGCTGTTGAATGAGGTGGAAGGTTGGTGTATTTTGTAGGTACTGTATCTAGGTTTGTTGCAAGGGTAGGAACCTTTGGACTAACATTGTTTGTTGTTTGTGGCTGGGTTGGACAATTTAGTGTGAACCAGAATGTTGTGGAGATTATGGGGTAGCTTTAATGTGATTCTTAAAGTACTGTTGAGAATATTTTGTGTGTTAGGTGATGAGTTTAGGATAGTGCAGTCTGTTGTATGTTAAATCTGAATTTGCCTAGTCCTTCTTAATATTGGAAGGTGTAAGGTTGTTTCTTGATATGCTCTTGATTAATAGGGCTCTGTTTATTTGACTGTTTACTATGTGTCTAAGGTATCTTCGGGCTTTGAAAGCCTTGAAGAGTTCTTGACATATCTTGTTAAGTTCTTCTTACTCAAAACATAGACATTTGGCTCAAGTAGCTAGGATATAGAATAGAGAGAGTTTTACATGAAGAGGATGGTTGCTTTGGAAATGGGGTACTGTTGATGGTTGTTGGCTCTGGTGTGGACTGTGGTGTTTATATTTCCCTCATGAAGGCTCAGTCCCAGATTATGTCATGGTGTTGTGAAATGATCGAGAAGAATCTCAAGCTACTATAGTTATCAAACCTGTTCAAGAACTTTAGTAGTTTTAGAATCTGTCCTTATCATGAAAATGTTGTCAATAAATCTCATCCAGCAGAGTGGTTGCAAGGTTTTGAAATGCAAAAAGTTGCTGTCTGTCTGGTTTACCCTTAAAGAGGTTAGAGGCCATACATATATTCATTGCCATCGCTTGGATTTGAAGGTAGTGTCTGTCCACGAAGCGGAAATTGTTATTTTCAAGTATGAGATGAGCGGATTATGTTAGAAATGCGTTGAATAGCTTAAATGTTGGTAGTCATTTGTTCAGAAAACCATGGCAGAAAGTCCTTGGGTGTTATTGGTGTAAAGCAAAATGACATCTATGGTGGCCAAGTATGCATCGAGGGATTTTGATTTTAATATTTTGTAAGCAGTTGAGAAAGTGAGATGCAGTACCTACAAAATACACCAACCTTTCATCTCATTCAACAGCAGACTCACACTAATGGAATAAATACCCCATGAAAGACCAGTATGACTGCTCAACAGAAAATCTTATATACCAGCGACAATGCGACTACTGCATTGCCGAATACATAGGCCTCACCACAGGAACATTCATATAACAAATGAATGGGCACTATTTTAACATCACCCATGATGACCCTGACAAACCAATAACACTTAATGCCCAAACACATATTTCATATTTTGACTCATGCTATAGTACTAGAGTAATACGAGCCCTCTACAATAGTTGCATTGCTTCCCAGCTTTGTAGATGGAAACTTGCTCACCGATATACAACCAAATCCAGGCAGCCATCTGGTCTCAACCTTGGACAACCTTCTCTTCTTTTCTTTTCTTCCAAGCAGGCCTACTCACACCAGTCAGTAAGATAAATACAAATAATAATAACAGATAATTTAATTTAATTATTTAATAATCAAATATAATATAAAAACAACATTTAGCCATCTATCATGAGTAAAGACACAAATTTGAACATGAAACCCCAGAATCTGAGATTAAACTTTTCTTTGAATCAATAAACAGACAACAACAGAATCTAAGTGTCCATAGCCCAGTATGTGTTTTACTCTTCTTCTGAGGAACTTACCCGAAAATTACATAATTACCTGGTTTTTTGTGTTTTAATCATTAACGTTGAGGCTTACATCTTCCTGATAAATGTGTGGGCCTTGCTCTTCTCTCTCCCGTTCATGGTTTAATTTAATAAAACAGTTTGGTGCCATTTTTTCTTTATTTACTTTTCTACATTTCTATAAATAATGTTTTACTATATAATACAATTCAATAAAAAGTTATATAACTCTAAAATGTTAGCAACACATCTTCAAGTGTTGCTTGACATGATTTATATGGTTTGTCCTTATTTTAGTTGTATTATATCTCAGTTTTTGTATGATTTTTAAAATTTCATATCCTACCAACATCTACTGACTCTAGTTTCAGCTGGTTAAAATGTTTGAAATCAAATATGAATTGTTGTAAATCTACATTTAAAAGTTGTCTACATTTTCTGTTATCTGTGTAATTATTATGCAAATGATTTTTGTTTATATTTGTGTTTTTTTTTAATACTACATATCTTATTATCAAAGTAAAGTACTACATATTATATTTTGAAAATGTTCATGTCATGCACTGGTTTTTTCTTACTGATAACCCTTAGCTATTGTAACTCCCTCTGGTGAGGACTGAGATGTTTATTTCTTAGTTTTATATAGTTATTCTAATTTTGTTGATCTTTTATGTGGGACTTTGGATTTTAATCAAACCTATGATTTGTCATCAATCAAGTATGATTTTTGTTTTATAACAACTGTGCTAAAGACTATGTTCTACATTTTTGGGTCATCGTGTGTAAATATTGTGGATGGTTAAAACACAACAAAACACATAATTATGTCATTTTCTTGGTACATCAGTCTCCTTCTTCAGCAGAAGAGAGCAAAACACAAACTGGAGTATGACTGCATGGCTAGAGGTAGGCCTACAGTTTTCTGGTAAGTTCTAGACCTTGCCCTTCTAACCTCTTTCCATTGTTTATTTTAAAATATCTATTTGATGCCATTTTTTCTTTGTTTACTTTGATGATAGTTATCGTAATAAATTTTGAGTATTATATTTTGCTCTCAGATCCCTACATAGTTCAATACCTTGAGATTTATTTTCATCACAATCACTGGAATAATTACGTTTGGAACAAAAAAAAAGTTTATTCACAAAAAGTCATTATCAGCTTTAATCATTCAAAATAAACAATCATCTCTCAAAAGCAACACCAGAAGAACAAAGCTTTTGTTCAAAGACTACACAATGAAATAGCTAGTGACTGAGAAAAGTTTCTTTCTATGATAATATAGCTATAATTTGTCTATTTTCTTTCATGTACCTATATATTTTGTTAAAATCTATCACTAAAAAGAATGTTTAGAATGATTTGTGACTTTAGTGTACATAACTCATAGGATAATTATTTTAGTGATGCTTAGTTCTCTATATGTTTGTACGGTAACTATATTATTCACACGTTTATTTTGTTGTGTATACAAATATTTATCTACATGCTAATCCAAAGATAAATGTTTTACATGTATATAAAAGTAATTCAAATAAATTAAAACACATTTTTTGATTTACTTGGTTTTAATATAGTTTGATTGTTAGATCTTTTTCCAAATCAATCACTTGGAAAATTTATTTTAGTTTATTTTGGTACACTGCATCTTACCACATGCTCGAGCTAGTGGAGTAAGGGTTTTCTTGGAAGAAGAATGAAAAATTGCTTAATAAAAACACCCTTAAAACACTAAGATCACGTGCCCATGATAGCGGGCAACTTCCAATATAATTAACAAAATTCAAACTTATTTAGTTATTTAATGTGGGATAGAAAGGGACGGGAGAAAAAGCCAGTGTTTTTGCAGTTTTTATGACAAAACATGTTTTTGGCCAAAATAAATAAAATATTCCTCCAGTACAAACATAGAATTTAATTTACTTCACAGGGTGACCTCAAAATTTCTTGAATATCTGTCAAGGATGTTCTGGAATTTAATAACAACTTTTTCTCTTTGTTTAAAAAGTTTGTTAGATAATGCCTCAATGCTCATGTCAGATATTCAGGAAATGTTTATATCAACATGTGAAGAAAAGTAAACTATGTGTTTGTACTGGAGCAATAATTGTTCTATTTTGGCCAAAACACTGGCTTTTCTTGCATCCCTTTCCATAGCACCTACTTTTAACTCATTTAATTTTATTTTACAGGATTTTATCCACCTTAAGATCACATATCAAGCGAATGTTGGTAGCTCATGAATTACAATAAACAAATAATTTATAGAGTGCTCACATATCCATAACACTTTCATAAAACTAATAGATTTGAAAGGGGTCACTACAGAGCCCTGTTTATATTAAATTAATTCTTTCAATGTGTTTTGGTTTGTTAAAGATGAGGGGGTTAAGGTATATATTCTTATAATTTATTCTGAGATAACTTTTTCTAAATTAATTTCCATCTTCCTCTTGCAAATATATATGCACTTCTTTTAAATTCTACCTTTATTATAACTGGTATCCTTGAATAGTAGTGAGACGCTGCTCACAAAAAATAAATCTGATTATGTCTGAGCACAATATACATTGTTGCATTTTTGCATTTGTATTTTCATTCATGAAGTAATTTAGAGTTTTAAAAGATTTGCCAACATGAAAAAAAAACTAACTTATTGAATATTTATATCAACTAGATCTTCCTTCCTGCATTCCACAATCTACATTATAATATGTTAGTTTGTTAAATACACCATAGCCAAATTTAAAAGCTATATCAAAATAAAAGGTTGAACAAAATTAGAGAAAAATTACCTCCAAATAATGAAGATATTTTGATCAAATATTAAGTAGAAAATATATTTTAAATGAGAAACTAGATGGCAATAAAAGAATTTTTGCTGGAACTTGACAAATGTAAATGTATATTTGGTTTTCTCTTCAAGATAACAGTTTACAGTACTGATCTGATAGCTACTGCTATTTTTCAGGGTAGTTGCACTAAATGTGCTTTTAAAATTTTTTTTAGGAATACTATGACCCAGACATTACTCCCTTTTTTCAAACCTGAATATTTGTAATTGTAAAGCATGACAAATTTATTTAATAATAATAATTTTTCTACTTTTGTTAAAAATAATTGTCTCTATTAAATTATATTCATTTGATTAACATCAAGTTGATTGATAAAATAAAAAATCTTACAGTGAACTTAGTAAAAAAACTGTTTCAAAGACACATAAGTTTTGATGCACAACTAGATAATGACGTTAAATATTAGTTCAATAATTTTCTTGATTAATTTTGTAAATGAAAGGGAGAAAATAATTGTTATACATTATCTTAGCCTTAATAAATTTATGAAGTTGCCATTACAGCCTGAATCAGTAAAGTAATCCACATAATAATTCAAAGAAATAACTAATACACCCCTTTAATAGCTTCAAACATATTTCATATTACTGGTTATATTATTTAAATTGAAAAATGACACCTGGACATGAGACTCAAACCCATCTTATTTGTTTTGTTTTATAATTTCTAAAGTTAAAATGTAGCTCTAGTATTTAATAAGCATAAGCTCAATGTGTTTTACTATCTTCGTTTTTCACACTTTGGCTGTGTGAATTTTCTAGGTATACAAGTAACAATAAATGTATCTTAGTGCTTTATGCATTTTCCATGTTTCAAAACAAACAAACTCCTTACTTTATATCATTTGAGTACTCCTAGCCATAAAATTATGTGTCATTAATATAACTTGATATAACAATGACTAACTTCAAGTCTATGAAATTGGTGTGATAGTTTGTACTAGTGAATCTGATACAAGAGGCTGAGGTTCAGTACCTAAATGCTACAATAGTGTTTGTTTTTCCACTGTGGCCTGTCTTTATTACTGGGGGATGTTGGTGTATTACTTTAAACAACATTCTATTTAGGCTGTTTTCTTAGGTCAGCCAGTGTTTCTAATACTGCACCCTGCACCCAAAATATTATAAAAGTACTTTGTTCGAAGGGAAGACTGTATATTAAGATTAGCAAAGCCTAATTAAATCATTTGAATCCATTGCATATCTTAAACTTGATCAGAAATAGAGAAATAAAAACTAATGGTCAATAGAATACACATTTTTATGAAATAGAAAGTAGAGAATTTACCCATACATTGCTCTAATGCTGCTATTATGTTGTTAGGACATACCAAAAATCTGGCATTAACCATTAACATATAGTGTTCTCTTCTTTCTACTTCCTTCAATGAACGCACCACTTTAAATAAGTCACTATAATTCTAATAAATATAATAACTTGACCAATGATTAATTATTGCTAGGGACATGCAAAATTTGCATTTGCGATAAAGGGAATTCTTTCACGAATTCTACTGTTTTCATGTGAATAGCACGGATTTAAGGTTTTTTTCATAGGTAAACATAGTTTCTTTGTAATTTGGGCAAATACCACAACATCCAATATAATTTTCAACATGGTAACACTGGCAATAGCGCTAGGACAGAGCTTCCGTTTGTATGGATAGTATCAGTTTTTGCTGATTTTAAAGTTATAAAAGGGATCACAGGATATACAAGTATTTTCATGAATTTAGGTGTGTTTTTTAAAAAAACAAAAACATTAAAAGTAACAATTACTACTTTTACACATTTCAATACTTAAATTTTTATTTTGATAGATTGATTCTTTGTTTTCAGTTTTTAAAAGCTAAGCAAAGACATTAATATATATGGCCCTTTCTACAGACGGTCATGTGTAGCAAAATTATATCTTCTTTATTTTTATTCTCTTCTTCTTATTTGATAGTTGTTTAGTATTTTATGACAAAATGTTACAATGTTATTATTGTTTGGTCTAAACATAAATTGATGATCCATTATTTTGATATTGCAATTTTTAAAACTGGAAGGTATGATATTAAGATGAGTTTGGCATTACTAAGTGTGAAATGTTTTTTGCGTATTTATATCTAATTTATCTCCAAATATTTAAATAAACAGTTAAAAACACAATACGAACAAACAATGCACTATACAGTTATGTCTGAGATTTTTTAATGGTTACTAATTCAACTTCTATTTACATAAATAATAACATTGCTTTTTGAGAAAAATAACACAACTTTTCCCCTAAAAATAACCTCACCTTTTGCATGTCTTTAATTATTGAAAACTCAAAGGGAAGGGAGAGAACTTTGGGAAACCTAAACACAGATAGGAGGATAACATTAGAATGGATTAAAAAGAAGTAGGGTGTAATGAAGTGGACTGCTGTATAAATGGCATACTTTTAATAGTGTGGCAATGAACTTTTGTGTAAATAGTGCCATAGAGTAAGTAAGTAATTAATTCACTATCTAACTAATTTTTTCTTATAAATCTTACTTTTATCACAAAAATCATTCATTACCATTGAGCTGCCAGGATTGTGCCAGGAACATAAATGTGTGATATTGTCAACTACTTAGATCAATCAGAAACACATAATAATCAACTTTTCAAATTTTATACTGCTGTTTGAACAAGGGGTTTGCTCATGGTTTGTATTTACACATTTGTACTGACCAGTCTACAACCGATTTAAATAAAGTGCTATTTTTATTATTCTCCGTAACTATTTCTTACTAATATTATTTGTTGTTTCAGCTCAAAATAATTATTTGAGTTTCGAGCAACAAATCTGGCCAGCATCGTCAGTAAGGAGGAGATTTTTATACGAAGAAACCATCAATGTTGACACTAAATTGAGAAGACAAAACATTGAAAATATCATTGCATTAGAAGGACGTCATCAAACACAATATGAACTGTCCTTCCAGTGCTCAAACTGTGGCAACAAATATCGTAACAAAGGAAATTTAGCTCGCCACACCAAGTTTGAGTGTGGTAAAGAACCGCAGTTTCATTGTCCTCAGTGCTTGTATATGACGTGTCATAAGAGTAACTTACAGCGACATATAGATGCCAAACATAGGGCCGATATATTTTAAAGCATATATTTTTGAAGCCTACTAATATTTCCTTAAGTACTATACCAACGTGTTCATAGATTGATTGGTCAGGTTCCAATCTAAAATATTTATTATTGATAAAATGACATTTTCTTGGAAATGTGATAAAAACACAATTTGTGCATGGGAAAATTTTGTATAAAGATTTGTATCAGCATTTGTTACTATCTATTTGTTATAGAATATAATGTTTCCATATTTATTATATTTTTACTATAGTGGTTATGTTCCATTTTATATATAAAAAAAGAAAAGAAAATACATTATTGGTTCCGGTTGTAAGAATAGTTTCATTTTGCAAGCTTATACATAAAAAAAAATTAATAGCTTTTAAATTTCTATATTAAATCCTATTTACTGAAATTTTTTTAGAACATTTCCAAGTGTAAACTGTTAAATTTCATTCATTATTTTATTTAAGGTTGTTAAAAATATATACTGTATATATTATAAATATGTAGATTTTTAAGAATGTTTTCATAAATTAATGAAAATTGTGCTTTTTATTATTGATGTAAAATTAATAATGATCACATTAATTTTAAAAATTATGTTATTTAAATAAATATCTTAAATTTAAATGATGCCTTTAAATTCCACATTAAGGCTATTTATATTAGGTGATTCTAGACCAACATTTATTATGTTATTTTGTGTATACTCAGAGCTTAACCATGAATAATCTTTTACATTAAGGTGGAATGGAAGAGAATGCGAGTTTAGCTCCATATTATTTCTGGTTTTACTATAAAAACCTTTTTTGACCAAATTAAATAGATTATTCCTATAATAGATACATTTAGTTTAATTTTCTACACATTATAATCTCAATAGTTCTTGAATATTTTTTCTGAGCATTCCAGCATTTGACCAGAAACATTTTAAAAGGAAAATCAAAAGTCTTTGTTACTGCCCATAACAGATGGTGTGTAATTGGCAACATAGTCTAATTTGAATTAGTTGCGCTTATTAGTTGCTAATTTTTCTGTCCAATATACATGCATATATTATTTCCTTTTATGAACACTATTTGGACACTGTGGCGACACTGTTGTTTTCTTCACTTCCTGTATGTATTGTTCAGCGTGCACATATTCATATTGTTGTCGTCAAACTATCTTCTATACAAGAACATTTATACCATAAAACTACTATTAATATATAATTCCATAACATTTCTAATAATAACTGTAACAGACTATGAACCCATATACCCTGGGTTAAATAAATACAAATGGATTAGGAACATTATTTTATGCAACATAACATGGTGATCGTCGGTCAGCAGATAGTGTGGCTGTGTCTTTTTATTTTAAAAACTTTTAACACGTATGGATACAGCTTATCTAAACATTGATTCAAAGCTAGATGGAAGTGCTAATGGAATGTGTAGAAATTCCAAATCAAAGCTATGCTAAAAGTCTATGGGGTTATTTGGTGTGGTCAATGGGAATAAACAGAAACTGATGGCAATGGCTCCAAATTATGCCGAATACATCTAATAGGATATTAGTAGTAGAATTCAATCAACGTTAACATAGCAGGAAAAAACATGGTTACATATGATGAAAAATAACAATAATATAAACATTATAAATTGAATTAATGAAAAAGTTTGGTAATAATAATTACAAGCTGGAATGTCTTATAATGATATAAATAATAAATAATATAAGTTTTAATAAACATCTAAAAAGTTTTAAACACATTAAAAGTTATTAAAATTGTGAACTTTTTAGTTAAATTTACTTCCAAACAGTGATATGACAAGATTATTCAAACATATATGTATTAATTGTTTTGTGTTAAATGGGGGGAGGGGGGAAATATTTTATAATAAAAGGTTTTTATAAAGACATGAAAAAAGTTCAATAAAAAGTGAATTCATTCCTTAACTATCTGCAACGTTTTAATCTTCTACATGTTTCGATGCAGCTTTAGCACCATCATCAAGTCTAATGAAAAAAGAACAACACCAAAATAAATTATGGCTGAACCACACCGCATCAGCCAATGTGATATAATAACCTGAAAGTTAAATGGAGGTTTATGAGTGTAATATCAAGAGTTAAAGATAATGAAATAGCATATTTACCAGAACAGAAGGTGCGCAGTTGAGTCTTCCAAGTTATATGAGAGGAAACTGAGTTGAAATTATAATTGACGTGTATATATGAAGTGAGGAAAAAAAATCTAAAATGATTGAAATCCAAAGTTAAAGATGTTATATATCAAAGTTAAACTTGTATACAGAGTTAATATAGATAGATGGTAGATAGATAGTTTTTGGAATATATTGTAGAATGCACAGAAAGGTAATAGAAAAAGAAGTGATAAAAAAGGAGATGAACAAAGGGTTCAAATCTTCACGACACTGGCCTGAACTATGGAAGGATGGGCGGGTGCATATAGGATCAGTTTTTTTTTATTTGCACCCTTTTTTCATCTTCCTTTTTATCACTTTTAGTCAGTCATTAATGTGTGCCAAGTTTGGTCGACCAAATTGAAATACAAGAGAAACAATATTGCATATTCAATTAATCATACTAAAGGGAATGCGCTCATGGCCAACTTCAATAATATTCAAAAATGGTTATTTGACTCTGGGGCAAGTGAACATAATATGTGCTCTACGCAAGGGAACTATTTGCATCATAGGCAGAACTATCCAATATTAAAAAGATTGTGATAGGCGATTGAGGTGAACTGGACATTTTAGAAGATATAGGACAATATAATATAATGGATGAAGCAGATGGAAAACATTGTGTTAGTTGTCTGGAAGTAAAAACATGAATAGCCTTTTAAGTCAAATGAAACAATAACAACTCGGACCTGTGAACTGGTACATATGGATGTGTGTGGACCAATGGAAGTTGCATCGCTCGGCGGCTCAATGTATTTTCTAGTTATAAAGAACAATTATTTTGCCTATAGACATATATTTCCTCCAAAATAAAAGTAAAGTAGTAAACATTGTGAAACAGTTTCTAAACCTAGCTGAGCAAGACACAGGCAACAGAGTGAAAATAGTACCAACAGATCATGTTACAAAGTTTATAAATAGAACAGGCAACAGAATGAAATAGTACCAAGAGATAATAGTACAAAGCTTATAAATAGAGGACTGCTAGGGGTATTTGAAGATAAAAAAAGGCATATGTGGTGCATACTCCTGAGTAAAATTGTAACGAAGTTTCAAGATCTATGTTAATGGCTAGGAACTTGAATAAAAATTGGTGGGCTGAAGCAGTTAACACAACTCCATTTGAGCTAAACAGAACAGTGAGAAGCAATGTGCCTGACAAAACTCCATATTCACTCTGGTTTCACGAAATGTATGATGTAAGCAAGCTGAAGCTATCCTTTTCACAAGTGCATATACACGTTCCAAAACAAAAATGCCAGAAATGGGACTCAAAGAGTGTAAATAGACTGTTGGTTGTTTATGGAGAAAATTCAAAGGTGTACCAGATCTACATTCCCAACACAAACACAGTGGAAGTAAGAAGAGATCTAGCATTTGGAAAGGATAATGAACAAGTTTTTTATATATATATATATAAAGTCTGAAGAACAAATAGCCATCATGTTTACAAAACTATTGGCAAAGGATAGGTTTTTTTACTTTTATAAACATGTTGTGTATTATATAGGAGATAACAAAATATGAGCTTACAACCCGAACAGGTAATAAGATGCGTTGCTAAAAAAAAGTGTGTGTGTTCCTAGTAAAGATTGAGGTGGTACAAATATATTAAAGACAAACAAAGTTGGATGTATAACTGTGATGGCTTTTTTTAAAAAAAAAAAAAAAAAAAAAAGTTAATTTAACATTTCAAATGTCAAATATTAACTTGTAGAGGGGTTGTATGTAGATGGCAACATAGTCATATTTGAATCACTTGTGATTATTAGTGGCCAATGTTTCTGTCCCATATCCATGTATGTATTGTATTACTTCATTTTATGAACACTAGGGGTGACACTGTTGGTTGCTTCTGATCCTGTATGTATCATTCAAAGTGCATGGGCTCATCTTGTTGTCAGTCACAATCTTCTATTTAATATACAAGAACATTTGTACTGCAAAACTTCCATCGTTATTTAATTCAACCAACAAACCTCTCTAATAATAACTTCAGCAGATGGAAATGCCCATAATGGATATTCAAGGATGGTGGAAATTACTCTGGCTATAAAACTGAAATAAATATATCTTTTGAAGAATAATTTGAAATACTTTGTCCTAAAAATATTTTTGTCATCAATATTGAAAAAATATAGACTTAAACTACATTTCCTTGCATCCCACTTTAATATTATGTATGTTTCCAAATACATTTTTGATTCAAATTTTGAAATAACAAAAAGATAGCAAGCAAACATGATTCAATTGAAAATATACTTTGGTTAGAAAATTTATAACATTTTTTTATCATTATAAAACATTGAAAATACTATTTCAAATATATGTTAATAATTCTAAGTGTTTGTAACTATAATAAATCAATTCAAATTTCTTGAAATATATATTTTTAAAACTTGCACACTTTTATTTTCTATTTTTAATTTACATTTCAAACTAATTTACAAAATGTATTCAAAAGATATTTTATGTCAATTTATCACACTCTCATAAATGATTTCCTAAATGCTTGTATAGGATGTTTTAAGAAAAATAAATTCGCTCTATGTATTAGAGCCATAGTTAATCATATGACTTGATCTGTCAATTTTTAAATTGTCACATTTAATTTGAATTGGTTTTTAAAAATGCTCTAAATGTGGGTAAACATTTTCATATAAAATATTTATACCAATATATTAATTTGTTTGATGCTAGAGTACTTTTTAATACTATGCAGCATTGCTCCTTATCTTGTTGGGTTAACAAACTCAGCCTTTTTTTCTCTGAATTTCACAAAACATTCGGTTGAATTTATCCACAGCAACCTCTTCTGAAGTGTACATCATATTTCTTTAAACCTGTTAAGCATGTTTGAACTCAATATTTCCTACAGCTTCATTTTAAAGAACACTAGGTATATTAAATATCAATACTAGCATATGTGACTGATTTAGTTACATTATTAAATGTTATATGTATATAATGTTATACCTTTAATTTAGTGTAACTAAAGTTTTTATCCTAATTATTCATCAATTTTCAAAGTTATCCCAGCATTGGTGCGTTTGACTCTTTTCAGTAAGGTTGAGGCACTAATTTCTGTTACTCGCTTTGGTGGATGTATAGTCTAAGGCATTACTCTCACAGTTGACTATTCTGCCAAGGACGGAGAGATCAAGGTTTGAATCTTTTTTTCCAAAATGATTTCCTTCACAATAATATGGGTACATTTTCTATAAATATAACCTTCCCAAAGTCTTAAAACATTATTGTAATTAATGCATAATCATATAATCCAAACAGTTAGTAAAACGTGGTGCTAAAAAAAATATCTGTTTGTTGACTGCTAAAATTGGAGTTTTTCATGTTTTGGTTTACACTTCTTACTCCTGATTAATGTTTGTGCATTTTCTTAAACTTAATTTAACTTAATTATTTTTAGCACTGTCTTACTATCCATTTGGGCTGTATACACACACACCACACACACCACACACCCCACACACACCACACACACCACACACACCACACACCAGGCGGGAGAGTGAAAAACAATTTTAGGAAAACCATCCAACTGGGATAAGAATGTTGATATTCCCCTAAGGTTACCAACTTATTCTAATCCTTAAAGAGATTTAGTTTATGTAGAAAATAAACCAAATAGATATTATAATCATTTGAAATTAAAGAAGCACTAATATTTGTACAAAATATTTAAATAAGCATAGTATGCGATGCCTTAACATCATAAAATTATTAGAATGGATTTTTAAATGGAATTATATTTAATTCAAAATATGAGTGAATACAATATGCTTGGTGTTTTGTATTAACTGGTTACTAAATTGAATAGCCTATGTGATTTAACTGAAACTTTTTCCACTAATAAACTTTATTCTTTAATTTACTATTTAATCAAATATGTTTAAATTTTGGGAGTATCCATCCAATTTTTAAAAATAAAATTCTTATTAAATTTCTAACTAAACCATGAACTTATCTTTACAGAAATGATGTTAATTGGCAAGCACTTACCAACCATGTATGGGCCACTCGGCAGCAATGACTTTACATCCATAGATGAGATGCTCCTTAATTCACCAATGACTTCTTTCAAAAACAAATCATGGAACAGTGATCAACTATATAAATGCCCAAGTGCAACAAGACTTACTCACAGAAGAGCACACTTTGTCGACACCTCAAGTTTGAGTGTGGAATGGAACCAAAGTTTAAATGTCCATTTTGCCAACAGAGAACATCACACAAGTGTAATTTGCTGCGACACATAAAGAGGGCGCATAATGACATTGTTGAGGGTCTAGAGCAACATGGAGTCCAGCAGTCAGACAGGGGGACTTTAGAAGACAAGTGGAGGAATTTTTGTTAAATGGTTTATAATCTAATATAGAATTATTATATATTAAAAATATTTATAATTTATACTTTTGATAAAAGTTGAATTTTTCAGCAAGATTTATTAATCAACCTGAATACTTTCATTTTGTGTTTTAAACTACAAATACATTTCAAATACTCAGTGGGCACTAAAGCATCATTTTTTTTTTCTAACTCAATTTATTAGTTTACTAAAATTATGTGTATTTGCAATAATTTTTTTGCATGTAAAACATTTGTTTTTATATAATTACCTTCATCTAATCTATCATTTATTCAGACAAGTTATATTTTATACCTCTTGCAATGTTATGTTAAATCCCAAGCTACCCCTATACCAAAACCTCACAGCTAATATTAGTGTCTCTGTCATGCCAGATGATTCATTAAATCTTACTTCATGCATAAGGTGCGGCCAAAGGGAGAGTGAGTAATTTAAAGTTTTTACAAAATTGAAATTGAAATTGAAATAAAGTTTAGTTTTCTGCACATGTTAATATCAACAGATCATGAGTATCTGTAAAGGGTGTTCTGGAATTTTGTCAAAACTGAGATTAATAAGAAATTATCCTGAAACATCAATTTTTAAATGTAGCTTTGAACCAACTCAAAAATATAAGTAAATATTTTGTTTGCAAATAAGCTACAACACATTGGAAATTGTTATCTGACAATAGCCTGGAAAAATTATTATTCAAACTGGAAGCTGAATATTATGACATTTTTTAAGATGTTCAGTTGACATTACAAATCACTATGTAGAATATTAAAGTTTAAGTTTAGATGTAATATTTAAAACACATAAAAAATTACAAAACAAAATGTGTGGATTGAACTTAACAAATTTTGTTACAACATTTTTTATTAATAACTATTTTTAACTCATTTTTAATGATATAATAACCTGAGAGTAAAAAAAAATCTCTTTCTATCTCTTCACGTACACTTTTCTCTGAATGGCTATCTCACTATTATGATCTGATGTAATTGAATGGTGCCAACTACTACATATTCAAAGTAGGACATCAATTTTCATTCCAATAGGTTTTCTTTTGTGAATTATCCAAGTAAGCCAAGAGTATTAGTGCCGGCGACCTACGGACTTTAGTTGATTCCAAACCTTTTGTATCCTGTCTTCTAATGCCACACTTCATATCCCCAAATTAAATTGAAACAAGGTTCCTGTTTTAGTTGTTTTATTATTCATGAGACTTAAGAGAACTAGCAAAGTTGAGATTTATTGTTATTAACATTATTATTATTATTATTATTATTATTATTATTATTAATAATATCATCATCATCATCATCATCATCATCATCATCATAAAAACCCTTTACACAAACACTTTATTATTTTATTTGGTTTTAAAAAATACTTTAAAAAAATTCAAAATGCAGTAATCTAGTGTTTGTGTGAAGTGTTTTCCCTCTTCTTTGTCTTTGATAAAGGCAACAATGCCAAAATATTACTCTTTTCGTCTTTAAATGTGTGTTTGACTACTTCTACTAAAGAAGACAGAAGAAAGGAACAAGATGTCACTTTTGTGCATTGAATTCTTCCCACATTTTCCCTCTTTCCCTAGTTGGGCTTTCTTCATCAAATTTACTCTTATTAGTTTATTTTTCCTTTTTCTTTATTTTTATCAATTTCCACCATTGTAAAATTATACTCATTTTTCATACACTTTATCAACATTATCAACAGAGCCAATACATTTAATACTTTTGACACAGCACCCAGGCCACACTCGGGGAGGTGTATTTTACTTAGCTACTGACTTTGAGCTGCGCTCATGTTCACTTGTGCCACAAAAGGTGTTGCCCTAGGTTTTATGGATTTGTTATTTCAGAAAAAAAATCTGGCTTGCAATACTTTTAAGAAATATACAATATTTGGATTACTTGTTGATGAGTTTTCACCATAGTTTATCTTTTACTAGCACTAACTGGCACTTCACTGTGTATTTAATAGCCTAGATTACATATCTGCAAGTATTTCTTGATCAGGTCATGCCAGCAGGAGTGCTGTGGTAAACTTATGCACAAATTACCAAGTGTTTCATATTATCCTCTACTTCATTTATAAATAAATAAAATATAAATACACACCTCTAATGAAGATAAGATACTGCAACTAACACACAGAACAAGGTTTGAATTTTTGACAATGTTTTCACAGTATAAATTCAAACTAACCTGAATTTAGTCAGTATATGAAAGTTACCTACTATTACTGCAATACCGTGCCCCCCATGAAATTTGTTAACATTGTTGTATAATGATTTTGGCATTTAAATCTTAAATAACAACCCCAAGCTTTATGATTTATAATGTAACAGGCCACGGGAATTGTTGTTGTTGTTGTTATTATTATTATTATTATTATTATTATTATTATCATCATTATCATCACCATTATCATCATCACCGCGTCTTACTAGCCATTCGGGTTGTACACACTCATGCAAATGTGTAATGGTATGGTGATTGTGAGTTGTAATGGAGGACCTACAGTTTAACGTGGGATCCAAACCACAGTGGAAGCCTGGCATTCCACACATTTACAAGATGTCTTGTCAGAGGTTAAGGAAGGGTTTGACAATCAAACAAATATGTGCCGAGACCGAGGATTGAACCCCGGACCCACAGCACATAAGTCTGACACCTAACCCCTAGACCACCAGGTCACCACGGAAATAGTTAACTGCAGCTGACACATAACACCTTGGACTTGGATTACAATGATTCATATACAAGGCTGTACATAAGAAGGTATACCGAAAGTTGCCAGCACTGTTTTAACATCACATTGGTCCCACATACATATAGTCATTCAACTGTTATGTACACTTCACTGTTGGTAAAAGTTTGAACTGTTTTTATCCTAAACATATCTTTAACAGTTGAAGATTTGTTTTTTATTGTCTACCATGTTTTTAATTCATGAGGAAATGTCAGCAAATAGGTGTCTCATTTGTTTTAAACAGATTTCAAACAGAGATTTATTGACAAAACAAAGTGTTTCTTTACTTATTTCCAAATTTAGAATAACTGATAATGTCTTAATAGTATGAGCAATGATATACAAAATTTAAGTGATATATGTGCTTCATAAAACTCACAAGAGAAATTGTGTGGATTGTTGCGAGAATGATTTCTTTTAAAAATAATCTTGATTTTATAGTAAATGATTTGTTACTCTTTCATATTAAACAATCAGAACATATATTTCATCAGTGTTCATCTCTCATATTTTTAGAAAAGTTATCACACTGTGAAAAAGCTCTTTGTCTCGAATCATGACATAATCAATTTGTATTTTTTGAAGTAGTCATTGTTTGACCAACTGTCTTTCTGGTCTAGTGATCAGAGCTCCTAGCTACAGACCCAGAGGTCCTTAGTTTGATCCACGGTGTTTCTAAAATTTATCTGTGAAGCAGTAGGTTTGGAATGGGATCAAACTCAGCCTCATGAAGAGAAATGAGGAGCTACTCGAATAAATATCAGCTATGTTTTAGAAAACTGAGATTAACAGCTGGAGGGCCTGTAGTGCTGACCACACATCACCCTTTATCCGCAAAGGTTGGCACTATCATTGCTAACAGCAGTGGCCACTCGGTTGGTATAGCTCGCTTGCGGGCTCTCACCATAGAGTTTTTATTTTTTGACCGAGCTCATTCTTGATCAAAAGGGATATCAAGAAACAATCATATTTATCAAAAATAACAGAAGTTTCTGCTGTTCAAAAATGGTTTATATTATATATCAACAATACTGTTTCAAAAATATGGTGCGATAGCTCATACAACTTGTGAGAATATCAGACTGTTTAAACAATAATTTAACCAACAAAATAAATTCCATAAATGTCTGATTTTCACATTTATCACATTAAAATAACTTAATCTGATTATTTTCTTTGTGGAATGCTAAAAATGATACACTGAGATCCAATATTTTTCACTTTACTTCAGTTGAAAGATCACATCAAACAATGAAACATCCAAACACATATTCATTGCAGCTAAGAGGATTGTAGCAAGATGAGAGACTTGCTTAGTACAACATAGAGAACACTTAGAAAATAGATTAAATCTACAAGTTCATTGAGATGTTTGTAATAACTTATTAGTGTAGTAAATCCTTGAAATAAATCAACAAGAACAATTCAAATTTAGTATACCTAGTTCTGCGCAACATTGTATATATAATATTATGTAAATTTATGGTTCAATAAATTACATTTATTTTCTTCATTTGGTCTTTTGAAAATGTAAATTTTAATCAAATTTAGTATTAGTTGACATTTAGATAGGGGGATGTCCATTCCCCCCAAACCCCATGTTCTTAAACATAAATTACAATAACTCATGGTTAATATAATAATGATTTATGATTCAACAATTGCATATCTTTGTATTAAATTTAAAATTTTGAATAGGTGCCATTTAGTTTTAACTAAATGGGATGAGAGTTGAAGTGTTTCGTTACCCCATCACTACTGTATATTTGCCGAAATAACCTCTTGCAAAGCAGAACACACATTTGAATCACTTACTATATAAATACAACCAGTTTTCTTTAGCAAGCTCTGGCCTTAAGATATTTTTGCTCCTACTACTGTTCTTGGGTCAAGTCGAAGTGTGCCAAGAGGTCTGTTGCAATATGTGTCATGCTGTTTGTTTACAAATATTTTAATCTTAGACGATTGTTTAGGACCAAGCTGAGCCAATCAAGTACACTGACATCTAATGTTTTGAACCAGAGCCTCTCTAGATGATTATATACTCTTAAAAACATTGCTTCAACTATGACAGGCAACTGAGATACTTAAACTCAGCCTATAATACTAATAATAATAATTCAATTTTATAATGTTGATTTACTAGATGTTCTCAGAAATATTTTGTTTGAATAACAAATGATATGCAAAGATTGACTTGTTACAACACTTTTATTTTACAACCTTGAACAATATTTAATATTATTTATATTCATGTTTCAGCTTTGGACAATCCTTGGCTTGGATCAAAATTCTCTCTAACTGAAGCTTCACTTGAAGACTCTTCTAGAATGTGTTCTCAAACAGATTCTGAAACAAATGAGAGTGTAACTGTAAGAAACATCTTCCAACACTTCCCATTAACATCTTAAAACCTAAACCTAATAAAAGCAAAACATCTTCATATCAAAACTATTCAATAAACTCTGCCATTATTGCTCCAGAAACTCTATATGAAGACAACCAACTAATGGGACTACCGTATCACTTTATGGGGGATGCAGCTTATACATCAAGAGGTAGCTCATACTCAAACACGTTGAAAAAATTGCTCATCTCAGAAAACAAAACCCAGACATTACCATCATCTGAAGGTCCTGGGGTGTTCACATGCAAGAACTGTGGCAAAAGTTATCGTTGGAAGAGAACTTTAAAGCAACACATGAAAGATGAGTGTGGTAAAGAACCAAAGTTCCAGTGTCCATATTGTCCGTTACGATCAAAACGTAAAGGCAACATTTCAGCACATGTTAAATATGTCCATGAAAAAACATTTGAATTCAGAACATAGTTTTAAAGTTTATAGTAACATAATATAAAATGCAGTCCTTAGATGTCACATGAATATCAACATATTTTTTTCTTTTAACATAAGTATAATATCATATCATAATTAACCTAAAATTGCCCCCATATGTTATTTGGGAGCATTCACTAAGCCAGGAAACTTATCAATATAGGATACTAAAATTATTTTACTGCCTTTTCATCTAAGCGCACACACACACATACACACCATATACACACCACACACACATAAACATGCATACCTACACACATACATACACATACATACATACATAACTAGGGTGTGGACAATAGACCTCAAAACAACACAAACAGTCCTTAAGAGCATATGTCCTATGTTCATTGGCTCTCGAGATAAGGTCTTCCTAACTTGTGCTGTTAATTGTTGTTAGGTAATTGCCTTACTTATACACCCCTGTGTAATCTCTTGTAAGCGCCGTTTCTCACAAGCGTTTCCTTGTCACATTAGTCTCTTACAGTCACGTCAAGTCTACTGCGCTTTTGGTTATGATAGATTGGTCCAAGTGGTCCTTTCACACAGTCAACGTGCGATTGGTCTAATGAGCGACAGCTTGATAGAAACGCTCTTTCCTCTACATTTTCTCGGCAATTGGCGATGTGGGCATTGCTCAACATCAGAGAAATATAAGGAAACCTTTTGCATGGACGGTTGCTACTGCATGTTTTCAGTTGTATCAAGGTCATGTCTGTATCTTCATCCTCTTGCTCCTCACCCAGCCCTTGGTGGTTGGAAGTTGAGAAATCTCGGCTATAGTAACAGTTGCTGTCATGTTATTATCACTTCTTGAAATTTCTGGGCCTATGGTAATCAGCAGTTCGTCAAATGATGAGATGGACATTCAAAATTAATTGAACAATTTATGTGGATACTGCCTTAATTTATCAAATAGTAGGTTAAACTCATTCTCAGTCAATCACATACTAATTAGTGGGTGAACTCAAACACATCTTTGTTTTTTGTTTTCTTTGTTTTATCTTTCAGTGTGATATATACACTACCATTAATTGTTCAATATTCACCTCCTGTGTGTGGACACACTATTAAGCTACTTATCGCGCTGTGAAGGAACTTCTAATATTTTCTTATAATTATTGGTGATTCACTCACTATATATGTTGGCAAACTCCGCGGTGTAGATTGTTTGTGTGAAACAGCTCAATAATCAAAACGCAGGGTGGACCTGAAGCGCATTAGTAAATACATGCAACAAGGAAACACCCATGTCAAATGCCCTAAGTTAGGTTCACTGCTGTGACACAGGCAGGGCTGCAGCTACACTAACAGGGGTGTATCAAGTAGGGCTATTAACATTTCCAGCAGAAAAGCAGTAAGTGTGTGTGTATGTATATATATAAGTGTGTGTGTTCATGCGTTTGTTTGTTTGTGTGTGTGTGTGTTCCTGGTAAAAGATTTTTATTATCCTATATGTTGATAAATTTTAATATGTCCATATAAGATATAAATTTGTTTTGTAAAATACAATTTAAATTTGTACATATATCATATATATGTACAATGTACATACTGATATATATGTTTTAAAACTTTTATATAATGAGAGGGTCAGAAACTATTGTATTTTACAAAACAAATTTAGGTTCTAGATTTTAATAAATATAGAGATTTTTTCTCACTATTAAACAATTCAAATCCATTTAATCCCATTATCAACAAAACATAATTATATTATTATAAAATTTTAGATAAATGTAACTGAACTAATAAAAGTGGCACATGGCACTGCAAATAACAAGGTAGAGGTGATAAAAGTATCTAGTTCTGGCAGCGAATGACGTCAACTTCAAGCTTTACAGACTATTCCCAAAAATTCTGTTTTATAATTAATTCTTCTTTGAATATAATCGACCTCGATGGTCTCGAGATACAGTACTTGCCTCAAAAACCGATGTTTGTGCATTCAAACCCAGCCGAGTTCAACAGATTTTTCTTGAACAGTAAAAATCTGTAACACAACCTCCTTCAGAGAGGAAGTAAAGTCATCTGTCCTATATCAAATGTAGCATGTAAGAAAACCCTGGAAGGTAGAAATTGTTGTGTGCTGATATAATCAGTCGATTTTGAAAGTGCATGGTAAATACTTCACACATAAATAAATGAAAAAAATAAAAAACATTTGAATATATATCTTATAACTCAAATGGGTAGGAAGACACAGTACTAAAATGAGTTATTATTTAAGTAATAAATACTTATTCATTAATGCAAACATTCTGTGTTCTAACATTTTATTGCAAATGGAACAATATATTGCATACTATGGCATTTTTACAACTCTACTATTTCTTGAAATACTTTAAACAGCCTTACCATGAACATGCATCTACCTTGACTTTGTAGTATCATAGAGTCAGTCATTTGTCAGTCAAATTTGATTGGTTTTTTTTAAGATTATTTTTGCTATATACTTACATTTTAAACCAACAAACTGGTCCACCGAGAAATTTCCCTCAGAGTCAACCTGGACTTAAAAAATAAATTGTATAGTTTTTGTACTTAAAGTTGGTTTGAATTAAAATGTTTAATATATTACTGTTAACATTACGGCCCACATTATAATTCAGTGGTCAGAGCATTGGCTTACTAAGCCAAGAGTCCCAATTTTCATTCCAGTGTCCAGGTGTAATTTTTGAATTTAAAGAATATGATATTTGGATGTTGCTATAGTCGTAACTAAACAAATATAAAAGCTTGGCTATTTAATCCATCATAATACTAAATTAGGCCCAAAGATTAAATTTGTATATCATTGCATCAGTAACTAATTACTACCCAAGCTTGTTATATTACTCAAAATATTGTTTAACAAAGACATATTTTCATAAATTGGTTGTTGAACTCATCACAAAATAACTGTTTTACCATAACTCTGAATGCAGCTTTATTGGCACTTCAAAAAGAACATAATGGATAAACTAACTATTAAATTGCATACAGTCAACTCTCTATTATATGACCTTTCACAGTTCCCTGAAAAAGGGTCGGTATTTTGAAGGGGTTGTTATTGTAATTTCAATCGATTTTGTTTTACCCCTGACCCTCAAAGCAAAAATTGCATTTGTTTAGAAAAAACACGAAAAAATAATTTCCTATTTCCAATGAAGTCCATTATGGAGGCCTGCTTATTCTAAGTATCAGTTTTCTTGATGAAGTCTTTCACATTATAGAACTGGAACTACAGCTCTTCGCTAGTGCCCTGGTGCTTAAGTGCTCCCCGGCTTTCAGAAACTTCTTTTGTGGTCGGGAGGTCATCCATGCCTTCTTATTAAAATCATAGTCACAAGGCAGAATGTTGCCCTTGAAACACCGTCTTGAACTCCCCAAACACGAGGGCTTCATCTTATCACTGCCGTCCATGTTGCAGTACAGAGGGACGGTGAGGCGCTCCTTACTCCTCTTTGCACCCTTGTACATATCCCCTTTCACAGCAAGAGTGTGATCTGGCATGAGGTTGTTGAACATCCCCAGCTCGTCAGTGTTGTATACTTCTTGAGCATCTTGAGGCTGATAGAGCCTAAGGATGTTTTGGAGCAAGGACATCCACTCCCTCACCGGTGTTGGGTCAGGCGATGCGCTTTCACCGATGACCTTGTGGCTGGATGTGCTGTGATTCACTTTGAAACGCTCTAGAAATCCACTTGAACACTTAGTTTTCTATACCCAACCCCAGGGAAAATTTATCGGCCTGCCTCTGCATCAACGGTCTGTTTATAGGCACATTTTGCGCTCAGTACTGGCTGAACCACTCCAGCATAACTTGCTCCAGATTCGCGTGTGCACCCTTTAAATTTTTGGCCTTTACATTGTGGCCTTCATTCTGCACTGCATTCACAATTTCTTCACTCATTTTGAGAATTGTGAAAAGTGTCGACTTCGGTATGCCATGCCACCGCGCAATCTCCTTCTTTGTAATCTTGTTCTCAATAACTTCGTGGATGATCTCGTACTTCTTCATGAGTGTCAAGAAGGTCCTATTTCCAACCATTTTGTCGAAATTATAATTTCTTTCAAGTAAAAAAAATAGCATGGGTCGTCAAAAATCGTTCACAAAATCAAAACAAAAATGTAACCAAATCGAAATAACATTGTTAAACCATAGCATGGGTTGTCAAAAGTCGTTACCAAAATCAAACCAAAAATGTATCCAAACTGAGAATAGAAATAACAATGGCAAAAACAAACTTGGCACATGATGTAGCAGCAGTCGCGCGTGGGGAAACATTGTCTTGCTAGTGTGAGGGAGTGGACAGAGTCAAGTGCTATTGGCTTTAATTGATAGGGTAGTATCTAAATTTATACCTGGCCTTTCCCAGTTACTAGCAATTCAGCGCTCTGAAAAATAATCGCAACCCATCGACCTAAATAGTGCAACAAATACATTTTAGACCGATTTCTTTAAAATGTTCAATCTTTTTTCCACAATATTCATGGTTCCC
This sequence comes from Timema cristinae, assembly GCA_039000515.1. NCBI lineage: Eukaryota > Metazoa > Arthropoda > Insecta > Phasmatodea > Timematidae > Timema > Timema cristinae. The sequence goes on along the minus strand of JBCFYV010003508.1, from coordinate 8,572,693 downwards.
CCAAAAACGGACGTTGCTTTTAGAGGGACGTTTTTCCTGGGATTATAAGATCGAGAGTTGACTGTATATTTATGTTTATTGAAGTCAAATTAAAAAAAAAAAAATTGTTCAGAATTAAATGTTGACATTAATTTTTCCTCTTTAATATTACTTAGAATATTTGAGAGAGCTGGGTTGCCATAAGTATGAATGGAGAGTGGAGCCCATAAATAAAAATTATAGCTGTCACTAACGACTGGCTTGAAACTACATCACATTAATCCTTAAATATGAAAAGTGACTACAAACTTGTATTCAGCAAAGAAACAGTGTGGAAACAAGGAAAAGTTCACCAAAATGTCCATAACATTTATTCTATTAGCCTATTTCAATGATAAAGTGTATGTCCATAAATATTCAGAAAATGTCTTAATTACTTTAACAAAAATATTAAATGGTTGGAAATGCCTAGCAACTACTTATACATTGTAAAATACTAAACATCACTTTGTTATGTATAATTTCACTTTCTACAAAGTAAATTTATGTATAATTATTATACCTATTTAAAATTAAATTCCACAAACACTGACTGCTCTTAAATAAATCAAACTAATAATTTATTGTCTGTTAGTTTTTTGAATGGCCTGCTTGGTTTAGAATATTAGCATTATTTTATTTGTCATCCTGTTTATTGTTTGTTGTTCATAGTTCTTTTCTCTTTTTATCTAGTATTGTTTTTGGTCAGTATTTGTAATGCTACACGAGAAAAGGGACCTTTTCTTCACCCAGGTCAATATTGAGTTATTGATATCACTGGAAAGATCACAAATTACTGAATAATGTGATGTAAAATATGTAAACATATTCCAAGAATTGAGTAAGTTAATGCCATTTGAACCCGCAAGTTGAAAAAAGTGTGAGAAAACAAGTGTTAAAATTTTGCATTATTAAAAGACAAGTATCAAAATGCTTTCTCTGCCATCAAGAATGTAGGTCATCGTTTGTATTATTTCTTGTGTTGCTCTTCTTTGGCGTTGGTACCTGCAATGAAATGCTATCCATTTTTCAGGTTATAAATGGTTCAGTTAGCTCATTTTCAAAACCTAGCGATTTTTGACTTTAATTCTCCTGATTCATTTCTAAACAGCTTTTAATGCTGATTCTTTATGACCTTGAGACGTAATTGAATCTCACATACCCACTTATTTTATATTTAATCCCTTGAATGATAGTCCCACCAAAGGTTACTGGTCTGTGAAGTTACCCCAGCAATAAATGAACGGAGCTAGGCTTTTAGAAAGATTGGCAATATGAGAGGTCAAGGTAGATTTGTATAACTACTATAAAATCACTTTAGAATACATTTAGGTACTTTACTGAGGTATTGTTAAAGTTGCTTGGTGTATGACGATAAGTAAAATAAAATAAAACTTAATTTTATAATTAAATGAATGTAGTAGATAAGTAAAGCTATATTGAAAAAAAAAGTAATTCTAAAATAATGGTAATCACAATAATTAAAAGGAGGAAATAATCAAAACTTTATTTAATAATGTTTATAAAGTTTAAAAAGTCTTAAGAATATGAGATGACCTGACGGACCAGGGGTAAGGTGTCAGACTTCTGTGCTGGGGTCCGGGGTTCAATCCTCGGTCCCGGCACAGATTTATCTGATTGCTAAACCCTTTCTTCACCTTTGACAAGACTTGTATGAATCACAACTTGTGAATGTGTGGAATGCCAGGCTTCCACCGTGGTTCGGATTCCATTTTAAACTTTAGGTCCTCCACTTCAGCTCACAATCACCCTACCATTACACATAAGTGCATGATGATGATGATTATGATGATGAGGAGGAGGAGGAGGATGAGGATGAGGATGATAGTAATTTAAGCATATGTAACTCTTAGTAAAATAAAATAAAATAAATAAAATGGTAATTTTAAATTGTCCATATTGCCTTCATGAACATTTATTAATGGAGGTTTTTGAGATTTTTATGTTATCATCAGCCTGAAAGTAAAAAAAAATAGCTGTAAGAATTGTAAAAGTAAAATCCCTTCCTTCCCTCTTTACAACCCCAACACCTTTTTAGTTCCTACTCAGCAGTCATCAGTTGTGTTTTATAACTCACAAGAGTCACACCACTCCACCTCTTCACTAAGGTAAATTATTGAGATAACCTTATAAAGCTTACACCTCATTTATTACTTTCAGGCTGATGATGAAATAAAACTGTTGAAAGACCTCCATTAATACATTTTCATGAAACCATAGTGAATAACTTAGAATTAGAAGGTTATACTAGTTTTTTTCTCATGTTCTTAAATAATTTTAATTTTAATAAACATTAATTATTAGATAAAGTTTTTATTATTACCTCCTTTTAATTATCAATGATAAATGTGTGTACGATTTTCACACTGACATTCATTTATTGTTTCAATATAGCTTCTACTCATTCATTTTATTATAATATTTGTGAATTTTAATTTTACTTACTGTCAAACACCAAAAACTATTAAATCATTTTTTGATCTTATTGATTAGTTTTATTTAAAATTATATTTGAGAATTTTAAATGTATATAACAGTAATTTTTTTAATCTCATTCTCATCTACTCCAATTTTTACTTTTATAATTTATTTTATATCCTCTTTTTTTTGTCCTAACCTTATTATTTCAGAATCAAAATTTTTCTTCTCAACTTCTCTTTGTTCAGATTAAATTTTACATCTATTATCCCCATAATATTATACGCAGAACTTAAAATAACTAATAAAAATCAAGAAATATAAACTATATACAATGTTTCAAGCTACTTATATAATATGTTTAATTCAAATTTATACTTTATCTTTAAAACTAAAAATTGTGATGTAAAATATTATAATTTAATTTGTTCATTCATTACACTCCAAAGTTAAAAGCTAATGGACATTTAAAATACAGTTGTTAATAATTTATTCTGAAACAAATACCAACATCAATATATAAAGGTTTATTTGAAGTTATATGGTATTTATTTTCTACATTTCTCAAAGGATCTCAAAAGTTTTGTTGAATCTTTTTTACTTTGGTTCTTATAGATTAATATTGATTTTAATAAATGTACACAGTACAAACAAAGCAAGTTTACATTTCTGACAGTTTTTATAGGATCATTATTGCTCTATATTGAAATTTTCTCTCGCTTTGCTATCCTATCCATTTTATAATATATGGCTTAAGACTAAAATATTATTTTAAGTTATTTTATTTGAATATAAAATGCTTTAAGTCAAATAAAATTTAAATTTTAACATATTGTTAGTTATTAGATGGTATTTTAAACAAAGCATTTCCATTCATTTTATATGTTAAATTATAAAAATTCCTACTCAATTCAGCCCTTTTTAATTGAAAACTAATAAATATCATATTTAGAAAAAACAATTATTGAACAAAATTAAAACTGTTTAGTTTTTTCTTGCTTTTGTAATGTATTATTTATAAACAAAAATGAAATCAAAATGGACTGAATAAAATCTACAAATTACAAAATGGTTAACTACATATTGGGTAATACCTTTCGATGTTTTATGGTAAGTCAATAATATTAATGGTGTCCCAGTCATTACATCAGGGGACATGCAAATGCTTTGATTGGTGTAGAAATGGTAAGTGAGGGTAACAATCTTCGAAATGTTCTATTGGAATTTCTTATTATGTCTGGAGTGAGATAGCTTTGCCCAGTTTGTGTTGGTTGAGGAATGCAGTTGTCTCAAACAATAGGTGACCCAGTTCACCATAAATGTTATTAGTGTAACTTAGCTTAACTCCCCCTACATTGTCCCATGAGAGTGCCTCCCCTCACAAAACTTCTAGATGCCCCCCCCCCCCCCAACCCAACAAAAGTCCTGGCCACACCCCCTTCTCATGAAAATTCTGGATCCGCTCCCGACACAAAATATCAACTTCAGTACACATATCATACATATAAATATGTAAAAGTAAATCAAGCAAATTTTTTTACTGTCAAATGAGTTTCTCTCTATGATGAGTTAACTATGGATTTATAATTACATTGTGGGGTGGAGGGGGAGGGGCGGGGAACCTGTGATTAACATTTGTTTCTTTATTAAATAAGAAGAGAACTATACCCAAAACTTAAAGTCAAATTTATGTCCACTCAACCGCCAACAATCTATTATACAGACACCAATTCATATTTTGAACATTTATTACAACAAGAATATTAAATGGTTCAAATGACATTATAATGTAAATCTACAATAGGGAATTTGCAATATTTATAGTCTTAGATTTGAACTATGCTTTTAATGCCAACTATAAAGTATAATAATGATTTAATTACCATCATATTTTAATTATTGTGTTGAATATGTTTATTTTATAAATCACTTATTTGTATGACAACAATGTAATACAACATATTTCAAGCTGGCATGATGTGGGTGTTGACATTCTACTGATACAACGGTTTTATATGCTACTAAATTATCTGAGGCAAACCATCAATCACATTCATGTTTACATTTTACAAATTTACCTATTTTATCCACCACATCACTTAAATAATGCCAACAAAATTAATCTCAATGCATTATGCAATACAGAGACATAGTGAGAGATGAAAAATGGCATATTTATATAATCCTTATAAATTTGTATTAATAGGATCAAGGAAATTTAAATTCACTATTATTAATTCCATTCTCTCTAAATCAATTCTGATGTAATTTCTTGGAAAGTAACTGTTAAAAATCTAAGGTACCTATTATGTAGATTATACTTTTGTTGGTTTGACAAAGTAACTTATATTTTCAATGTTTTTTTTTTTTTTGCATTCATTAAATTGATTAAAGAGCCCATTTCACAGCCAATTAACTGGAAAATTAAAGGCACAGCTACACTCGAACGAGAAATCATATTAAGTTAAGGTTTTCTGCATTTTTTTACTTTGCATTAGAGATATAAGTATTTTCATTTTATTGTTATCTTTTATTTATTTTTAAAGTTTCTTGTACTTTTTTTAACATAATAAAATTATTTCATTGGTTTTAATCCCCTTCTTATAATTGAGACTACATATCATAAAACCGCACAATGATTGGGTGCCTGTAATATACTACCCACCTGTGTGTTATTTGTAGAGTGGGACAGACTCATTACAATACCCTGACTAGTAAACTTTTGACAACATATTTAAGAACTCAAAAAAATGTATGCTATATTAATCTCTAACAACAGGTAGTTTTATTAAACAATAGCAACAATACATCCAGTTAGACATCTTGAAATTTCATTTTGTAAAGTTTCAAAGGCCTTCCCCCTTTACTTTACTAATAATACTCTGCACTTTTAGGGTTTTTACAAATAATTTGCAAGAAATCTGGTTTATATCCCTTCTGCTAATTTCATATCTATTTGCTCATTGATTGATGTTTAATCAATCTGATTTTTGTTTGAAAGGGTTTTGGTTTTTTCAGTTTGTTTATTAGCTATACTTCGATATGTCCTCTCTTCTAGATTTGTTTGGTGATCTCTCAGAAGAATCACAGTTTTTACCTTCATACAAAAGTGAAAGATCATCCACACATCATGTCAATTCTGGCCAACTGCCCCAACCTACAGTAACTCAAATGGAAGAAAAACGGTTTAACTTTTCATGCCCTCGATGTGGTAGGACATACAGGTACAAAGCTGGATTAAACAGGCATCTTAAGTTTGAATGTGGTAAGGAACCACAATTTCGCTGCCCTTACTGTGAAAAGTCTACAAAACAAAAGCACAATTTAATGTCCCATATTATCCATGTCCATACTAATAAAATGTCTTGAAAATCTGTTAGTGAGATACTTTTATTTTTATTTCATAAAATTTAAATATGTGATTGGTTTATTTGTGCTTTAGTTAAATAGAATGATGTGTAATAAATTCAAATAAAATTCATTTATATGGAAGATGGTTTGTTTTTTATAATTAGAAATAAAATATATTTAGGAATTTAACAGAGGTACTATTGTTTCAACACTAATTTCCCTTTGGATACCTCATATACAATATTTGAGTACAAGAGTGTTGTTACTGCTTAACTTATTTATTAAACAATATATATATATCTATATCTTAAGATATATGTATATCATGATAGCATGAAATTAATATCAAATACTTATGACTGGAAATAATTATTTTCACTGTTTAGTTAGCATTAAATTACTACATTTTTCAATAATAACTTTTCACCATTTCTTCATTTACTTGGTTTTTAATATTTGATGATAAAAATGATAAAACCATAATGAAATGGCAACACTTATTCAGTTACAAATACTTTTCTAATCATTGCTTTTCTCAGTGAAACTTTTTGTCAATGCCACAATATATAGTGTTTAGCAATGGAAATCTTTTGATATTATATTTCAAATAATTAGTTATGACTTTTACATTATTATTTTTCTTAATAAAACTTAATTCTAATGATCAATGTTGGAATTTTTGTTGGTGTAATTCTTATTTATATAATTACGGCAGAAAAAAAAATATAAAAATGAATAATTTTTCATGAATCTTAGTGTCAAATGTAATTTTAAAATAATGTAAATTTTATCTTTAATTTATTATTATGTTACTGAAGAATCAAAATAGTCAAAGCTATTATTTATACTTTTTAGTGAGGATTACTCCAGTTGGATATCATATTATTAAAATTGAAAAATGACACCTAGACATGAGAATTGAACCCGGGACCTTCAGCTTAGTACGCCAATACTCTAACTACTGAGCTATCCAGGAATCGTACTGTGCCCATGGTCATTCTTAGCTCATATTTTAAGGCAGAGTCTATGATGGATGTGCAGAAATTGTCAGCTACAAATGTGTGATTTTGTTAAGATCACGAGTTATGAGGTAACACAGCCACCTTCAACTCGGTAACTGGCATAATACTTCCACTTGTACAAGTACTTGTACTTTTAACAGTGATTAGAGCATTGGCATACTTAGCCAAAGGTCCCAGCTTCAATTCCCGTGTTCAGGTGTCATTTTTCAATTTTCAGATTATTGTTGTTATTTTAATTGATATAATGAACTCAAAAGTCTAATTAATGATATAATCTAATGAAATGATGATGAAAAGGGTAAAAGATACACACTCACGCCAACCAAATGGAATGGAAAACTACTAAACTATTATTTTATATATAAACCACAAGCAGGCACCTCACTGATACTCAAGATTTTGAGTTCATGTCACTTAAACACACTGACACTCTTTCAGCATTTGTGTATTATTCAATTATTGGTGTGGTTTTCTGATCCAAAACCATCAAGAAGGAGCAGATATTAATGATTAGGGTCCACCTGGTGTTCTAGAGGTTTGAGGTGCACTCACTTGATATAACCAAGCATGAGACTCGTTAATTAAAACTTGTCGCTCTTAGTTGATGACTCACTATCGAGGACTCCCAGGTTTCTTTCAAATAGTATGTTCACACTTTTTAAACAATTCTTCTGTTTGTCAAATGGCATGCAAATGCTACAACCCAAAAGTGACAATATCATGAATTGGGCAAATTTCTGCTTATTCCTTGAATTGGCTTAATCTCTTGTCCATTTCACGGAATGAGGAAAAACTCGTCCAGGTCATGAGTTGGGTAAAGATTGTGCTGCCCAGTTCATGGACTGGATATTTCATGAACTAGGCTTCAAGCATTACCCCTTAAATGGACAAGTGGGGAACATGTTTGGTTGTTAAGGTGATTTAATTATTGATATTTTTACTTTGGAAGGTAGCTTAAGATATATCGGGTTAATTTAGTATAAAATCTTGAAATGAATTTTAGTTAAGCTTGTAGTAGATAGTACACTAATTTACATTTCATGAAATGAGCAAGAGTTAATGAAATGGTTACCAAGTTTATGAAATAGTAAGTAGAAAAGCACAGTTCATGAAAATTGACAGAAATTTGCTCAATTTGTGAAGTTGGCAATTTCACTATTATGGTGTAACATATTTGATTTTCAGATAAGAAATAATAAAATGTTGATATTAAAGTTTTTGAGTAAAAAATTTAAACATTTATGATTGATAAAATTATATATATACTAATACATTTTATAAATAATTATCTATAAGTCTTAACTTTCACACCCCTCTGGTGATATAGCTATCATAATTATAAATTTATTTTAATCTAATTTGCTTAGATTTTGGTCAAATTTTCTCTCCAAAATTAGACTGAACACTATATTTGTATGCTCAAAAACCCCTATCTATTTCTTTGGCATGCGCAGAGGCTGCTATGTTTCCTCTAACCTCTTCCCATCTTTGTGCACTTGATGTTTGTTGTTTGGATTTCTGTGGCTTCTGCACTCCCTGTTCAAGATACTTTGTCATTTCTTAGCCTTTACAAACACTTAATTGAGTCAATTTTTTTAAAACACTTTTTTTAAAAGCACCTAAGCTATTGCTTACTCTGATCAACGACAAGAAGCAAAGATGTTGCATGAATTTTTGGCTTCAAGGCTTTGGAAATTGGGGTGCACATTGGATTCAAGTAAATTCGTTAAATACATTTTTACCTCTATCGGTACTATCACTATCGGTGTGAAAGCAGGAATTATTCTGGAAATTTAAGTTCAATGCAATCAATTTGAAAAGTGCCAGAATCTAACATTTAATCTAAAATTTTATAATAACTCCTCGTTTTCCCAATCAGTGGCCATCCTTAAATTACAAAAAAAATATAAGAATTTATGCTTTATTTGTTGGGATGCATAATGCTTAATAATGTTCAAGTCAAAGTTAAAATCTGCTTTGCTTTGACTTTGATACCCAGGATAATCTTCAATTTTTAGAAACATTTCAAAGGAAGAAGAAAACTTTGATATGCTATGAAAAGATTTGAAATATTTCACAAAAATGACATATATCACCATATAATCATTTTCAAGATGGCTATTAAATAATATTGTAGCACTGACTAATGATTAAATTATAAATTAACAAGAGCAAAGAGATAGCGGGTAAATAAAATTAAATTTTCATATATTTTATAATAAATATTGCTAACATTATTTATTTCAAAATAAAAATACCCTTCAGTTTGTAACACACTTGTATGAATCATCAAAATATAATCTACAAAGTTATTTATCTAAATTGTAGATGAGAGTTTAAGTAACAGGAGAGAAATAATTGATAGAGGAAGGCAACAGAAGGGTGAGAAGCCTAATTTGGAGCAGGGATATGTCAGACAAGGTCTACACATATTGATGTACACTGCTGAACATGGGTAATGAAGGAACAGGATAAGAACAGAATGAGATTTCTGAAAAACAGGATCGGTGACAAAATTTGACAGGATGAGAACTGAGAGAGTAATATATTAGGAATAGTAAAGGAAGATCCAGTCCAGGACAGGATAGAGAAGGCAGGACTAAGGAGGTATAGCCATGTGATAAGAATGGTGAGGTAAAGTATGCCCAGGAGGATTTTGGATATGGAGGTATGAGGTAAGAGTCAGAGAGAAAGACCAGTGGACAGATGGCTGAAGGGAGTAAGGAGGTGTGTGGAGAAGAGAGGAGAGGACTGGGTCAAGGTGGAGGGAGAGGGGTGATGATGATGACGACGACGATGAATAAAGTGAAGGGTTTGTTATTCTGTCTTTAAGACCATTGCATGATATCTACCACATGCATAGGGCTGAAATTTTAATATTAGTAGTACCTTTGTACAAACATGTGCATATTAAAACTGGAATTTTATACTTTTCATTAGATTTTCTTAAATTTACTAAAAATTGGGTCAGAAAAAATAGAATGAAGATTTTTTTTTTCTATTTAAACAATTTTGTAATATAGTTGTTTATTACATTCGCTTTATAACATATAATCCAATATGTAGACCTTTGTATCCTTATTATTATTTTAGATATGATTAAATACATAAATTAAGATGTCTTCATAAAATAATATATGAGACTTTGTTGTTGCTTTTTCTTTACACATTTTTAGTTATTTAGATGTATTTGATGGATAGTTTAAAAATTAAAAGTAGAGTTATTTGACAATGATAAAAACCTGATTTTCGACTTTGGCTTTGACTTTTTGTCACATGTTTTAATCTTCGCTTCACATTTAAAAAGTTACCTTTGGACACTTCTAATGATCTCTTTGTGTGTGTTAATAAATTTTATTTGTGCAGTTCTAATCATTTTTATTTAAAAACACACAGTTTAACTCTTGAAGTACTTTTTTTTAACAATTATATTAGTTATGGTTTTTGTGAATGTGCTGGTAACTTTTCACTATGTTATATTCAACTTATGTAAATTTCCCCTAGTAATATTTTTGGTGAACAAATACCCCAATATATTAAACAAACTTTTCATAGCGTTTTCAAGTTAACATAACTGTCAATATAACTTTCACAGTGAATCATAAATATGGTAATCATAAGTCTTGATGCTAATTAAATGTATGTGTTGCCATTATGAGGTGCAACTTGTTCATGTGTGATACCTTTCTATACACATTGTGCTTTTATAGCTGACTTCATAATGTTAAGTGTTTTGAGCACTGTTTAACTGTTTGTATGTAGAAAGATAAAAGCAAAATAATCAATCAAAAGTCAATGATCTAGTCAATTAAATGAAATAATTAAACACCATTGTCATAGTTATTACATGATAATAGTGTGTCACAGTGCACACAAAATAAAAATCATATTATTTTGAACATTACAAATGCTCAGATGGCTAAGAAACCACACATTTAAGAATCTTTGATCAAGAATCATATTTGTAAAGAACAATTTATTTAAATTATTTTATTTTTGTACAGATTAAACAATTAGAAAGTATAATTATATAGAGTACCATGCTTAAATTGGTATTTTACTATATGACAAATGAGACCTTGACCTGTGACTTATTTAAAAACTACTTACTCATCACGAAATTAACATTCAACCACTGATCAAACTTATATAGTTTCTTTAAATAATAAGTGAGGAAAGGATAGTGCTATCATATATAAAAATTTCTGTTATGACTGCTTATTTTATAAACCCGGTATCCCTCTAGAATATTATTGATTGATTTAGAATCCTGTCATTGTTCACCCCTTTTTTATTGTATACCTTAATAAATATTTAACATGTATATTGGTCTTCAGTTCAATTGCTGATCACCCAATAGATTATATCGCTACCTTAGCAAGTAATGTATTATGTATAAAATACTTATATTATTATTTACCAATAGATTTTTTCATATTTTAATAACAAAGTTTTATGTTTTATTTTTCAGATACCATGGATTTTGAAAATAAAATTTCATATCCACTTAGTATACTTAGCTCAGCTTCAAACTCTCATCTTGCGGTCAAATTACACCAAAGAATGGAACTGGAACCGTTTAACTTTACATGTCCTCAGTGCAATAGGATTTATAGGTATAAGACATGTCTGAGTCGACACTTGAAGTATGAATGTGGAAAAGAGCCACAGTTCCACTGTCCTTACTGTGAAAAATCCACTAAAAGAAAGAGCAATTTACTCTCCCACTTGGCTTATAAACATCCAGAAAAGTTGATATCAAACTCTAATGATGGGGTAGTCAACTTATGAAAGACAATGTGTTCATCATCAAGTACAAATTATCTCAAACATTAGAAAACATACTTGTCGAGTATGTACAGTTGACCTTGCTGGTCTTGGGCTAAAGTTCTCTCTTCAGCACCCGATGTTTGTGGGTTCAAACCTAGCGGGGTTGATGGATTTTTCTTGACGGAAATCTGTAGCACAACTTCCTTCTGAAGGGAAGTAAAGCCGTTGGTCCTATGTGTATTGTGGCTGTAAAATTACCATGGATGGTATGTGAAAGTACCTTTCCTGGCAAAAATTGGTAAGCCCTTTTGCACTGGCTCATAAAAATTCTCATGTTCTGATAAAATCAATCAGTTTAGAAAGAGCATGTTAAATATGTCAAATAAATAAAAGTGTATGTACATGCATTTGTATGTTTTTAACATTTGGTGTTTCTAATTATCCTTAATAGCTGCACAAACATTATATTTTGTTCAAAATAATAAAATAATAATTTATATTAATCTGGTATTGTTAAATGTATAGTTAAATAAAAGTTATTTACTTATTAAACTTAATCATTATTTATATTACTTTTTAAGTGCTATTGACAAATTTTTAATCTCCTGCAAACTAGTTATTTTAATTGACAAATATCTTACAAATATAATTGCAATGGTATTTTTACCTTGCATAAACTCTTGATTTAATTTCCCAAAATAATATAGTAATTTTTAAACTGTTACAAGAAACATACATTTTTTTAAACTATATTTTGTTAGATAAAATAAATTAATCAATGAAAGAAATAACGGTCGTCATTTATATACCTGTCAGTAACAAAATATCTTAGTTTAGATATTTTCTTAAAGTAGTAAATGAAATTTCCTGCTGTCCCAATTCCCAAACCCATGTAGCAAAATATAATATACATTAACTGAAAATTAATCTTTTTTTAAATGATTTTTATAGTTGACCACTGCAATATGACCAGGCCTACTCAAAAACTTAAGTAAAAAAAATATCCAAAAGTAAATTCCATATTTAAAAATATTGAGCAAAAATACATTTTATATTTACTAATAGCCTCATATTTTTTAATAAACACTTTTGAAATCTACCTCTGAATTGACATACTATATATTTTACTTTTTACTTCTAATCAAAGTGTTTTGATAGCTTTGGGCAATAATACTCTCATCTTATCTTGTTATGGAAACCAAATTTTCTAAATATGAATGTATAGGTACCAAGAAAATTGTTATGATTCAAAATCCAAGGAAAAGGAACCCATAGCAGTAAGAAATCACAATGTTTTCTATATTACATGGTATTGTTTGATTTCTTTCACTTTGTAAGTGATGATTATCAAAATTCTTTTTCAAAATTTTAACAATTAAATTTAATGTACTAAATGTTTCCATTGTTTTATAAAAATTTCAAGTAGTGCTATAGTTCTACCTATTCCATTTCTTTCCAATCTGGTTTGTTAATGTTCTCTAGATCAATTTACATAATTCTAATTATGGTTCATTAAATTAGTTTGGTTAATTGTTTGAATTCATAAAAAGCATATATGAATATGGTTATTTTTATTTGAATGAACAATTGTACATTTGAATATACTTTGCTAAAATCAATCCTTAAGAAATAATATATATGTATGTGTGTGTGTTTTTTTAATGTAAAATAAGTTTATATAAAATATTGTAGTCATAAATTATGCATTTATTCTTTAAGTCATACAACCAATTTAAGTCAAAAGTCGCCAATACTGATTTGTATATAGTTTTTAAAAATATTTTTGTTATGCGTGATAGAATATTTAGTTATATACGTTGTTCTATTGTTGGCTTGTACATTTTATAAAAGAAATAAAACTATGCTCTTTTATGCATATTTTAAAAATAAATACTCATTATGTTTTTCTTTACTTGCATCAAACATAACAAATTTGTCATAGGAACTTTGTGTCCAAAGTAAAATGGAAACACATTGTCAAAGTTCCCCTTTGAATATTTTAAAGAATGAAATTAAATTTAACAATATATATTCCATAGCATTATAGGTTTTGGATGAGAAAAATACCTATAAATTAAATATTATGACAACTAGAAAATTAACCATTTGATTTCCAAAGAAAAATAATTTCAAGTCAAATGCCATTACAATCATCTTTATTTATTTAATACTTGATTTTAAAGTTTTATCAGTCAATATTTGTGATTTGCCATGATAATGTTAAACTGTGTTGAGAGTAAAAGTCCCAGCAATTCTATTAAATTACTCAAATACTAAATAAATTAAACCTTTGTTACATATATTTTTAATTTTCAAAGTAAATTTAAACTATCGGCTAATATATACTTAAACTAATTCATCTTAGTATATGACACATTTAGAAAGAATTATAAATTAACACATGGAAACAAGATATAAAATTAAATTGCTATACAATAATTTTGAATAACAGTTAATTGTGATTTAACCTGACCTTCGTCATGGGTCGGAGTAATGTAAACCAGATGTTTGCCTAGACTTTAAAGTAAAATAATTAATTATTTTTTGAAATAAAAACTTTTTGTAAAATACATTAACCATTCCCTTGTCATGTTATTTTTACTCTTATACTAAATTTAATTAAATTACATCACTGTACCATTTTTATTAAAATAATTTGAAATTTTCTCTTTGTATAATACAGAACGGTCTTGGTAATTCAGATCTGTACTAGTCTGGAAGATGCGTTAGTCAAACTTCCTTTCCATCAAACCCACTCAAGGACACAATGGTGTTTTATATTTATTGTACCACAACATTCAGCCTTTGACTTTTTGTATTGTTAATTTTCTAATGTTTCTAGGTTGATGTTTTAATGATGTTGAACAAAATAAAACATGTTAACCTAAAATAAGAACATTTTGTATTGTTATTTTCTAATGTTTTAGGTTGATGTTGTAATGATGTTGAACAAAATAAAACATGTTAAGCCTAAAATAAGAACATTTTGTATTGTTAATTTTCTAATGTTTTTAGGTTGATGTTGTAATGATGTTAAACAAAATAAAACATGTTAAGCCTAAAATAAGAACATGTTATTTTAAAGGTAAGAATTTAATAAAACTAACTATAAATTATTAAATGGGCTAAGTTTATTATTTTTATGTAAATAAATATGCTGGGAAGATACAGGAATGTGTCTGAAAAAATAAATTAGGGCTAATCACTCAGAAATCTATTAAATTATTCAAAAAACCCAGGTGTTAAAATTAGCTCCATACATACGCAAAAGCTTGTGATAATGGCTAGTCTCATACGTTTTCTTGGAAAGCCTTAATACCAGATGATAATAAAACATTGGTTGAAGAAGAAATAATTACAGAGAATGAATTAATATCCACAACCCAACTTGAAATACTTGATAATTACAAAGGATGAATTAATATCCACAACTCAACTTGTATATGCAAAAACTTAAAATATTATTTACCACAAATTGAAACGTGAGTAAATTGTGAAGGTAATATAAGGTGTCGTGAAGCGTTAACAGAATTGTCAGTTTTCCCTTAACATGTTTTATTAACGTTATATAAATTGTATGAATTTAAGTTTTAAATATAATATAATCATCATCAACATCATCATCATCATCATCATTGACTGTTTACAGACTATGACTGGATCAGTTTATAAAATTCCTCCATATTCGTCATTCCTTCTATCATTATTCCTACATCGCTTTTTGCTATCCCTTGTGAACTTTTCCATATATATTTCATCTCATCATTTTCCTTGGAATTCTTTCCTTTTCCTTCCTCATTACATACAATTCCATCTCACCTTGTATTTTATACAGTCTTATGTACATCTTGTTCCCAAACTTTTGTCTGGACAATTTCATTTCTAAGCCTATTTCCTCTTGTGACATCTAGCCACCATGTATATACCAGATTTTTTGTGAAGAGTGTCAAAGTTACTTCATCATTTTAGTAAAGTTGTACAAGAAAAATCATCAAACTCTCCTTAATTTAATTCACTACCTTTAAAATACTTACAAACTTATTTTAAAGATTTTTAAATGTAAATACATCGTAAAATACTACTCCTTAATTTAATTCACACCTTTAAAATAATCACACTTGTATTATAAGTTAATTTAATTGATTAAAATACTTAAGAAATTTATTTTAATCATTTTTAAATGTAAATATATTATATAGTACTCCCTAATTTAATAAATTTTGATATGTGTATACTGTTCTGTAATAGAGGTGAATTTTCTTGTTCTAGTGAAGTAATACATTCCCACCGTATCTATCAGTTAATGCCAAAACTAGTGGAAATTTGGAAAGTCGATCATATTGGTTCATCTCGATAAAAGGGTTCAATTTCTAATCAATATAAGTTACATTAAATTCTTAAACAAAATACAATTTTTAATTATATTTTAAGGCTTATAACCTGAACTGATAGTAATATGCGATCTGCTTCGGTGGCCCTTGGGCTAACGTGCTACTCTCACAGTAGACTAGACTTCAATGACAGACAGGAAGATTGAGTTTTGAATCTCGGTCGGGTAGGCTGAGGGTGGTTTTTCCAAAATAGTTTTCCACTCATCCTACACACATGAGGATACACTCCCTCTAAGTATAATTTTCTAATCCCTAAAACTATTAGGGTAATTAGTACATAAGAGTAGAACCTAAAAGGGTAGTGACACGCAGTGCTAAAAGAAATAATATAATAATACTCTGTGCTAATATGTATAAAATATATATTCCAACAAAAATTGAAAGAATATTATTGTATGGATGAAATGTATACATGTGAACAAATTTACTAGTGTTTTATAAAAATGATTTGAATTCACATTATTTACATATATTTAACAATCAATACTTTTATATTCAAACATGGCATAACCAGGTATGGACTGGGAAACTGGGAGATATCGGATGTTACCAAATATACTTTAAACTAAAACAAAGCTAGCACTCAATTTTAAATCATTGTTTTAACCTGTGATAATATTCAATGACATTAAATGTAAAACTTTCCCATTTGTTGTTTTTTGATTATGTTTACTAACAATTTCTTAAACCAAAATAAATAAGTTTGTTTAATGAATACTGACTGCTACTAGCTTTGTAATATATTCAAGTAGCTAATGAGGGATAATTTTAAAGATTTAAATATATTATAAACAGACTCCTAGCTGCTGTCCAACAATTTATATGCATTTTTGTTCATTTCACTAAAAAAGTACAAGCTGATGTCTTAAGTTGATTCACTAACAAAGTAATCATCGATAATGTTGCTGAAATGACCTCAGGATTAAATGTATTAGAAATAAAAATAAAAATACTTGACCTCACCACTTCAACATACACTGAAACATTGGTTCAGTGGTGAATGGATGTTTAACGACTGTCATATTTGTAGTCCTGGGCTGCTTGGCACCTGCCAGTACGCCCCTGATTAAAACATAATTACATTGGTACTTTATTTATATTGGGTATTTTTTATTTAGTTTTCTTATTTTTACACATTTAAAACTTATTTTTACCTTCCAAAATAATTTCACATCCCCACTACTTAAAAATTGTATATCTCAGCAAGCATTATGTCATAAAGATTTAACTCTTCCATTTTATAATGTTTATTGATTTCAAGTAATTAGATTTTATTATATTTAGAATGTTTGAATACTAAATCTGACCAAATCAATTTTTTTTAATATCTTGATGCATCTAACATCATATTTGATTAATTTATATATAAGAATTTCTTGAAAACCATTGATTTGATATAAATATTTTTGTAAATATTATGTTTTAATAATAGTTTTAAAATTTTAATATATTCCTGTTATATGATATAAAAACTCAAAATTAAATTTGTGAACATTATTATTTTGAGATAAATAAGATGCTTGAATGCACTATTTTTCTTCGTATGGGGGATTTTATATAAATCCGACCTTTTATTATGTTATAAATATATATTATCAACTATAGACACTGAAGCATATTTCAACTAAGAAATATATTTACATGGCATTCATAACATTAAGAATATTAAATTGTATTCTTTGATAGCTTGATAACTTTTTTTCCTAATAATATTGTACCAATTATTGATCAAACTCAAAATCTTGTTATGTTGGGTTAGTATTCTTGCAACCTAAATGTAAACAGCTTTCTTAGAATTAACAGAACTATACATGTTATGTATAAGTAACTAAACAATATAAAAATCACAATGGCTAAATGAACAATGGTAGAACTTCTCAAACAATAATCTAAGTACCAAAAGAAAGTGTAGCTGGTCTGATTGATTAAGCATGTCATCTGTTTTTCCCAACAAGCTCTTGTAATCTAGTTCTATTAGATAACTTTAAAGTCTGTTCACATTTTCTACAAACTAGATAGAAAATTTTGTTTTTAAAGGATGTAAATCTGTAATCACCACATTATAAGAGATCATGTATACAGTTTATTCTTGAGGATAAATCAATCTACTAGTACACCAAATAATCTTGGATTAATGGGAGATTAATTGATTCCAAATTGGATTTATTTGATTTCAATGGAAATATGTATCATGAATACAATGCACTAATACTTATCAATACATTTATAGGTGCACAGATGGAATTTGGAGCTTACTATGACACATCATACCAATCCGGTGAAGTAGATATGAACTTCTTTACGATGAAATCATTGGGATCCTATACTTGCCCTCAATGTCAGAGGTCTTACATTCACAAGAAGAACTTGCGTCGACACATTATCTTTGAATGTGGTAAAGAACCACAGTTCCAATGTCCTTTCTGCCACAAACGACACAAACAAAAAGCTCATCTTTTGCGACACATTACTAGTCTTCATCCAGTGGGCAAATTATAGTTGCATTAAAAACAATTATTTGATAAATTAATAAAGAAGAAAGAAAGCCCCTAAGTAAGATTGTAAATTACATGGGAATTATTATTATTATTATTATTTTTTTGAATTTCACACAAAATAGTTTTTTCAATTTTTATTTCATCTGGCAAACATTGTTTTAAAATGAACAGATTTTACAGGAAAACATCTGAAAATCATAGTTTTCCTTTTCTTTTAGAATCCCAATGTTCTAAGTTGGATGGAAATATATACTATAACTTGTCTCAGACCAGTTGATTGTACTGTGGTTCTATAAAATAAATCATTTGCTCCTATTTGAAATTCTCTTTTGTGCCAACAACCAAGAATTAGTTTATTGTATTGTGCTACTGTAAAATTTTGAAGAAAAAAAATAAGTGAATTCAAAATTTTTAACTTCTTAATCTTTATTTTTTTCATATATGGTTGAACAATTGTAAAGTGAAAAAAAAGTATATAAATTGATTTTATTTTAAAATCTACATATAACCCGAAGGGTAGTAAGACGCAGTGCTAGTAATAATATTTTTAAATCAAGTTCATCTTAATAATTTAGTTCACTGTTAATCAATGTTGGAGCCATAAACCTTACTTCCTATACTGAAATTACTTTCTTACAAACATAGAACACAAAGAACTGAAAATTCACTTTTTAAATTTGATACAGGCTATATTTATCATACCAAAAACACTAAAATGTTATATTTTGTTTATTTACAATACATGTAAATTAACTTTGATATGAATCTATTTGTAGAGTATCGTATTATCTCATTTAGATTGAATATAACTTATCAATTACACCTGATTGATTATTGTGTCAAGATGACATTTTTCAACTGTATTTAATTTAATTTTTATTATTTAGTCAGGAAAAAAGGTAAAACTGTATTAAACTACTTTCTTAAAACCATTTCATTCAATTCAACCTTCATTGGTTGGCACATTTGCTAATGTGACCTTGTCTGGCTTGTTTACATGTGACGGGAGGTCAGGGTTTGAATCCCAACCTGTTGTATTCGGATTTTTTTCCTAAATTATTTCACACTCTCATTCCATACATATATGCGTAGATTTACCTTAATCTTCCTTAACTCAACTAATGTAAATTTGTAAATTTGTAGATAGCTTTAAAATGTAGTAAAGATAGTAAACAAAATAATCCATTTATTTAACACAGTGCTGAGAACTGAAATGAAATTGAAATCATCATGATTTAAGTGTCAAGGAAACTCATGTAGGAAATAAGGAAAGCCATGATGTTTGCTGATAACTTGAGGGTATGAGAGGAGAAGAAAGTGGAAGAACAGTAACAGCTACAGGAATGGAATGAGGAAGTGAAAGAGTGTGGAATGAAATTTAGCATGACAAAGTGTGAAGTGATGGTAATGACAGAGAAGGGGATATGACCTTGTAAAGCTACAAGGTTGGATGGATTAGATCTGTGGAAGGCACATAGTGTCAACTATCTTGCAAGCATGATTGGGACAAAGAGTGAAGTGGAGAGGATCTAATAAGAAGAGGGCAGCAGGGAGAGTTGTTCTGTAGGTGTGTAAGAGACCCGCATTGGAGAAGAGAAGTATCCTTGAAGTGTAAGAAACATCTCAAGACCATGATGAAGACCTATATGCAGGCATATGGGAGGATAGCATTATAATGGACCTGAAAGAGATATGGTTTAATGATAAGGATAGATTTTCTACTTTTATAAGTGTGGCAATACGCTTTCGAGCTCCCAATGCCATAGAGTAAGTAAGTAATTATTATTGATGTTTTGCACAATGTTTAAACAATAATTTCATTTGTGTCTCTTCTAATAATGATTGAATACATTTTTCCATTCTCATTTTAAACAGTTTCTCTCCCACAGACTTGTTTGAAAACCATATTCAACTATGATACAATCCACCCAAATTCAAAATGCTACTAACTTTAGTTTCAAGAAGCCATCACAACAGGAATGTAATGGAATAATTGCCCAGTGTGCTTGAGTTTCCATTCTAACAAACATAATTTATAAAATAAATAATTTACAATTAGTGTGCAATTAAAATGTGCTATAGCTTTAAACCAAAGAATTAAGTGTGTGAAAATTGAATTTATGATTTAAATTAAATTAACTTTTATTAATTACCTGCAATAAGTTTTTCTAACACAAGGCCTTATCATCTGAATCATTTCAACATTATATATTCACATTCAACATTGCCACACAACAGAAAATAAAAAGATTAGTACTTCAAAACTTTACATAAGTTTTGAAAACCATTTAATTAGTTAGAATTGTTTGGTGAGAAAAAAATGTATTATATATTATGTGGGCTATAACCAAACTATATGCCAACCAACGATCCCAACATCATTCACTTTAACAACTATTTGATACTAGTTTTCACCAACTAGTTGATAGTTCTACATAAATTTCTCACAGTAGGCAAAATAATTAGGAAAGTTGCAAAATTATAAATCAAAGATTTTTTATGAATAAATAAAATATCTTATTTTAATTTATTTATAATAAATAAAATATCTTATTTTATAAATTACTGGATAAAATCATGTACTTCCTACAAGTAAGAATTATGTTTGTTTACTTAGTTTCGGGCTGAGGTATTTTTATTTATGATACTAGTGTCTAAAATTTGGTATTTATTTTTCAACCTTACCATAAATCAAGGAATAATAAATACTCAGACTCATAGTCATTACTGATTTATAATGATATCCTACTGTTATGGCAATACACAAGGGTGGTTTAAGGACTGGGGATCCAGCTTGAGGCGGTGAGGGGACGCCAAACAGAACACCAATTTAAGCTAACATAACCTATAATAACAAAAATACTAAAATAAGCCATAGTCCTGTTGTCCTTCAGGATTTGTTGGTCACCCCTGCTTCTAAAAATAAGACACTCAGTGTTAACAAAAACAACTGCTAGGTATACTTGTATTGAGTCACTCTTAGTTTTAGCTATGCTTTGTTGTTGACTTATATAAGAGATTAGAGAAAAATAAATCTTAAGGGTCTCCTTATTGGAAAAAAAAAGAACATATAAGTGAAGTTGATAAGAAAAGTCTGCTTTAAACAAGTTTATTAGAGTAGGCCCTTTGGAAAATTTTGGAGAAGACCTAAGAGATACTGGACAGTGTTTCCTATGATTGATACACCATTGTCTGCGCCAACTGAGGTAACTTCATTTAATTATTTATCATAAAATACCATAATACCTGTGTTATTGAATTGAAAATGCTCTATTTAAAATTAATGAATAAGTAATGTGTTGCTCTATTTTTAGAATCACTTGTTTCATAAAATAAAAACTAAATTATATTTTAATTTCATTGTCATAAATGAAAGAAATAATGAAGACAGAAGGACTTTTGTTTGAAGGATCAAATTGCTAGTGTTTTTTTTTTCCTTGATAAGTATTGTTTAATTTTTACTAACTGTTATGAAAATTAAATACCACTCGATAGTAAATTAATAAATATTTATATAAATAGGCTTGATTATTTAAATATAGTTGTTTTAGTTTTGCCCTTTAGACATTGTGTAAAGAAGGAAAAAAATTGTGAAAAAATCTCATTTAGCGTTATATTTATGTATAATAGTTTTATATAGTACACATTTGTCGTTTTATATAGATGCTACCAAGTTACAGTTGTCAGCAGAAGATTTTTAAAAGGGGACTGTATTTAAATCTTCCCAAAGAAGAAGAAGAAGAATCAAAGGACGTTGAAGAAAAGGTAGTATCTAGGATGTATCATAATTATGTATTAGCTATATTGAACTATTTGTTTTTTATATTTTTTATTTAGAATCAAGTTTAGGTACATGTATTATAAAAACATTGTATTGTATAAGGAAAAAGCACATTTTTGTTAAAAATATATACAAACAAAAATATTCATACCACTAATCTGAGTGAAATAGTCAATAAAGCAAATTAAATGAATATAATATATTTAATGTGATTAGATCATTTTATTTAATATGTTTAGTCATAGAATGCTTACTTCCTTCTTTATTGTTGCAGTTATTGAAAGGAAAACTATTGGTGACATGTGTATGGTCCATATAACAGGCATATTCATTAACATTTTAACTCAGCACAGTTCAACACAAGTCTCTAACATCGAGTTTCCTTTTAGCAGAGAAAAATGTATGTTCAGTGTAAACAATACCACGTGGCCTTTATCAGCATTGAGAAAGAATTGTATGATTATTATTTTTCCTCTACTCATCGATGGTCTGTTGTGAAACTCATGGCCAGATTGTATGGATGCTGTCTCTCTCTTTGCTACCAGGCTTGTAAAATTCTTGATGCTTTGGATAAGCTATCTGTTGATCTAAAAACTTATGCATTTGGTAAGAAACACGCATCTAGTTTCTCAAGAAATATAAAAAGTTTAAAGTGTGTATTGTATCGTTTTCCATAGACTGAAGAGACACCTGTTTACAACTTTGATCCTTTCCTTTATGTCATAGTACTCTTCTTTATAGCTGGTGAACCACTCCCGAGATATTTGAATTTGTCCACTGATTTTAAGTTCATCCTGGCTGAAAATAGTGAGTCCTGGTCTTGCTCCACCCTCTACATCAGTATATACTCTGTTTTATCTTCATTGAGATGCAGTCCCATTTTTGTGGTCTGCTGCTTGACAGCTTCTGTAATATGTTTCAATTCCTCCTTGTCTTGGCTCATCAACGCATTGTCATCTGTGTAAGCTTACCATTTATGTTGGCCGTTCATCACTAAACCCTTCCACTGTCGGTTATTTGCGTGGCTGATGACCCATTTCTAGTTCGAAGTTGAAAAGTAAAGTAGAGAATGCATCACCTGGTCTCAGTCCAGTCCTCAATTCAAAACTCTCCAACATATCTCCTCCACGCAGCACTGCTGCTTTCGACCCATGAATGCACAATCTAGTTAGCACGATCAGTATCTGAAGTATTTGTGATTTGCTCATGATCTTAAATAGGCTCTCCCGATGAATACTATAATATGCATTTTTAGTGGTTCTGAGAAGTAATCTGACTATCTCCTTATAGTTTCACTTTTGCTTGACACCATTTCACCATTCTTATCTAGGATGAAACGGATTTTGTCTGAGAGCCAGTTCTCAAATGTTTGATTTTCTGGTAGAACTTCCTTCCCTGGTTGCATTGGTTATCCTGATTTGCTTCTTCCAGGAATTTTGTCATGTACTTTCGCTTCTCAGCGCACAATGTCCTTTGTGTTTCCTTTCTTATCTTCTGGAAATGTTCCCTCTTCCTCTTGTTTATTCTATCAGATAGCCACTCCTCCCGCACCGGCTTTCTGTTCTCGAATGTTGTTTCACATTAATCATTGAACTAATTCTTTCTCTCCATTTTCTTTTTCTTCCCATCAGTTGTCTCTGCTGCTTTCACTACCTCATTCTTTTTTGATTTCATATTCCTTCCACATTTTCTGATGTGTCAAACAAATCGAAATGGTTTAAATTTATATTTTATTATCAATTTTCACGGATCTCAGTTTCTTCCTATCCATACCCAGTTGCTCCTTCTGTACTCGGCTTTCGGCTTAATATCCATCCGACCAATGATCAGAAAATGGTATGTGCTGCGATCAGCTCCATGATTGGACATATTACAGTTTATTACTACCTACAGTATCAGTGAAAACTTACTAAATATAAGTGTCACTTTGGATCATACTTACCCTTTTAAGTGAATTTTGAGTCAAGAGAAAGTAGCTTCTCAAAGTTAAACCTCTTTAAGAGTTGCTATGTCACTGGAACGTCAAGTAGGTCTGGCAATGATGTCCTTCAAGAGCTTGACATAGAGTTGATCATTAAAGACTTGGCAGAAAAGAAGACCTATAAAGTGAAGATTTATCATACATTTGTGTACATTATATTATAAATTTATAAATGTAGCATGTAATTTGTAATAAAAGTTAACTCTATAGTAGGCAAATATTTCAAATATTGTAGAACTTCTTATAAATATGTTACATGTATATATATGTTTTAAAGCCAGACTATGTTAAGTTTTCATATCATGCCCAGGTTAAATAAGATTATAAGTTGTAAGGTTTGGGTATATTTTCATATCATGCCCAGGTTACATTAGGTTAGAAGTTGTAAGGTTTGGGTATTATTTTCTTGTCATGCCCAGGTCTTGTTCGTCTTGGAGCTGTGAAGTCTGGGGATTATTCTCTTCTAAGTTTGGGGATTATTTTGCTAGCACTCTCAGGTTACTTTAGTTTAGGAGTTGTTAGGGTTGTGGATTATTTTTATTTTTTCCTATTTATATAAGAGGGTGCCAAAAAGCTAATCATCCCGGGTGTAAAATTTGCGTCGGGTCGCGCCTGGCTATACATCTTTAACTAACTATTTTTTTAGAATTACAAAATACCAAAACTTTAATAGATTTTAGTAATTTAAATTATGAGGCTAAGAGTGAGATTTTAAACTTACCAGGTAACTAGAGTACTGTACTAGAACAATCGTGACTCTAGAATTTATGTTATGTGATTTTAAATCTATGTATATTGATTTGTAAATCATAATTTTCAAAACTACTTCTGTGCTAATATAAATCATATCCACAACAAAAGACAGATTCATAAATTTTTAGCAGATTTGTAACTCACCCATAACAAGCTATATTTTAAACATTCTATCTTTAAATTATTGGTATAATTCAAGATGTATATGGTATTATGACACAAAATTGATTATATTTATATTATATTTATCTTGAAATATTAAATTGTAAATGATGGTTGTTTGTATTGCTTAGCCCATTTAAGGACATAAATATAAAATTTTAACATATGTAAAATGCCAAACAAATCTGGCAGGTTATTATTATCATCTTAAAATTTTGTTTGCATATAAAAAATTAAGAATTATTATTCTAGGAGAGTCTCACAGTACATTTTAATACAATATCCTTTAAAGCTATTGCTATCATAGTTATTACCAAAGATAATTTTTTTGACATAATAATTGACTAGATATATTGAAGTGAAATTTATCTTTATAAGTTTATTATTATGAAACTATGTCTGGTCTTGTTAAAACCAATCTACCATACTAATGTCTATTAATATACTTGTAGGTACCCAGATGGAATTTGGAGACTACCACGAACTATACCAAACTGGTGAAGTAGATATAAACTTCTTGACAACAAAATCATTTGGAGCCTACTCTTGCCCTCAATGTCAGAGGTCGTACATTCATAAGAAGAACTTACGTAGACACATGATGTTTGAATGTGGTATAGAACCGCAGTTTCAGTGTCCTTTCTGTCACAAACGACACAAACACAAAGCTCATCTTTTGCGACACATTAATAGTCTACATCCAGTGGCCAATCTGCCACTACTGTAAAACTATTTAATTGGTTTTAACTAACATATAATTAATAAATGATAAGCTCACTTTAGTAAGTATCTATCATTCAGATGCTGTGCACAAACTACATATCTTATAAAACAAAATGCATGATTTAACTATTTTGTTTTTATTGTTTGAAATAACTTGAAAACAATATATCTTTTATTGATTCTTGAAACACACCACAAGTTGTATCAGATCAAACTACTACTTACAGACTTGAATATATTAATTATATTTTATTGCTAAAATATTGAATTATTTAGTCCTTTTTGATTATTTCTGAGTGGTAACAACTGTAAAATAGTTCCTTTCATAGTTGTGACACCAGACCAGTATGGAGTAAGGAATATCACAATATTAGTCTCAGGCGAGATTATGTTCTATTATCAGAAAATAATGTAATAAACTAAGGTGCTAATCTCACATTAGACTATCCTGCCGATGACAGGAAGATCGAGGTTTGAATCTAGAGCAAGTGTACCAAGGGGGCTTTTTCCAAAATAGTTTTACACACTCCATGCAAAATGCTGCTACACTTTCTCCATATTAATTTCTCATCTCTAAAACTATAATCTCATAGCCCAAACAGGTAGTAAAACGCTGTGCTAAAAAAAGTGATGAACCAATAATTGGAAACATTATATAAAAAACATTCAAAACTATTTAATAAATTCACTGAATTGATACATTTAAAAACAAATTTAAGCAAATGTAATATTGCATTTCTTAGCTAATTTCTTTTTATTTTGTTCTTTTACCAACACTTTTATTAATATATTTTAAGGCACCCCAATTCATTTACCCTGGTTAAAAAAATTATAGCTTAATTTAGTGTTTAATTTAAAATCACATTTAACATTCACAGTAATTGCACAGTTAACATTAGTTTAGACATGATTGTATTGAACCATCTAAAACTTAAGATGTGTTTTTATTTAACCTACTTTCTACACTTTTAAAATGATTTAATTTATTAAACAAACCGACACCCTTGCTCAGTCTGTACTGTGGCTGTAAACTCACTAAGGTTTCTGGGTTCGATTCCAAGCATGGCTGAAAAATTGATCATTGGTGAAATGTGGGTTTACACAGTCACAGTGATAAATTAATGACTGAGGACTGGATGTTGTACATGTCCTAGTCTTAAGATAGATTATAAGGCATATGAAGCTACAACAGGCCTAGCAAGCCAGTGTGGAAAATATATGGCTTGAATAAAAAAATCGACCCAGGCCACAGGCTGGGAAACAGTAATGGATGTAAAAAAATCTTAATAAACAAAATATTTTACATCTCAGTTTTGTCTTTTTTTTCTATCTTACTCTCACCACACTCTCAAAAGTAAATATATAATCTATGAATTTGTTATTTTAATAAACGGTTTTTCTTTTGCTCTTGATAATGATTCAAAGCTCTTGAAGATTTGTAAAACAGCCTCACAAATGGAGGAGGATGTAATAAGTATGTTGTATAGGCCTAACCTGTTAAAAGATGAAGAAAAGTTGAGTTTTATTTAAAAAAATGAGTAATGTTGGTCTAATCCATTAATTTAAAAAATGTGGTCCATTAGTAGTATCAGTTGTTATTAAAGTTATTTTCAGATTTGCACATTCTTAGGTTAAAGGTTCAAACTAAGAATTTAAATACAATATTAGGATGGCAAATAATGTATGATTTTTTAGTAGAAACAATTTATTACTTTAAAAAAAGAAAAAATTATATATATATTTATATATATATATATATATAAAGAGAGATTATATAAATTATATAAAAAAGAAAGACAGTATATAGACATAATTAAGTACCTCTCCAATTAAACAAAACATAATGGATGCTATTTTTTAATATCTTGTGACCTGGCGGTCTAGGGGTAAGGTGTCAGACTTCTGTGCTGGCGGCCGGGGTTCAATCCTCGGTCCTGGCACAGATTTATCTGATTATCAAACCCTTCCTTCACCTCTGACAAGACATCTTGTGAATGTGGGGAATGCCAGGCCTCCACCGTGGTTCGGATTCCACGTTAAACTGTAGGTCCTCCATTTCATCTCACAATCATCCTACCATTAGACATTAGCACGTAAGTGCGTATGACCCAAACGGGTAGTAAGACGCGGTGCTAGTAGTAATAATAATAATAATAATAATAATAATTTAAATGTCTTTGTTTTTTCATCTCAGGTGTTAATTTAATTGTTGAGATTATTAAAACAGCTTATAAATGTTCATTGGTGTGTTTAATGGAAATGATGTTTTCTTACAGAAGAATTTTATTTTAATATCTGATATTTAGCACTAAAATATGTCTTCATGGATGGATAGTTAGAGCTTGCAGGTTGTAACTAGTCCAATGCTGTTTTATAGCCACATAAATTATTATCACTAAACAACAAATTTTGATCTTTACTTTCAAATAGTAAAGATAGAAAAAAATTGAGAAATTTTTTCTTGTTGACTAATCTAGTTTATATAAATTTGAGACATGATTATACTAGTTGCTTTATTTACAAATGCGTACAACCCGAATGGATATTAAGATATGGTGCTAATAATAATAATAATTAATATAATAATAATAATAATAATAATAATAATAATTATTTAAAGAAATAATTGCAGATGATTTAATGACTTGAATTTTCTTGTTTTATGGGGTAACAGATAAAGTTATGTCTAAGCTGTTAATACTACCTTTTTACAAAAACATATTCATCTATTTGATTAAATGTAGATTCTTTTAACTAGTATTAGTTCTTTATCAAAGCTATTTTTATTGCCACACAAAGTAACACAAACTATTTGAATATGGTAGTGTACTTAATATACGTTAAACACCATTACAAGTGCAAAGAATGTTCTCTTCTGTGGGTTATCATAAATAATTAATTCTTAACTCAGCTGTAAGTATTTTATTTATATATTTATTTCATAGGACATTGTCGAAACTGATATATTTAACCAGAAACCAATTAGTGTCGTAAATCAAATACATCATAATGTTTGAACAAAACTCGAAAATTAAACAAAAAACTCAGAATCTCAATAATTAATAGGTTTTAAATTGTAAAATATATTAGTTGCATTGTTTAATTGATTTATATTGTGGTTTTGTGTTCTTAGGGCTTATCATTAGTTATGTCACATAGCTATGTTCTTCAAATTCAAATTCTATTCAATTTCAAAAATGTCCATGAGGAACCCATATAAAAACCCTAAATACCAAGTATCAGGCTAATCAGTAAGATGTTTTTTGCTTTAGGCTGAGATACATACAGAAAAATTATATCAAAGACGCGGCCCTGCTATGTTCTGTCCTGTGGTCTTGGTCTATACTATAAGTGTGGAATGTTTGAACTTTCTAAGTCATCTAGGTGCTTCTGGAAGGTTCAAAAGGATACACACACATATATACTTTATATAGATATAAATATAATTTTTGAAACCATTTTGCTTAATATTGTTTACAAAATAAAATTTTAATTGCTCACATGATTATGTTGTACACATATATTTTATATAGGTTTATTAGATTCAAAACACCAAATAAAAAATAAGAGATTGTTAAAAAGTGATATAGCTTATAGCAATCATTCTTTTCTTACACTAAAGTGATATTATTCTTCTAGAATTTATAGCAAAAGTGATTCATTAGAACAAACACAATTGTTTATAGCTACATTTATATCTTAAATCTTCAAAATGTTTTCCCGTGGGTTTTCTCTAATGTGAGGCTGGAAAACTGATTTTAGCTTTAAATGAATGGCCTATTCTATCTCAATAGGAATTTATTTAAAACTAAACCTTACAGAATAAGGTGTCTGAACAGTGTTTGTACCACCAAACTCTTTCATTCAAATCAATTTTGTGGTGGCCTTGTTAGTTATTGAATAAATCATCTTCATTAGTAAGTTAATTTACTACCCAATAAAAATTCACCTAAGCCAACATCTTTGCTTGTTCAAGTAATATAATTAGTATTAAAGCCTAGCATAATTTCATACATTTGGTGATTTGTGTGCAAATCTACAGCTTAATACCTTTTTATTATAGACTGAATAACTTTTATACTACACCGAAAGCCCTGCACTAATAGCATCTATACATTCACCAACAAACATAAATTATCCTATAGATTGCTGCTTTGCGATTGATACTATGTAATCTTTGATATTACAATCCTCAAAGTATTTTTTTTATAAAGTTAAAACATTATTGGTATAACTTGAGAAATTGCTTTCCAAACAAGTTGTCATTTTCTGAAATTGCTTTTTATTTGAATAATTTTAATATTTGAAATTCTATACACATTAGTGATTAATTATTTTTTGTGTGTCTATTAAAAAAACTAAAATTTATTTGAGAAAACTCGGGGAATCATAACTAAAGAATAAGCTTCATATTTGAAAAAGTGTCAATAATTTTTTTTTAATGTACATAAAGGTACACTGATAGGACACGTTAGACACAGTGGTGAGATGCGAAAGAATGCTAAGCTCTATCCAGGCAAGAACAAAACATTGGACACAAACATGCTTATAACAAGTATAGACGAATTTCTGAACAGAACATTGTAACAAAATTTGTTTTTAATTCTGTTTGGCGCCGATCCACTATTTGTTGGTTTTTTCCTGTTGCATCAAAGAATATCCTTCCTTGGTCCTATTCTAGTCTGAGTGCCTCTGCCAACATTTCCTCAAACGTACAGTCATTGGCAAAACAGCAGCGGAGTTGCATGTGTGTTTTGATTCTTTTAAGTAGATGCACATATATTTTTTGGTGTGTTTTTTGTGTATGTTTATTGATATTGGATTTACTTAAATAATTCTCTTGAGTTTAGCTTTTTTTCTAAGGTAGAACTCGAAATCGATAAATCTAGAATTGGCACTATGGATACAATGACCGATGGGACTCACCTTTTAAGAGCTATTGAGAAAAAATAATTTTGTATTATGAAAAGCCCGAGAAGGGATATGAATGCCTACATGATCAAGGGCAAATTTGCAAGAAATTTTGCTATTGATGATATTAAAATAAAAAGGGCATCACAATAAAGTATACGCAAGAAGAGAGTTTGGAGCCCTAAGAGGTTTCGAATTCTGTCATAATCATGATAAATCCGGTTAGTAAAGAATTGATCATAACTCGCAGTGACAAATTTTCTTTGAACGTTTTCCAACTTAAGCAAAGACCATTGTAGAATACCATTTACTTCATTTTGTAAATTTATACAATCTGCGATTGATTTGATAATTTTAAATAATTTTACATCATCAGCAAAGAGTAAATAACTAGACGAGTTCAAATATTTACCAATGTCATCAATAAACACATTAAAGAGAAGAGAACTAAATTAGAACCCTGGGGTATGCCACAGGGGCTAAAAATGTATTTGAGTCGTATGAATAAATTTCAATAGTGTATGAGTGAGAAAGGCCAAAATTACCAAGTTTAGAGAGAATAATACTATGCTGACATAGGTCAAATGCTTTACTTTGGTCAAAATAGATAGCATCAACCTGATCTTGGGCAAACAGTTGAGGGGCAACATGCCCAAGAAATTTTACTAAATTAGTGACAGTAGATCTATTTTTGATAAAGCCACGTTGATTATCTGAAAGTTTATTTTTAAGGTGGTCGAAAGTATGTTCATGTATGATTTTTTTCGAATACTTTGAGAAAATGTTTATGAGAGAAATTGGTCTATAAATACAAGCATTTGCTTGGCCCGTCTTTATTAATAGGTATGACAACAGATTGTGATAATAATAATAATATATAATAATAATAATAATAAATCTTTATTTTAGTAAATTGTAGAATAATGGAGTATTGTAAACACTTCAGGAACCTCAAGAATGACAGTGGTGTTGGTCTCTTTTGAAATTTTAAAAATATACTGTAAGCTAACAAAATATTCTCCACTCAGTTTGTCAGTGCTAATCGTTCTTGAACTAATATTGCATTTCTAAATGGTGTGTCTTTTTTTTTAATTGGTCTAATTAGGTTTATTAAGATTTCAAAATCAAATTGGTGCATTCGAGTAAAGCTTTTTTACATTCACTGATTGACTGAAACTTCATATCTGCAATAGAGATCCCCACTGTATACATTTATACTTTGGTATTATCTTCTCACCCACCATCGGTAGGATTAAGGTCTTTTTGTGCTATGGTAGCGATTAATACCACTGCTATTTGCACAGGCATACTCATTGTCCCACTGATCTCGAAGCACAACTGAGCTAGATGGAAATAATGATGGTGATATTAATTTTGGGAACATGTTCTGTTCAAGTCTGGACACATTGGCTATGATTAACATTGTTTTATTTGTTGTTCTCTCAGTCTGCATTCAGTGCATGCCATGAAATTTTCATTGTATTTTATTTTAAATAAACATTTAAACACATTTACTCTCCAAATTTAGTTGATGTTTGAATTACTAGATTGTAAACATCGCATGCAGGACATACTTTCAAACATTATCTAATTTTACAAACCTTTCTCTTGTGAATTTCATTTTAATGTGAAACACAATATGTAGTGGTTGGTGAAGTACTAATACCTCTCATCTTCTCAGAAAAGCTGTGATTTCAATAAATTCTCTCTACTTTTTTTTTAATGTACCGCCCACCTCCATATGATTTTATGTCATTCAATAATACAGTCTGCTCCATATGTGCTGTTAACTTTGTAACTATTATATTATTTAGGTACTTGACAAGAACAATGACTTATGCATAAATAATGCAATAACAAAACTATAATTTATTTTTTATTACTATAATTTATAACTATAATATTTATAAAACATTTGTTAAGACATAAAGACTAGAACTGTGTATTTCTGATTACCCATCATTTTGTGTGCCCATTGTATATATAGGAACAATTTGAGATACTGGTACTTACAGAGTATTTGAGGAAGCTCCTGGATCCATATATAGATTCTTGGAATTTGTATTTTAATGATGGAAGTATATTTTTATTTAATTTTTTACTAGTATAATTAATACATTATTAACACCTGTGTCATATATTATTGTTGAAGAGCTATAGTTTAATTCTAGTTTGTGTTTTACTATGGACTTTAATAAGATGAAAAGATGTTAACATTTGTTAGCTATGGGCACTATGGTAATTAGTTTCTGATGTAAAAATACTTTTTCATGACACTATAACCCTAGATATATTTTATTAATTTAATCAAATCACTTTCTACAACACTCATATTCTATTTATTTTTGTTTCAGATTTTTCAGAATTAATTGAAGAAAGTATTAATTTTTCTCAATACCTAACTATTGGAAATAAAAATCAAAGATTATCTGAAACCCTCCCACCACTTCCAAATTCCAGAAACAGTATGAAAAATATGAAGGTTGATACAGTCTTTCTTGATGATTCATTATCATTATTGTCAGACAGATTTGTTTGTGGGCAATGTGGTAAGGCCTATCAACGTAAAGGCACATTAAATCGACACCAAAGACTTGAGTGTGGGAAGTATCCTCAGTTTAGTTGTAATATTTGCTCCCGTCGTTTCAAACACAGAGCTCATCTACAAAGTCATATGATACATGCTCACAAATGTGATTGGATGCTCACCTCAGCTCAGAACAGAAAAAAACTATAATGTGGAATTCAAATATATATGTATGTTTAATTTTCTAATTAAATTTAAATAATTGTGTGTACACTTTTTATTATTTGGGGGCATTCAAGTATTATTTAAGCACATTTTTGGCCATTTTTACCCCCCCCCCCCCCTCCCCCTTGTAAGCCAAAATAAGCAAATGCCTGACTCTGCTGACATAAGATTTGTCAACTTTCATTCATGTTCACAGGAATAACCATTCTTCTTTTCAGGCAATTTTTTCCTATAACCAAAACAGGTATTAAGATGCGATGATAAGAAAAATTTTAAAAATTCATGCAATTTATAAAATTACTGGTAATTATTAACATGTAAATGTATAAATTAATATTGTGAAATAATTGACAGTTAACACTGGTATACATTGTATTTAAATTTATTGAACAGATAAAAATTAAAACAAGTTATAACATTATAAAAGTTTAAAATTTTAATTCACTTTTAATTGAAGGTATAAAAAAAGTACTATTTGTGAATACATGAATATATTATATTTATTAAAAAAAACACCCTAAACTCCATTTAATTCGTTGACCAAGGTCCTTGAATCTACATTTCAACACTTTCAATTATTATTTTCCTATTTGAGGGGTGGGGGGCTAAATCAATCAAACTTTGGCTTACTTAGATTGGTTTCTAAACTTCTTCCTCATTTAGCCACTCAGCCCCTTCATTGCTACCGGAAGCTGTCTGAAGTCCAAGCGGCTGTGATGCGACCTCCCTCAATTTTGCCCATCTTTCTCTGTCTTACAAAAGCATTGTTCTAACCCCCTAACCCCTTGTCAGCAAAAATAAGCAAATATTGAACCCCTTCCTCCCCCTAAGGTGCTTACATAATACTTGAACATTGATTAAATAAGGTGTATACTTTTTAAATTACTCATTAAAATACTTAAAAGAGATGTTTTTGCCTTTATTAGAGTTAAATCTAAGGTTCTTAATGTATTATAATATGTAACAATATATTTATATAATTTTTTTTTAAATATGACAACCTTGGCATGGAAATCAAACATTTAATCTTCTGCTCTTTACATCACTGGTCCACAACTGAACTATCATGGCTCTTCTTATATTTGATTTTTTCACCTTCTTAAATAATGAGTGAGGCATCAATTGCCCTTGCTTTGATACAAACTAGGTTGAGAATTGTCAAAAGTCATTGGTTTGAGACATGTGTCCAGGTTATTACACTAATTTGCATTTTATTTTTTATTTAGGCTAGAACCGATTATAACATTCATATATTAGTAATTGATTTACATAATGTGAAAATACATATTATTGATTTATTTAGGTGAATAAGCCTATTTAATGAAATTATTAAATAATAATATGCATTGCAGTATTTTCTCATAAATTATGCTGAGTGAAATTATTAAACAATAATTTGTAGCATGTTCTTAACTATGCTGAATTTATTTTATAGCTTGCATAAATTTAATTTATAATTTAATATCTATGTCTAAACTATATTGAAGGCTTATACCTAATTAAGTGTATGCTTGATACATGTTTATTATAGTTATTTATAGTCTAATTATAAGCATTAAATTGTGTTAACAATGACCATACTTGTGTGTTATATCACAGATCTTAAGTTCATTAAAAAATAATTAAAATACATGGGTATTGTTGAATTACAATATACATGTCTTTTTAAAGAAACTTGGATGTTATATATTATTGCAAATAGTTTCCAAATTATAATTTAAAAAATAACTAGTTTTTAATATTTAAAATTTTGTGTTACAGTTTTAAATTCCTGTTTTTTATAAAATGGTTTACTGTAGTTTTTACCAGCCTTATGAGCCTTTGTTAATGGGTTTGTATTTAAATTATATGAAGTTGACAATTATTTAAGTGTACAATAAACTCAGTTTTTAGCTTGCTACTGCAGGATCCACCTTAAGGAATGACCTAAAGGAAGTGATAATTCAATATTCATCTTAACTGTTATGACTAAATATGACTTAAAGATCAATTTATCCTATTGTAGATGTGTTATTATGTGGGCTTGAAGTTTTTTCTTTAGGTTTGTAGGCAAAGTTCTCTTATACTTTGTGTTTATTAATGATTTTACGATTTATTTACTAAAAGCTTACATAACATTTAAGTTCATTAACATATTTTCCAAATGTGCAAATATAAATAAGTTATTTTATTATTTACAAAGTTGAAAATGTCTATAATAAAATTCAATTTATTTAAACTAGATTTTTAGTCTTACTAAATAGATTTATGGTGCTTTGTTCACACATACTCAACATTTAATGCAATAGTTGTTATTGATTAACATAAAGCACATTTTTAAATTAATTATTTTGACTAAACAAATTTCACAGTAAATATTTATAAAATGATTTTAATATAAAATATCAAATCCTTACAACCTTTATTTATCTGTCCACGTTATCTTAACTAGTTTATTTTATACTCAGCCTTACTACCTGTCGGGGCTATACACATTTTAATTATACTGGTTGGGTATGAATGAGAAAGGTTTGCAAGTATTTTTACGGAGAGAGAGTAATAAACCATTTAGGAACCCCCACTCCCCACCCCCCCCACTCAGAACAACTCTTTAGTATTCTAATCCTGACCATCACCACGAAACTAGAGTAGATGAGTCTGACACAATCTGTGGGCCCATGGATACAGGTTTAACTTGTTTAATAACTGAAAACTGAACCATTTTAATTGATTTTACATACTCACAACAGCACATCATTGAATAATTATCTAAACCAATGGTTAAATTATAGATGAGCCTCCTTAAGTTGACTTTGAAAATTATCTCGAATGTGTGTACTAAAAGGACAGTATAATATATTCACACCAATAATTGGTATTTATAAGAGTAGCACTATATCCTATTCTATTGAATACTTTACGTTAGGACTCAGAACCTGCTGATTGTCACCAAACTTTATGTAATAGGAACTGCTTTTATGAAATAAATAAAAAAGTATTACAAACAATTAAGTATAATGAGATGAGTCATTTAAACATCTCACCAAACAATGTTATAAGTGTAAATACATTTATACAAATTATATTTGTGTGAATGATTAGTGTCATAGGAATATTTAAATAAAACCAGAATGATTAGTAATACTTTAAATATGTCATTTTTATTTACATTTTGTTTATATATTAAATTAAAGGGGGTTCAGCTTTGTGTAAATCGAATGCTACCAACTGATATAAACCAATCACAACTTGTACATATTAATATAATATATTTGTTCATATTATTTAAAAATAATTTCTCTAATTTCAAGTTTCACTGTCAGTGGAATTTTAAAACAATTTAACTTATATTTGTTATACACAATTCAGTTTAAATAGAATAATTAAAACAGTCTTCAAAGTTTTGGAGACCAGCATTCTTAAGAAGTTTGATATATAAAGCTTTAAAAAAACACAAAGTCAAATTAATATTTCAAAATTATATTTGTTACACATTATTCTATTTTAGATTCTTTCCGCTAAAAGCTTATGCTATATATTTGTTTAAAAAAAACTTATCACACGTTGATAGTCAGGGCCGTGCGTTAGGTTTTCTCAGTATGATGCAAGTCTTCGATGTGTTAAAGGTTTTTTTCCTTTAAAACAACCTCTGATTGTGATTTTTTTTAAACTGCAAAAAACGTATGAATACTAATTCTATCTTGAAAATATAAACTACTTTTAAATAATGATATCAACTATCAACTATAACAATCTATTACAGTTCTACCCTTCTAATTTTAACTTTAGCAAATTCGTTAATTAGGGATGTGTAGTCTAGAGTGGAAGTCAATGTAGATTCAATAGAAATTAATGACAGATTTCTAAGTTTTATTTCTTTGTTTCTCTTTCTTTAAGCATTTATTTTTTATTTACTTCCAGACAGTTTTTTCCTTTTCTGTTCCATACTATAGTAAAAATTCACAGTCCTCCACAAAGATTCAACCGGGGGCTTGGGGTAGTGGGGTCATTGAAAATATTAAATATGATGATGCTTATCATGCTATTAAAATGGGGTGGATAAAATAAAGATAGAAATGAGTTGCAAAGCTAGTAAGATTTGTATGTAACAGAACATAATAAATAGATAACGAATTTCTGTCAAATTGACAGCTAGTAGCCGTTTTGACATATGCCGTTCTTTAACTTGTTATTGTATTGTCTCCAATTCAACGTATATGAATTTGGTAAAAATAGAGCAATAAATAACTAACGCAAAAGTAGGCAAATGGAAATATTTCCAAATCAACTCTCTCTCTCTCTCTCTCTCTCTCTCTCTCTCCTCTCTCTCTCTATCACACACAGAAAGCAAAAGTAGCCCAATATTACCTAAATAACTCTATCACACACAGGCACACTTTCTGCATATGGGATATACCCAGTCCATGCAAATGTTCCTTTTTAATTCGAGTCCCTATTCTCATAACATAATCATTTTCAATGATAATAAGTAGCTAAAATTGCTGTAAAAAACAATAATTTTCTTACCTGATTTTCTTTTTAAACACAAAAACTGAATTAATATAAATGCAAAAATATTATACTGATACTGATCTATTATATATCTGATTTACTGATTTAAACACAGCACAGCCACTTGCCACTTCTCGAGACAAACAGACATTAAAATCAATTATTGTCAATAATTGTAAGCTCAAAGCAGAACTATCAACACAAAACACTTGCAATTGTCTTTTGTGATAATTGCCCGCCTCAGCTTTTAGTAGTGGCCATGTGGTATATTACAAAAAATAAATAAAAAATTGCTTCATGCTGTCAGATCAAAAGTCTTTCGATGAGCGCTCGACAACGATGCAGCTGCACCAGAAACCAAAATCAAAGGGTATCGAAAGCACTTAGGCAGAGGCGTGCGATAAAGAATAAATCATATACATCAATATCAGAATAACATAGACCAATATAGAAAAGCGTTGCATAAAGATTTTTAATTATTGAATGGTTCTTTGATTTTGCAGCTTATGCTGCCTTTTTATGATGCCGCCTGATGTGGCCACCTCTCTGTATCATAGCACAGCACGACCTTGTTGATAGTGCTAATATAATTAACTCTCTTATTTGTGGCCATATTTTTGATTATCATTTAATTTTTTTTAGCCAGTGCTCTTATGTTCATTAAATTAGTAATCATCTTTGGTTAATACATTAATTTTAACTTTAGTCATATTACTCTGTTGTAAATAAAAGAGAATTAATTTGAATCTTTATGATCATTAAAACATCCTGCTAAATGTTGTATAACATAATTATCCAACATGAAATGTATAATTGCATTGATGTTAGAAAACTGTTTAGCATACAAGTAATTAATTAAATACTGTTTAAAAAAAAGTGTTTTTTATCTCAATTAGACCAGTTGTTATTAGTAATAAATTAGATTATGCTTGGACATATTTGTATTGGGAAGTTAAATAATGATAGATATTTCAAATATATTAATTTTTTTAAATTAGAGTATTTAAATGATTTTATATTTATAAAAATAAACTCATAGATTAGATTAGTTACAGTCGAATAAAAGCAACAATAGTAACACACATAAACTATATTTAAAGTTCCATAATAATTTTAACTTCTCCAGCATATTGATATATAAGTTGAGAAAACAAAAACCTTGTCTTATATTGGGGTCCAGGATATATTTCAGGTTTTAAAAAAGATTCTGAAAATTGTTTAGCAACCGGTTTTAGTACATATATATTTTTTTTTCTAAAAACATTTTTAATTTCCAATTCAATAAGTTGTCAACAAAATTGTGAAAAAATATAGTAAAACTAAAAATGTATAAAGCCGTAATTTTACCGGTTGTTCTCAATGGGCGTGAAACATGGCCTCTTATCTTAAATGATGAAAACATTTACAGTGTTTGAAAACAGGGTGCTTAGGAATATATTTGGAGGAAGCTACATAGTGATGAGCTGCATATCTTGTACTCATCACCAGACATTGTTAGGGTATTAAAATCTTGCAGGTTACAGTGAGCAGGTCATGCAGCACAAATGGGAGTATATAGAACCACGTTCAAGGTATTGAATGGCAAACCCAATGGGAAAAGACCACTGGGAAGACCCAGACGCAGATTGGATGATAACATTTAGATAGACTTGAGAAAGAGAAGGTTTAATTAGAGGGACTGGATATAATTATCTCAAGATAGGGATAGATGGCATACTTTTGTGGGTGCGGTATTGAACTTTCGAGAACCTAATGCCATAGAGTATGCAAGTAAATTTATATATATAATACATCCTAAGAGCCTCAGGATGCACTAATTTAGCCTACTCTAAATTAGTCATTCCTGAAATTTTGGTCAAACTCATATGATAAACAAGTATGGCTTACACTGTTATTAGGTCAAACCAGGTTTATAATAGGTTCGGTTAGGATAGGTTAGTTTAGCTAATAATATTTGCACGCGAACTGTGCATGTTGCAACATGTCCAAGGTCGATTCATTGTATGGTTTAAGAAGGATGAAAACTAGTATTGCCTAAAAAATCAAAAATATATTGGTTTATCCTACAAGGGGCAGGATGTATCAATTTGGTATAGTCCGATCTAGCTTGTCCTGAAATTGTGTTTAGAAGGTAACATATGTGTGTGTATATAAACACTCTGTACAAACTTTAACTTAAAACTACATCTGTTATCTTAGAAAAATAATTCATTTATACTATTTGATAAGAATGTTGTTTAATAAAGTTGCTTTTTTCATCACACCATCAGTTTTATTTATAATATTGTGATACTGATTGAAAACACCATCTATCCACAACAAAATCTTTTAAAACTCCTCACAATGAATAAAGATTATTCCTAGATATCATACAAATTCAAATGAACCATCCACAAGGTAAACATACCATAAAATTATCAAACTGATATCATATTCATATCATCTTCAAGTATTTTTTGAACTTAGCTGCACTATGATAAGTTTTATTTCACTGCAAAAGTTGAATTAATGTTGTTCACACTTATTTGTTAACACATTTAATCTACTCCATATTTCACACCTTGAACTGTATTTGGTATTTTTAACTTGATATAACTATTTAAAAATATATTCATCCACACTCTACGTTGATCAAACACTAACTTCACACTAATTATAATTTGAGATTTTATCATATAAAATTAGACTCAACCAATATTATTATTTGTAAGACCAGCATTTGATCATATACCTTTTATTGCTTACCAATGTTTATTACTATTTATATATAGAAGATTCAAATTTTAATCTATAAACAATGACTTTATTAAATTTATTTTCCAAAAAAAGATTCATAAACAGGCATTGAAATCAGGACCTTAGACTTATCAAAACAATATTTTACTGCACATTTGTCCAAGAATGTTAAAGCTCAGACGCATTCACCGCTAATTACTTAAGACATGAGTCTATATCTATGTGTAAGAATGTTGGCTACTTAAATTAATAAGTTGTGGTATCTTATATTGAAGATATTTTGTATGTTATTGAACAGGTCTTGTACATAAATGTCATAGATGTCCTTAAAGTAGTGTAATTATATGAACATTTGGTCATGAGAATGTAATTATATAAACTTTTTGCTGGTCATTGATATCGACATACTAGTAAGAATAATATGTATTATACTCTAGTCTACACATCTATAAGTTTATATATATATATATTCTTCAATTTTGACATTATTAAGAAATGAAAAAATAAGATTCGTTGATATTCATAATGATGATCTTAGTTTGAAAGGGGTGTGTAAGTAATTATATAATTTCAGTATATTTTAATTATTTTATGAATAGCTTTGTTGATGTAAGTGTAAAGTCATACAAAAAGATACTAAAACTGATTTGTTTGAATTTGTGAGCATTATTTTTCATATTATTAACTATTCAATTAAACTATGCTTATCTTATTTGTGAAACATGTATATATAGAATACATTGATAGAAAAATATCAAGCATTAGTCACAAAGCCTGTGAGTATAAGTAACCAACAATTGTATGTACCCATTTATAAACACAAATCAATGTGTATAAAAATAATTTGGCAAAAATGTGTCTAAATAGCTAAATGGTAGATATTTAATGTAAAAGTCAACGACTGAAACCTCTCATACCTAGGTCTCCAGTAAATTAAAAACATAAATATTATACCAACATATTGTACTATATTTAATATCTTTTTCCCAAATAGTGGTGAAGAATCTCATAAGATCTTGAAAAACTGTGTAGCTAAAGTTGTTATGAGGAAAAAAGTGAATAGTAACAGAATAATTACTAATTTAAAAAAATGTTTAATTATTTAAAATGTTTGGATTGTTATTGGCCTGCAAATTCATTATGGTTAAAGCTAAAGTAGAGATTGAAGATTCACTAAGCGAAACAACAAGAATTTTATTTGGTCAGGTAGATTGAATTTGCTCAATTAGAATTTTTGCATGTCTGGCCAAGGCGAAAGTCTTTTGTCTCTTGAGTGTATAGTGACCAACTAAAGTTCCAAGAGATATATAAAACACGTATAATATCCTAATTGTGAATATTATGGATGATCCAGTTCAATTTTGAGATTGTTTGGGATTATAATTTGGCTACTTTTAGTACATAGTGAGTATAAGAATATATACTTTATGTGTTTAATTACATTATATATCATTCTATAATCTATACGAAATATATTTTAGACATAAAAAATAGAATATTGTATTCTACTATAGTTAAGATGTCCCATAAACAAATTGATTGAATATGCATTAAAACTTCCGTCATCAAGTAAGCTTAGTTTACTAAACTTAACTAACCAGAATATAATTAATTCAACAATTTGGT
This sequence comes from Timema cristinae, assembly GCA_039000515.1. Lineage (NCBI taxonomy): Eukaryota > Metazoa > Arthropoda > Insecta > Phasmatodea > Timematidae > Timema > Timema cristinae. The sequence goes on along the minus strand of JBCFYV010003508.1, from coordinate 8,530,288 downwards.
AGTAAGTAAATTGAAGTGTTAAATACAAGCTATTGCATATAAACTATACTATGCGTCAAACAGCCCTTCCAGGTCCTAGTAACCTCTACTTTGAAAATTTGGGAAGTTGCTCCATCAATTTTAAAAATCTATGTTTTTATGTTTTCAACTGTTTGTTCCTTAACTCCACATTATTTAAATATTTTTAGCAGCACGTCTTACTACCTGTTTAGGTTTATGCACTTCCAAAACTGTTCAACAAGTATTTTTATTCCATTTTAGGCTCACAAATTATATGTTCACTTTGGGGGACCAACTTAATGTTGAAGCCCCCCCACTTTCAAAAACTTATTTTTTTTTAGGGCGGCAATCATTTGTTTCATATTTGTTTCATATGGTTCCTTAAAGAGTTTTGTTTTGCATTTGTTCCTTCACAAACTCAAAATACATTTGTAATACTTAACCCACAATTGGAATAAATATTTGTATCTGTCTTTGCTTTGTTTGTTTCATATTTTTATACAAAAAGTTAAAATCATTTATTTTTAAAATTTGGGAAGGTCTAGTGTCACAGATATATACTTTTGAGTCTGAAATTTAGTACATTAATTTTATCAACTATTATATAGTGATAAATGATTAATCACTTGGGATACTAAATTTTATGACAAACCCATGAGTCTGTTGATTAAACACATGAGTTTAGTAATCCTTTTAATCGCACATGGTCGACCTCAATCTTGTGGTAAAGTGCTCGCCTCAAAACCCAATGTTCATATGTTCAAACCTAACCTGAGTTGAATGAATTTTTCCTTAGCGATAAAAATCCGCAGCATAACTACTTTCAGAGGGAAAGAAAGATGTTTGTTTGATGTCAATTGTGGCATGCTAAAATAAACCTTGGAAGGTATTTAGAAACACCTCTCCTGTCAAAATTGATAAACTCTTTCAGTCTTGCTATTAGAAATTATTATGTGCTGATATAATCATTTGGTTTTGAAAGTGCACGTAAAATATCTCATGTAAATAAAACTATTGCCATGGCTGATATTATCAGCTCCATCTTCTAGCTTTAAAAAAACCAGAGCTCATGCGGCCAATTTTCCATATTTGCACTATTTCTGCCATTTCCCGATAGATGGAGTTAACGTTTTAGACGAGGACATTCCATTATACTATCTTCTACAGATTTGGCAACATAAAGCACTGATTACAAAAATGATGAAATAGCTGTGGCATTCTTAGCATACAAAATATGAATAGGCTTGGCACTCTTCGCATGCGAATCCAGATTAGGCCATGGCACTAAAAGGGTTAACCAAACTTTTTTATTGCTTAAGTAACTTAACATAACAAACTTTAACATAGGTACCTAATACAATATTGACTTTTCTGGATAGGGAAATTTTCTAATAATTAAATTATTTTGATATATTACCAGGACTAAATTTAAAAATATCTAGATACATACATTTTGACAATTAAATAATTTTTCTAATTAGTTATTTAGTTAAAAATATTAAATATCATTTAAACTGAAGAGTAGGAAAATTTTGTTTTTAATACATATAGAAAGTGTGGTTTGAAATTTTTGAAATATTTTGATTTGAACTCTATTAGTAAAATTTATTTATTTTATAAAAAAGATCATTAACAATAAGTCTTTTTCTTAATTTTAAAATCTCATTCAGTGACATTTTCCTTGTTACAGGTGCACATCTATCTTGGAGATCTAGCAACAATTTTCAAGATATTTCCTAACTATCAAAAATTAGGAAGTCCAGCTCCGAATGAAAATGATTTTGTTAAAATTAATATTTCATCCTCAACAATACAAAATAATTTTATTTGTGAACAATGCTTTAAGAGCTATAAGAATAAAAACACATTGTTGCGCCATATGAAATTTGAGTGTGGGGTTGAACCTCAATTTCCATGCCCTGTTTGTAATCAATTCTTTACTCGCAAAGAGCATGTGCGGAGACATTTGAAATATCTTCATTCGGGAAATAAGCGTCTTTTAAATAACTGTAGTCAGTAACTGATTTTCAAATAATCATTAAAATGGTTGCTGCATTTAAAGTTAAACACGTTTTCATATTTGTATTTTAATAATTGTGATTGTTTTGATTCAATTAAACCACCATTCAACATTATATCAATGACAATCCATTCTACATGGGACCACTGTTTGAGTAGATATAAGCAGCTTACAACAAAATTTGTGACAATGATTTTTGGTAAAAGTTTTTTCTAAAAATATAAAAAGTTAATCAAGTTGTTCCCAAAAACTGACACAAATCCGGAATTGTCTCCTTTTCAAACCAATTTGTTACATCTACATTCGTTTTTTCACTTAACTGTTCAAGACTATTAGAAATACAACCAAACAAACAAAATTTACTAAAATTTTTAAACCCGTACAGTGAAATCTTAAATCCGAATACTTTGGTACTTAAATTTAAATATATTTTAAGTTCTTAATTAAATCAAGAAAGTACATAGTGGGACGGTAAACAATTATACAATCTATGTCGAGGTAAGTGATTGGCAATGGTGAGGTTTGCCTGACGTCTGGTGGAGCTCATCTGAGAGACATTATCTTCAAAAAGTTAAAAAGTCTATTATGTAGTTTGCTTTTATTTAGCTAGGGAATATTTACCCTTGAATTAAAGTGTTAATTTTCAAGTTAATAATTGTCTAATTGTTTCAGTTTCATCCTAAATAAAAAAATAAAAAATTAACTTTGTATTGTCAAAATATTTTTGAACATCTAACTAATTTCTTTGTCATTCATTTCCAATAATTATTGCTATCTGCATTGTTGGCTGAATGATCCAAAATAATGTGAAGCAAACTATTTTATTTAAGGGTTAGTTTATTCAATAAGAATAAAATGTTTACAAGCCTCATTTTAAATGAGATAAAAAATACTTTATTTGCTAATTTACTATTTTCTGTACCATGAAAAAATACATATTAGTAATATCTAAACTCCTTACATTATTGAATAGAAAAAATAAAAGATAAATAAGTATTGATTTTTAGCCACTAAAATTTAAATATTTGGGCATATTTGAGAAGAATCAACATGGATGCAGCTTTATAATCTTTTATTGTTGAGTCATTTTTTGGATGATTTTTCACATTATTGATCCTTTACAATAATTATTCTAAGAGGATTTTTATTTTTTGAACACTTTCTGAGAATTTTGGGGCATGTCACTCTATAAATAACTTATACAAATAAAAGTATAAAATATTAAAATTTGTTCCTCAAGTTTCTTATTTCACAAAGTTTTTCTTATCTTCAAATTGTTTTACCTGTCTGGACATCCATAATACTACAATAATGGAGTGGGTTGAGTGGGGTGAATTTTAGAATATCTACACATGTATAGAGGTAGAGTGGAAAACCATTTATGGAAAAACAGTGTCTGTTTACCCGGCCGTGATTGACCTTGTCACTAACAATTCAGTCTTTGGTTTGAGTTTTGCTTCAGACCATGTGGCCATAAATAAAACATTAGCATCAAACAAACTATTAATTATGGATTGTAGCAAAAGAAATATAATGAAAAATGAGTTAATTATATGTATTGGCATTACTAAACTGTACATATATATATAGACTTATATTTCTTTAGTTTCTTAATCCTGAAATGTATTTCTTACACTATTCTAGGCAATATAAGGGCTGTTCATCACTTTTCTAAGGTATCTTATTTACATTGACTTTGTAGCCTTTAACACTTAGTACTCGCCTCGATGGCCAAATGGTCTAGTGCGCTACACTCAAACTAGACTAGATTGCCAATGACAGGGAGATTGAGGTTAGAATCTTGGTTGGGTGTACCGACGATAGTTTTTCCATAATGGTTTTACACTCGTCCTTCATGCAAATGTGAGTACACTTCCTATTAGAATAAACTTCCTAATCCCTAAAACCATTAGCCTAATTAGTACATATACAAAAACTTTGCAGATAGTTAAGCTACAATACTAAGGGGGAAAAAAAACGGTAGTTCAAGGTTTGAATCCTACTAAATGGATTAATGGTGGTTTTCAACCTCTGATTTCTACTATGGTATTCCTGATATTCTCACTACACAAATGTTAAATCATTTTTTCTCATTTACTTTCCTATTTTATACCATGTAGATAAAATCATTAATGTTATGAACGCTTGGAATTAAATAACCTAAAAAGTATTAATTGTATTTTTAGTAATTACAATAGACCTATTGTTGGTAATACAGTAAAATCCCCCTTAAGGACACTTCTGAATAGCGGATTCTTCATTATAATGGAGATCTTAACTTTGCCTGACAAAATAGCATGGGCTCTTATGTTGAAACTACCTCCTAGTAATAGAAACGGACATTGCTATTGACGCATATGCATGCATAACAATCTCTAACAGCAGACATAAATTGAAAGCAACAATCCATTTATGGTATTTACTGTAGGTATGTAGGGAATACCATAACTTTGCGTAAAGTGTGAGCAGTCCCGTTTTCTCCCTCTAGTGAAGTCAATGTAAAATTAAATATGGTAATTCAAGGTCTTACCACCTACCCCTACCAAGCCAACAATGGGGGTATTTTCCAGTGGTTGGCTGTGCTTGCACACACACAGACAGTACAAGAGGGCTAGTTTTCACATTTCATTTGCATATTGTTTTATATATTATTCAATTAGTACAGTAAGCTACATACACTATCAATTAATACTCCACAGAGCAGTAATAAGGGTATTGTAATTAATATCTACCCACAGTATAGAGGTTCATATAAGAATAAATACTAATACATTTAATATTATTGATTGTGTGTGATAATATTTGGTTTAATACATCTCATAATACAAGAAGTAAATTAAGAGTCAATCCTATTGTTTTTATAAATTTTCTGGTGTATGCCTGGTTTGGACCTCTTTGTTTAAAGTAATTCCAGAAGTATTAAATAGTCTTTGAAATATTAAAATAATTAACTCTTCTAGGTACCTACTCTTTTTTAAAAAGGTTATTTATATATGATTTATTATTTATGGTTAATTACATTTCATCATTGTTCAAAGTTTGGTTGGTTTTTGTAAATATATTGTAATTGGTGTGGGACTAGTTAGGTTTAATTATGTATAGGCACATATTCGTTTCACCATGTTAAAATATATTTTTATGAATTGAAAAAATAGTAAAGTAAAATATTTTGTATGGAAAAATAAGATATGGTATTCCTATTTTACTTCAAATAATCAGATTCACTACTCCATAAACTTTATGAAACTCATTTGTAAACAACATAATAAATTATGCAGAGTAACAGTTTGTAGAAAATATTATTGAGATATTAAAAAATGCACCAGCTACTGTATTGTTCATATCACTTTGTGCATTTTACAATGAAATAACAGTGTAGAAAGATATTTCAAAGATCTAAAATGGTATGATTAATATTCTCAAAGGAAATACTTGACTGATATCGAAATTTAACCAAATTTGGTGCAAACACTAGATCCTTTCAAGTCTTTAAACTGTTTGAAATTGATTTAAAATAATTTGAATATATAATTAAATATCTTCTAAAATTGACAAAGAATTTCAAGCAAAAAATTATTCAACCAAGTATCACTCAAATTATTTGGTCATTATAATCACTTAATGCATCTATAATATTATATTCTTTTGCCCTAATCAAAAGTAATAAAGCCAAAGATGTCCAAAATTTTGCAAAATTTCTGATTAATAATGTTTAGCACTACACGTTTAATAATCAGTAATTTATTAAACATTGTTGAAACCTGATAGCCGGACACAGGAATCAAACCTAAAACCTTTGGTTTAACATTACAACTCTCCGGCACAGAGCTGTCCAGGATTTGTCCCATTCTCAGAGTCATTTATCTTTCAAATTTTATGGCCTAGTCTGTGAAGGACGTGTGAGATTTAAAACTGAAAAACAATTTTTATCAAACTCAACACATCTTAGTCACTAAATATATACATAGTGGAAAGCTATACAAAGATAAGGTTTCCATAACTACATTTCTACACAATTGAAAATGTATTACAAATATTGTAGTTTATGTTCTATTTGTAGGTGAAAGTTTATTATATGATAAAGATAGCCATACATATTTTTATATCTGTGTGTACTGTGTTAGTGTATTTTTGATTAGTACTACTTAGATTAACATTTAAAAATAATTACACCCATTTACCACAAATAAACATCAATCACCAAAAATATGCACTTGTATTATTTTGTTGAGTATTTTAAAAATGTTGTGAATGTTTGAATTCAGTTTCTTCAAGACCAAATATTGCTACACTACTGCTTACAAATTACAATACAATATGTTACATTAAACCAATATTTTTAAAGATACAATAATTGCATTCCATTTTACTTTGAAAAAATGTTTCTGAAGTAATTTAAATTTATTTGAAAGAATATGTATTGTCGTGTATTATAAAAAATATTGAGTCATTTTGCCAGTCATCATTTAACTATTTTCTTAAGTTAGGTATTGATTCATTCACTCACTATAAGGGATTTTAGAATTTTAATCTTTTGGGGTAAGGCAAGGGTTCTCAAACTTTTTGAGACGGTGCCGCCCTTCACATGTCAGATTTTCTGTATGACGCCTCTCTACCCAATATTTTGAAAAAAATTGTGAGACCTGGGCTAAGTCCATTTTTATACTGTAGGGGAGAGAGTCGCACCCAACATCATGCCAATTTTTATACTGTAAGGGAGAGAGAGTCACACACAACATCATGCCACTTTTTATACTTTAGAGGAGAGAGTCGCACGCAACATCATGCCAATTTTTATACTGTAGGGGAGAGAGTCACACGCAACATCATGCCAATTTTTATACTGTAGGGGAGAGAGTCGCACGCAACATCATGCCAATTTTTATACTGTAGGGGAGAGTGTCACACACAACATCATGCCAATTTTTATACTGTAAGGGAGAAAGTTGCACACAACATCATGCCAATTTTTATACTGTAGGGGAGAGAGTCGCATGCAACATTGTGCCAATTTTTATATTGTAGGGGAGAGAGACGCATGCAACATCATGCTAATTTTTATATCGTAGGGGAGTGAGTCGCACACAACATTATGCCAATTTTTATACTGTAGGGGAGAGAGTCACACGCAACATCATGCCAATTTTTATACTGTAAGGGAGAGAGTCGCACACAAAATCATGCCAATTTTTATATCATAGGGGAGGGAGACGCATGCAACATCATGCTAATTTTTATATCGTAGGGGAGTGAGTCGCACACAACATCATGCCAATTTTTATACTGTAGGGGAGAGAGTCGCACACAACATCATGCCAATTTTTATACTGTAGGGGAGAGAGTCACACGCAACATCATGCCAATTTTTGTATCGTAGGGGAGTGAGTCGCACACAACATCATGCCAATTTTTATATCGTAGGGGAGAGAGTCGCACACAACATCATGCCAATTTTTATACTGTAGGGGAGAGAGTCACACGCAACATCATGCCAATTTTTATATCGTAGGGGAGTGAGTTGCTCACAACATCGTGCCAATTTTTATACTGTAGGGGAGAGAGTTGCACGCAACATTGTGCCAATTTTTATACTGTAGGGGAGAAAGTCGCACGCAACATAATGCCAATTTTTCAAGGAGCAATAGAATACGAACCTCATATGAATGGAGGGCTTCCACAAGAAAAAATTATGCGCTTTCTTGTATGATTTATTCCATTATTTAAAATATGTACGAGTACACACATTGAAAGTTTGCATGTTGCATTTCACTATACATTATAAATTTTAGTTTTTAATTATAGCCCCAGACCATAAACAAGTTGAAATATATAGTTGGGGAACCTGCGGGGTAAGGATTTGAATTGTGTTTTCAAGGAAATGTACCAACATTTTCTTGAAGACAGGGTTGAAAATAACTTTCAAGGGGGGAAACATGCCCCCATTTTATCCATCCCTGATTCAAATTCAATTCTTAAATTCCTCAGTCAGAGTCAGGCATTCTAATTTAACAACCCTGTTCTCAGATATTGAACATGGATCCTAGATTGTGATCATATCATTTAGATTGTAGAAATTTAACCAAATAGTACTGGTTTTACTTAATCATCATCAAGACCATAAAAAAAGAAGACTTTGTTTATGTCAAGTCAACAGAATATTCAATTTGAACTAAAACACGTTTTTTCTTGATAAATTATTTTCAAAACAACAAACAATATATTCCACATTCAAAAAGTAATTTTATCTTGAGATTGTTTTTATAGCTATTCATGCTTAGTAAACCGCAAGCATTTAATAGCTATTCAATTATAATAAACAACAATTGATTTATAAATGTTAACAAATAATTTAAAAAAATATACTTCTAAAATACTAAATTGTTTGTTTTGATTTTATCGCACTTAAGCCATTATATTACAGTGTAATTAATAATTTTTCTATTTATTCCTCTAGATATTACCAAACCATGGAATGAAGTCCAAGAAAAAGAGCTTTATCTTACTACTGAACAATTACTACAACAATATGGAAGTTCTCATAATTCTGTACTTTCTTATAGTATGCAAAGAATTAGAACACGGGGTAAACAACCACCCCTTCAACTTAAGACTACAAACCCAGATGGAGGCAATGTATGTGTTAAATGTGGCAAAACATACTCACAAGAGAAAAATCTTGTACGACATTTGCGATTTGAATGTGGAACAGAACGACAATTTGGGTGTCCAATTTGTACTTCACGCTTTAAACGAAAGAGTCACTTACAAAATCATGTACTTCGAGCTCACCCAGAGTATTTAAGTGATATAACATTCTATACTTCTCAATAAAAAAATAGTTATACAAACAGTTATATTTTATGTAAAATTTTATCTATTAATATTGTGTTAAGTGATTGTGTTTAGTATGTACCAAAACCAATTACGCTCTTATAAATGACTTTGAAGGAGGACTCACACATTCACTGAACTGAAATAACACATAAGAAATTTTGTCATATGACACGCCCTAAGTGGAGGATGGAGATTGATGTAACATTCACTTATCGTTTGGTTGCATACATAACTAAGAATGTAACATAAGAAATGTAAAAACTCAAGAGAGAAAAACAGCCATTGAATTTTAACTATTTGTAAATACATTTTTACTAAAAATATAATTCACACACTTAAAACTGATCAAACTCTTAGTACTTACAACTACAATTGAAGATTTTTGGAACGACCAAATAAATTGTAGGAATAATCTTTGGTGTCCCCAAACTACATTGCTGAATGGCTTGGTACACAATTAAATTACTAAATATTGGTGTTTATGTTGCTTTAAATATGATTAGCAGGCTGGAACATGTTGAACACATTAAATAACGCAACATAAAAGCTCGCAACTTCTATGATAAGTTATGTCACATCACTATCACACTAAGCTTGTTAAGTACATTGAGATTCTAATTTTTTTTTTTATAAATTTTACATTACATCCTCCTTACATTATATGTCTATAAGTGAATGTTTAATTTATTGTGATCCTTGCATAAACAACAACAATCAGAAGGTATTTGTTGATTTTTTTTTTGTGTGTGTGCATGATTTGGTTAAATAAGGAAATAATCTGTACATTTATCTATCCAATCAAAATTAAAACATTCTGGAATACATCTGTTTAGTTGAAGATCCAAAATATTATGGGTTTTCAATTAAAATTTATGACATTGGGAAAAATAAAAAAGATGGAGTTTGCTATACTTATCAGTTTTGGTGAACATGTGACTCATAGGAAATTATACATACAAAATACAAATATTTATTGCTGACCTTTAAAATAACCTCTTTTTCAATTAACTTTGCTCTTTTAATGTTCACTTATTTACATCAAAACATTAATTAATCAGCTAAGCCTATTTGCTTTATACTTGAATAGGTACCAATAACTTAAAATTGCCCTACTCATGATTATATTTGATAGATGAAAATCTTTTTTACTATTAAATGAATGATTTTACCAACTATTTAACTTATTCTAATTTACCTCGTGCATACTATACAGCATTGGACAATAAAACTTACCTCATGCATACTATACAGCATTGGACAGTAAAATATTTGGAATTTGTAGATTTTAAACGCCAAGCACTTTGTTCTCTAAATATTGTAATTATGCTAATATGAAACATGAATAAAAGACCAAAAATGACTTGATATATATTCTTGGAGTGAAGTGAGTATGCAAAAATAGGAAAGTGTGGAGAAAGTTAGTGATGATGGATTAAGTATAAAGTTGTTTTCTTTTAAATATACAGGGTCAGGCAGTCAAACGGAAAGATTTCAGGAAGGGTTGGTGGGTGTGGTGAGTGGTTGTGAGAATGGTGGTCTCGACCTTAGGTGCCTAGACATCCGGAATTAAGTAGGCATGGGGCGTTAGTCAAGTGAGCATCATGTGTTTGCCATAAAGGCATATTACAAAAATGAGGATAGTTTTGTTAGTGCTCAACGTGCCTTCCAGCGATAGTTTGATCCACCCCCGTGCCTTCTGCAAAAGTGATCAGCCTGTAGGTGATAAATTTTGAAGCCACTGCAATCACGACACAAAAAAGAAGTGGTAGTGAAAAAACTATCCGGATCCCTGAGAATATTGATTGTGTGCATGTAGCCTTAGCAAGAAGTCCGTAAAAATCGGCTGGACGACACAGCATAGAACTTAGTCTCAGTAATCAAACCGTAAGAATGATTCTGAAGAATGGCCTCCACTGCCATTCATATAAGATTCAGGTAGTGCAAGACCTCAAACCTCAAGATTACAGTAGCAGAGTACGCTTTTGTCAACAGATGTTAAATCTCATTGAACCTTAATGGCTTCATCAACAAGCATAATTTTCGGTACTGGGCCAAAAATAATCCACACAATCTTCACAAAAAAACCTCTATTTATAAAAAGTGATGGTTTGGTGGGCAATATCATCTCGTGGAATAATCGGTTCTTATTTTTTTCTTATTATTTTCCGATCGTTACGCAGACATTTTGGTAACTTTTTCCCTGCCTGCACTCAATGACTATGATCCAGATGAAAACACACTTTTCCAGCAATATGGCGTAACTTGCCAGTTTCAAATCATTTGCTGAGGCTCGTATTTCCTGGTAGTCGCATCAGCAAATTCGGCGATTTCCCATGGCCTGACCATTGATCAGACTCAATGGCTCCTGACTATTTTCTCTGGGGATACCTTAAATCCCAGGTTCTCAAGGAGAACCCGCTAAGGACCAGGGATGATTTTAAGGAGCGAATTCAACAAGAGGTCAACAACATTCTGTTGAAAATGCTACACAATGTCATGGCAGCTTTACTTTCAGACTCCGACAATGTGTGCAAAACCAAGGATGCCATCTTACTGACACCATCTTCAGAAAATAAACATTTGCCAGGTACATTAGTAATTTCCACTCATGTGCATTACAATGTCTGTAAAAAGGCTAAATAAAAATTAATTGTTTTCGTTTTTTGCGATTTTTTTAAAAATCTTGCCGTTTGACTGCCTCATCCTGTATATACACTCTTTTGCATTCCCTGTAAGGGAATGATGTGATTAGCTAAATATATATTTATGAAACATGAACTAAACATTCACAACAAACAAACCAACAACTTATACTTTAAGCCTGTTGAGCCTAATAGCAATCAATATGTTTCTGTCTGTTGAAATCTGAGAATCTTCTGATAATTTTTTTGTTAATTTTAGTTGAGAATTATTGAGTTAAGTATAATCAAACTGGTTACAACAGATTTTATGTTCATTTTGCCAAGATAGTCTAAGATACTAATAACTCACACATGCTAAAAGCCTAAAATAGTATCACTAGAAAATAGATGTTTGAAATAACATTGACATATCCGTTTAATTCATCTAGTACCAAAATATGTTTGTTTAACTTTACTGTCATCATGGTGGTTTTGTCTGTTAACAATCTATGTATGAGTACCTATGAATTAAAAAATAAAATATATTATCAAATAAAGCATGCTTAATACAACTTTATTCAAGCTTTACACCCTAATGAATTAACTTTAAGTTATTCAATAAATATTTATCATAACCCCAAAAAAATATTGAAAGGAAACTTAAAACTATAGTATTTTAAACTATTGAAAAGTTATCTAAATGTTAAAACTTAATATAAAGTAATAGTAATAGTAGTAGTAGTAATAGCAAAAATTTCAACATGTCTTCATTTGTTTTAGCTTTGAAGAAATCTGGATACAATGGAACACCGGTCATTAATATTGACCATCAACTATCAATCATATCATTACAAGCTTCAAGAAACAATAGTTTACTCAACAGTGAAAGTATGTTTCAAAATGTATTCATGGAGCAGCCAGAGCAGTTTCCATGTCAACAATGTGGGAAATCCTACCATCACAAAAGAACATTGACTCGTCACCAAACACTTGAATGTGGGAAGGAGCCAAAGTTTATATGCACATTTTGTTCCTATCGCTTCAAGCATAATTCTCATTTACAAAGACACATCGTTCGGGCTCACAGTGGACTTCTTTCTAATTGGACAATCTAGTATATGTGGTAAACATTTTTCCTGAAATACTCATTTAGTACCTACATACCTCTCAAAGGAGAGTTTCTTTACTACCAAAATTATTAGTGTTTAAGAAAATGTAATTCACACCTTATTTATAATATAAGCTAAGACTTAGATGTTGTTGTTTATAATTTACAAAGGTATGAGTTCAAATTAATTTAATTAATAGATTGAATATTGAGGGTAAATATCGTTATGATTAACCCTTTACAAGTTGTTTATACTCAATTTATATAGTTTTTCCTTTAACACACTTTGATATTAAAAATATTTACCTTTACTACATGTATTATAGTATGAGTCAAATTGGTCAAATTACAACATGACATAATACACAAATAATTGACAAACTATTTTTTAACAAAAGTGAAAATAAAACATATTAAATCAACAAGTTAAAACATATTATTTGGCTTGGATTGTTGCAGTATCCATGTTATTTTTATAAAAATATTTTAACCCTATTTTTTTAAACTATCTAAGTCTTATCTGAATGGTTTTTGTCCCCGTTACTCCTTACGATGTTCCACTATATGATGGAGATTACTGGAACCTTAACCAACATGTTTTGGTACTCGATTGAACATGCCATAGTCATGGAAGTTATTGTGTGATGGAACAAAATGTGTTACTACAACTCGTAGAAGTTAACCTTATTTGGTACAAATCACATTTTTTCATTATTTATAAAATAGGTTAACTTACTAATTATTATAATACCTTATTTTTCACTTACTAAATAATTGTTAATTAGTCTAGTGATTTTGAATATTTGGATTCAGCAATACTTCGAATAATCTAATGGACAGTATTTTTAAAGGATCATGTTTTAATAAATTGTGTAAAGCATTTCCATTTATTATATCAAAACAATATTCAAATTTGATAATTAATGCTTGAATTTTAGCTATCCAGCCCCCAATAAAATCCTTGGGTTATGTTGTTGACCAAGAGCTTAAAATTGAATAAATACTCTCTTATTGGTATTACATTTAATTTTCCTTAAAATATAATCACACTCCTTTTCACACTTTTGTTTTACAATCAATATAATTTAAATTTCTTATTGAATTTTATAACCATGTTTGGTCAATATAATATACATATTGCTTTTAGGATCTTTATTATAGGCAAGTACTAAATATCATATAGTTATGAATATAATTTCTATTTTCTCATGTCAATAGAAAGTATTATAACTGGGAATTTTTTACCTCAAAATTATTATGAATACTTGAAATTTATGTGTACCTGAACAAAAATAAGTAGATTTTACAATTATGGTGTCCCTATGTCTATCTGTCTTTCGGTCTATCTCTGACCACAGATCTTAAACGGTTTGATGGAATTTGTTTAAACTTAATAACTATTTCTTATAAGGCAATACCTTGGCATATTTTTTGATTTTGTACTTAGTCCTCAAATTAGGGTTAGTTTACTGATGAGTGATTTTTTTTTTAATACAGCTAAATTTTTTGTTTAAAATTAATACCTAGAGAGTGTTTGATCTACCAAATAACACTGTATACTTAGTTAAGCTATTTTTTGGTGAAAATATCTTTAAGGGTAGTTTAAAAAACCAACTAATACGTGTATTTAAAAAAGACCTCTGAAAATTTGGTTGAAAATGTGTGTTTGTTAAGTTTTTTAGATCATAAATAATTAATTACACCTTTTTTTTTCCTAAAAAAGTCATATTTTAGTAGCTAGACTATGAGTGATTTTTGTAAAAGAAAAATTTAATAGCTCTAACGATTTTGTACAAAATTGGTAATGGGGACTAGTTTACATGATCAGTAGTAGTAATAATAATAATATAATAATAATAAATAATAATAATAATAATAATAACGATAACAATAACAACAACAATGTTTCCCGCCTGTGGCCAGGTTCGTTTAGTAAAATTCTTCCATCGCCCTTTGTCCTTCCACCATTCTTTATCATGCACTCTATTCTACTCTCCTCTTACTTTTACACATGCTGCTATTTGTTCCTCTCATCTCTTCCCTACATACTTCATATCCATTAATCTTCTTGGAATCCTCTCCCTTTCCATACTTATTACATGTCCATATCATCTCATCCTTGCTTCCTCGACTATCCCCCTGTAACCCAACTCTTGACCTTACATCTTCATTCCTAATGCTATATCTTCTGGTGACAGCTATCATGCTCCTCAAAAACTTCCCTCACATGACCTCCACTTTCTTTGTTTCTCTTTTTACCCCAAGTCTGAGTTTTCACTCCATATGTAACTATGGGTACAAAGTACTTCCTTATACTTCAGGGACACTTCTCTTTTCCATAGTAGGTCTCGTACACCTGTAGAAAACCTTTCCCTGCTACCCTTGTCTAATATATCTTCACTACTGCCCCCTTTTGCCTCAATAACACTATCAAGATAATTTACACTCTTTGCTTCTTTCAAATCTACTCCGTTCATTTCTATCACATTTATTCACCTTGTTCTCTGCCTTGTCATCCCCATCACTTCACTTTTCGCCATACTAAATTTCACTCTACACTTTTTCAACTCCTCATTCCATTCCTGCAGCTGATCCTATACTTCCACTTCCTTTTCCCCCCATACCATCAAGTCATCTGCACACATAGTTGCTTTCCTTTTCTCCTTACCCATCTTCGCTCCACTTTATTCATGATCATTTCCATCACAAATAAAAATAGTATTTTTGAGATACTTGACACCATGTTTTAATTGGAACCACTCTGTACACCCTCTCTCCATCTTTACACAACTCTCGTTAAGACCATACATATTCCTTATTCTTCTAGAAACTATTGTTTCTACTCCAGCGTCTTAGATTGCTTTCCATACTTTATTTCTATCCACACTATCATAAGCTTTTCATACATCCATAAATGTCATTACTAGAGCCTTTCCAAACTCATATCTCTTTACCATCAACGCCCTAATTCCAAATATTAAATCTCTCGTCTATATCTTCTCTCTGAACCTATGTTGATCCTCTCTCCATCTTTCGTTAACGCTTTTCTTCACCCTCATTTCTAAAATCTTTTCATACATTTTTGCGAATTGACACATCATTGTTATTCCTCTATAATTTTTACACATCTTCATATACCCTTTCTTGAAAATTGGTAATATAATACCTTTTGTCCAATCCTCTGGCTCTTTCTTCTCACTCTACATTGCCCTTACTAGTCTATACCACCACTGTAGACCATTTCTCCTTCTCCTGTTGCTGTTATCATTTCCACCATGAGTTATTCCACTCCTGATGCCTTTCCCTTTCTCGTCCTACCTCCTTCAAGGTTAGGTCTGCTTCTTCCTTCTTCATCTCTTCGTCCAACTCCTTATCTTTTTCCTCTATCTGTACCAATCCTTCCTCATATGGGTTCAACAATCTCTCAAACACTTCTTTAAACTTCTTTAACACCTCATCCCTCTCATTTATATTTCCTTTTTCATCCATCATTCGTACATCTTTCCTATTCTCCCCTCCCCTTTGGCCCACTTGTCTATAATACTATTTTCATGCTCCCTTCTACTTCAATCTGTAACCCTTTTGTCCACTCTTCCATCTATGTCTTTCTCCCTTATCTTACTGTCTTCTTTCCATTTCTCTATTTCTACTTATACTTATCCTCAGTCTCTCTTGTTCTTTTTGAGAACCATTATTAAAAATTTTTTGTTCTTGGCATTTACAGCTTTGTTTATCTTTTCATTCCACCATGTGTTTTGCTTCTATCTTCTCTTTCTGCCCGGTCTTAGGCATATCTCTTCTGCTGCTTCCACCATTCATTTTTTTAACCCTTACCACTGCTGTTCTCCTCTTTTTATATCATTCTTTGGTAGTTCTTCTCTTACTCCTGCTTGAAAGCTCCCTCTCTCCTCCACTTGGCTGAGCTTCAATATCCTTACCCTCTTTTCTGCTTCATTATTTGGCACCCCCTCCTCCAGCCTTACATGTTGGCGACTAATAGTCTATGGTCCCCTTTTAAAGACACACTTGGCAGGACCTTATGGTCCAATGTGTATGCCTTTGCGTCTCTGTCTAACAGTAAATAGTAAATAAGGGATTTTTGCACCCCATTCCAGCTGTAACGCATTATCTTATGCATATCCCTGCTGTTCCTAAACCAACTCTTATTGACATTCAATCCATTTCTTGTGCATTCTATGAGACTCTTTCCTTCTTAATTTCTTTCTCCCCATCCATCAGCTCCTAATACCTCTTCAAAACCGCTTATTTCCTTACCAACTTTGGCATATAAGTCCCCCATAAGCATTTCCCTTTCATCACCCAGGTGTCTTTCCATTTCTTCTCCAAATTTCTCTCTCTCTTCCAAATTACATCCAGTTTGAAGAGAATACACCAGCAGTAATTCTCACTGCTTTCTTTTCTCTGTAATTACCATTTTAATTATTCTGTCACTTATTCTCTCCATCTCTAATTCACAGCCTATTCTCACTACACCCCATTAACATTTCTCCTCCATTCATCACTCCCCAACCAATATAAAGTATATCCTTTTTTAAATTCCATCACTCCAATCCCTTTCCACTTTATCTCACTCATTCCAAACACATCCAGCTTCTTTTTCTCCATTAAATACACAATATCTTCCACTCTTCGCATCAGTGTGCCAATATTCAATGTACCTAACCGTAGCTTGTTGTCATGTTTAAAGTTTCTCGTCCAACATTTTACTGTTTCCTCGAGCTACTATTTTGTTTCGGCCACTGGCTTAATAGTCCTGTCATGACCTACACCTGAGTAGTGAGGCTGCCGCCTATAGGCTCTTAGATATATCTAGTTTTGGTGATCACCTTTCCTAAGTGAGGTTATCGGTGCTGACAAAGACTTAGCTCCTCATCACCAACCCTATCACTCCCAGCCCACTGCCAATTGGCCAAGCCCTGTTCCAAGCCTGTTGGATTTGGCCCTGATAAATCTCCTGTCTCTTATCTGCACCTCACCTTGCTTCCGCTGGGGTTCAACCCAACCTCCACCAGGTTGCTCAAGCCCAGGGGTACACCACTTGGTGGTGATATCAGGAATGAGTAGGAGAGGCTAATTGGTATCCACGAGGTAGGAAATTTATATTGAACTTCACTACCTCATTTATACTCCATACCACGTTTATACCCCTAATAATAATTTTTATAAAATATATTAATAATATGTAATATTTAGCACCGCGTCTTACTATCTTACTACCCGTTCGGGTTATACGCTTTAAGTACTAATTACACTAATGGATTAGGAATTGGGAAGGTTTAATTAGAGGAAGTGAACCCACATTTGCGTGGAGGGAGAGTGGGAAACCATTTAGGAAAAACCACCCCCAGTTCACCTGACCGAGATTCGAACCTCGATCTCCCCGTCCTCAGCAGTCGAGCTCAACACGACAAGCGCGTTAGCCAACTACGCTACCGAGCTGGGTTATAAAATATATTAATTTAATGGTTGTTTTACTGTGATAAATTATAGAATTTTTTTTTTTTACGAAATTTGGCTTAAAGATTGATCTCAAAATGGTTTTCTGGCAATAGTTTTTATTTACTTTTTAATTTAAAATTAATTTTATGGGGTTTACAATTAACTAATTTTAGAAATTTGAATTTTTTTAGTAATCTTTGAATAGTTTGGTTTAAGATACATAAATAAATAGTGCTTAATTTGATTAACAAAATTAATTATTTGTTTTTATGAGTAAAACTACCTTAAGGAAAGGCTACTTAATAAACGTTTTTATTTAATGTTCTTGCAAGCCATAAGACACAATAAGATAAAGTAAGGCTGATCTTTTATCATTCATTTGACTAAGATATCCTTACTCAAATTAATATGTTAAATTTAACAATATAAAATGTATGATATGCTGTGCAGATTTTTAAAACTGTTTGACATGTGTAAAACGATATTACATACTTAATCTTTAGTATAGGATATTTAAAGTTTATTGCTGCACTTACTAAAGTACATCACTTATTCCTATAGAGGTATTCAAATATTATGTAAGCAAATGCCCCCTCGTTCTTATGTTTTTTTGTTTTTTTTTCACTCATACACATGAACAACCATTCTTTTTTTTATGCAATTTTGCCTATGCCCTGAAAAGGTTGTAAGACATGATGATAAAAAAACATTAAAAATCCATGCAAATTAGAAATTGCTGGTTATTATTAATATAGAGGTTTAAATTAATATTGCAAAATAACTGCCGATTAACACTGGTATACAAGGAATTTAAATTTATCAAACAGGTGGAATTAAAACAAGTCTATAACGTTATAAAAGTTTAAACTCTAAATTTACTTTTAATTGAAGCTATACAAAAAGTATTATTAGTGAATACATAAATATTATATTTATAAATAACTAAACTTAAACTCCTTTTAATACAATGACCAAGTTCCTTTAAACACGTCTCAACACTTTCAATTATTATGTTTCTTTTTGGGGGGGGTTAGGTAAATCAAGCTTTGGATTATTTCTATAGGCTTCTCCACTTCTTCCTAATTTGGCCTTTCAGCATCTTCATTGTGGCCCAAGGTCCAAGCGGCTTGCGATGCACCCTCCCTCAATTTTGCCCATATTTTTCTGTCTTATGTAAGCATTGTTCTGAACCCCCTACACCCCTTGTCAGCAAAAATAAGCAAAGCTCAGGACCCCTCACCCTCCTAAGGTGCTTACATAATACTTGAACGCCCCCTATCTACAGATTGTTCTATCCAGTTCAATTCATTTTAACCTATTTATTTAAGATTCATTCTAATGTTAGCCTTGCATCCACATCTAGAGCTTCCCAATGATCTCTTCCCATTAGGTTTACCAGTCAATTCCCTGAACAGGGTTCTAGAGTCTTCTATTTGTGCTGCATTTCCTGTGAAATTTGACTATCATAACACTATATTGTGATGTTTATGTAACTACTCATTATGTGCTCTCCTCCACTTCTCAGTATCGTGAGCCCTTTTAGTAGCAAATACCTTCCTAATCTCAATGTTTTCAAAAAACCTAAATTTGTTTTTGTCATGTAAGGTAAGAAACCAAATTTCACAGCCACAGAGCACAACTGGTAAAATTGTTTGTTTTTTTTTATCCTTAGTTTTACATTTCTTGACAGCCGATGAGAGTTAAACAACTTATTGACTAAGTAATAGGATGCATTTCTCATCTGCATTATTTTCCCCATTTCCACTTTAAAATCATTATTGCTAGTTAAGATTGTTCCTAGATTTCTAAACTAATTAATCATGTCAAATGAAATGTTGTTTGCAGAACAGTAGCGGCTCGTGGCTAAAGTTAGTGGGGGTGATGTTCCAGAAAATGTATAGCTTTTGTTTTAAAATTGTGTAAAAGGAAAAAAAATATGTTAAACAGAAAATTTATTCAAGAACTTAATAAAACTTTAACAAAAAAAACAAACAGTTTTTACTTACTTTAACTTAAATTGTTAAAGTTCAAGCTTGATCTATTCATTTAAAAATGAAATCCATTCTTCTTGTTTTAATTTGCGCAAAAAGTTCAATAATTTTCTCCTTGATCTCTAAATGACAGCCGCAAACCAACTTTTCTGTTGATACCATTCAGAATTAAAGCTACGAATATATTTCTTGTTGTTGCTTTTGCCTGGCTGAGATATTAGAATATTAGGTACTGAACAACCTCTTTTCTTAACTGTAACTTTCTCATGGAGAGATAGCTGTGAAAACTTAAGCTGTTGAAGTTCACTTACAGTCACAGAACTTATTTCTTGTGAGTGCAAGGCCATGGTTAAAGTTTTCTGTTAAATAAAAGAACAAAAAAAAAAATCAAATAGAATAGCTGGAAGCAGAGCAATAATCTAATTCTACACTCTTCTACACTTTATCACATTTCAGAATATGGTACATGGTTTTTAAGCACAACACACACAGAGTAAAAAAAACTTTCTTCCACCATTACGCCAGAGCTGGCACTGTGAGAGAAACAGTGCTCTCGCTACCTGGCAGTCCCGCCTTACTCCCCACCCCCACCTATGTGTGCATATGCACAACAGTTAAACACCACATTGATGGCACTGTGAAGCGCACAGTTCCATACAAAGATTTTTGTATCTTTTTTATAAACTGGCAGATGTCTACTGAAGTACTGACATTAAGCTTAAGGAATATATATTGTATACAAAAATAAAGAGAAATAAAAAAAAGACTCATTATTTAAATGTTATGATAATATCAAGTGGAAATTTGGGGGTGCTGCAGATCCACAGTGCCTATACACAGCCGCCACTATTGCAGAATTATCTAAATTATTGTCATTTAGTAAAAGATTTTGGTATTTATATCAACAGTTAGGTTACTATTACCTAACAAATCTAAATTATTTACATATCTTAATAGCTGCATTTTACAATTTAATGTCAACCTTTTCCTACTCTTTTACATCACCTTAATAACATACTTTAAGGCTAGTTTAAAAAGTAGTTTTAAGAAAAATACATTTCCTTGTTTCTATCCATTATGTATTTCGAAAGTATTTGATAAGTGACATGGAACTCATACCCTGCCTGCTACATATATCAAACACTATTACAATTTACTATTAATTGCTTAACTTGTTGCTAAACAATTTAAATTTTACACTGCATTGTGTGTTTGTAGCATGGATATAAAGTACAGCATCTAAGTGGAGATCTGGTAAAACACAAATTTGTGCTGCACTAAACATGCTGTATATTACTGCATTAATAAAACTTTGTATTAGATTTTATCAAATACATCTTACATATTATTATTACTTATTCAATATTATCTTGAGTGAAAGTACATTTATTTATTTAATTTTTTTCCCCAAGAAGAATGGATGAGGCTCAACCTTCAATCTTAGCATCATCAAGCTGGCACTATATCCTAATAGGTCCATCCATGCGCTCAAACACACTTGTGTACAATATATATTTGTTGAAACCAGCATTTATAAAACTGGCGGGCCTCAAGATAATTCGGCATTACCTCTTTCCTAAAGAATTACGACCTCATGGTTTATAATAGAAATAGAAATGAAAAAAGTACATTTTTATAAATTCATAACATGGATTTAGTTAAATTTGTTAAACATTAAATAACAAAACAATATAACTCAATGTTTTAAATTTCTCTTAAAATTTGATTTTAATGTGATTTTCTGGTAGTAGTTTTTACAGAGTTGTTTAAAAGTTGAAATGTAAAATCTTAGTATTTAAATTTCTAGTGTTTTATTATATAAGTTTGAGTTTACAAATAATTTAAATTAAATTGGTTTTATATTAGTTTTAGCATTATTATTTTTGCCTCTCTATTGTGCCAAAATACTTGTTTGGTTCATCCACATATTCACACACATTAGGGAAGGACTAGAAGGGTAGAATTTATAGGAAATGTACTTGAATGTTCATGGGGTAAAAGAAGGATGTTATTTAGGAATAAACACCCTCATTACACCTGACTAGTTTTGTTTCTGTCACCGGCAATCAGGTTTGATACAGGAGTGACAAAATATTTAGTAAAAGTTAGTTGAATATATTTATGAGTATTTGAAGTGAAAATATTCTGATCAATAGTGAATTAATTTTCAGAATGATATATTTTAGTGATTAAATTATAAGATAATAAATGATTTACGCTGTCTAGCTATAGATAAAAAAAATAAATGGGGACATACCTATATTGTTTATATTTGGGAAAAGATTTTTCTGAAATTTAGTATGAATTAATCATGGAACTATTATATAAATGGAGTGGCTATTTTGCCGCGCAACTGAAGCCAACCTTGACTCGAGGAATGTTGGGGTGAAAGGGTATGAATCATTCCTGGCAGCACGTGGCTGTTTGTATTTCTTAGCAAACAGTCATGATTATATATACCTATACGTTATAGCTTATATGTTATATATTTAATGCACTAAATAATTTGAAAAAAAAAAAATACTAAGTATTTTACAATTTTCCTTCTCCTAAACCGAATTATTCTATGTATAACAGTTACTATTCTCACAATCTACTAAAGTTAGGTAAGTAAGTTACAAAAAACATAATATTAGTTTATAAAAAAACTACAAAATTAAAAAAATGAATATATATATATATAAATTTTAGATTGAACATACCGTAATTTTAAGGTTATTTATTAATACTAACAACAACAATCTAGATTTTCGGCTTATTTTAATTTTCAGACTCTTTTTATTATCCCTAATAAAAAGTAATCTTTTATGTTTTTATATAAAAATAACACAAATTTATTCAACATTTACACCTTATTTACATAAAGCATCTAAAAACTCTCAATCGGGATGTATTCTAATTTAAGTGAGTTTGTGTCCCTTTTTTATCTATGCTTCTCATGTTAAACTGGCAGCCGGTTATCATACAATGGCTTGATCCATCTCTCCGTGAAGGGATGTAGCTGGCTTCACTGTCTCGCAACACTACAGCATAGGGATGTCCTCTCCGTATATTTAATAGCGCCATGGTATTAACTAGCTATAAATATATAATGCAATGATTTTTATTTATAACATAGATAAAAATAATTTCATAGACAATAAAATTCAGGGTTCATACGGTCCTTGAAAGACCTGAAATTTAATGTGTCTCTGTTCAAGGCCTGGAAATGTGCTTTAATTACTCTGGGCCTTGAAAAGTCCTGGAATTTTTATGTTTCAATATTTATTTTTGAAATGGTTTTGAAGAATGGCTGTAAAGACCATGATTTAAGATGCAATGGGGCATGAAATATACATATAGCTTAAAAATAGTCAGTCATGCCCATACGTTGGGATCTCTATAGGTGCAAGGGAATACAGTGTTAACTTCTCTTACAAAGCAGTAGCGCTACTGTCAATGAAATACAATGTTTTTTTTAATTTCCAATACTTAAAAATCTTTATGAAGTTGCTTTAAAACCGTAATAATTCTTTTAAGATTTTTGACTACCTATTATTCATTTAAGCACTTATAATTACAGTTTTGCACTAAAATGCCCGCTGATAGCTATTAGTTCATCTCCCATCCACGTTAGCGCTTAAACTCCTGTCCTATCCATACTACAATATATACTGAATCTAGTATGATTACACTAACCAATAAACCAAGGAGAGTGAAGTAAGTGACAATAAAGTTAGATTTATAACTCTATAGGCCTATCTGTTTATTAAATTTACATAAAAGTTATTGTTTTCCATCTATTTAAAATTCTGTGCTGTTTATAATTCCTTTTTCTATTGACGTGTTTAGCTTTTGGCAGCACGAGAAATAACAGTTTTAGTCCTTAAAAAGTCCTTAAAGCAAGACAAAGCTTCAAAGGTTTTCTTATTTCATAAACACAATATTTTTATAACCCACGACAATGTATTTACTTTCATTTAAAGTTGAACTGATTTGAAAATATTAATTGATCTCTCCATGGCATGAATTCATGGATAAGTGTATAAGGGATGTTTGTGAGTATATAATTGGTGTGCAAATGGACATTGTGGTTGTGGGAATGCTTTTATATGCACATAATTCCGTATTATTGTCTGAGTATGAATGTCACTTGCAGAATGCATTGAATCATGTTGAGTGTGGCAACAGGCATAATTAATCTTCATATAAACATCTCCAAAACTAAGGTGTTAAATTTTTTTTGAAAGGACAGTTCAGCAAATGATTGCCAGCTTAGTATGGTTAGAACAAGTAAATGATTTTGTGTATCTGGGCAGAACTTTTAGTTAAAATTGAAGGATAGATGTTGAAATCAACAGATAGTTGAATGAACCTCGGAGAGTAGTTGGACGTATGTGGACTATTACAAAGAATGAAGTAGTGTCGAAAAAGGAAAATATGGCTCTAGATAAAAGTGTGTTCATGCCAACATTGTTTTATGGAAATGAAGAGTGAATTTGTCAGGAGAAACAAAAGAGCAAGGTGAATGTAGTTGAAATGAGATATCTAAGAAATGTATGTAGAAAAGCTCTTATGGACACAGTCAATGATGAATGGGTGCTGAAGGAGTGTGGTTTGAAAGGGAATCCAATAGGTAAATGTGAAAGAGTCATCTTAAATTGGTTTGGACATGTTGAGAGGATGAATGAATGTAGATCGAGTGACAAAGCAAATTTATGATTGAAGAGTGTGTGGATCAAAAGGAAAGGGTAGGTCATGTAAGACATGGCTAGATGTTGTAGTTGAATATGTAAAACAGAGAAACAATAATTGTTTTAAGATTAAAAGATCATTTATGACTCGGTGTTGTTGAAGAAAATGGAGTAAACAAAGATAGGGAAGTATGGAGAAAATAAGGACGGCTAAAATGTTTTTTTAGCTATGCACAATTTTCTTCTTATCTTATAAGGGAACAGTGTGATTAGGCATGAATGTAAATGTATGTTTGTTGCAATCTATTTTCTTTTTATAGTTTATAAACATGGCATGAAATGCAATTACTGATCCCTTAAGAGTATTATTTAAGCTATTGTATTGTAATTAGTATTCAATAATGCATCAATACTTTGTCAGTGTTGGGATGGTTCAACACGATGGGATTTTCATAAGATTTTGCATGTAAGGTTCAAGATAGAGTAATTTAGTCCATTGTATTGTAGCTAGACAAGACTGTCAAAAGAAAGAAAATATAATTAGAATTTATGTTTGTTGTGAAATTGGAAATTGTAATTTGTACATCACCACCTCGTGTGTATATCTATATTGGTTTCCAGCACATGATTATAGAACACAAGTGACAGTTGATATCAAGAATAGATATAAAATTATAAGTTTGAATTTGTGATTCTATATTTTTATAAAATAACTATTTACACATTAGACACACACCTATGATTGTATGGTCAAACATGCTAGATTTATATTGAATTCTCTTACAGTTTTCATAGAAGTTCATGTCCATATCCGTGCTAGATTAATCGGGGGCTTGTTATCCACACTTTAAACAATTGGCAAATATAAATACGGAAAATATATAAGTTTTATTATGTATTATATTATCAATTTTTTATATTCTCTTTCAACTAATAAAAGAGCCAGCCAAGCTCTCTGAGGTATTTGCTCATGAATACCCACCAAGCATTTCACTCTCAACCAATAACTATGAGTCAGAATGCATATCTGCCTTTATATATTTAATCTTCACCAGACCAAGCTTCTGACACTTTTGTAAAAGGCCATTGCTTTCTTTCCTTCCTTTCTCTCCAATTTCTCTCTCGTGTCTTCCTCTTCCCTCTACCACACCTCCCAAGTACTTGAAGCTTTCTACTTTCTTAAATCACTCTCTTCCTAATGTTACTCCACTCATGTGCCTATTTTCCTTTCATGTTATAATTTCCCATTTGATTGTATTGACACTAAACTTCCATTCCATATTGTCCTACCACCACATCCAAGTGTTAGCTCCTCTTTTCCCCCACACCATCAGGTCATCTGAAAACAACATTACTTTCTTGTTTCCTTCGCCTACGCTTCATACAAATTCTTTCATCACTAAACCCACTACTTCCACGAACAACTATGGCGAGAG
Source organism: Timema cristinae (assembly GCA_039000515.1). Lineage (NCBI taxonomy): Eukaryota > Metazoa > Arthropoda > Insecta > Phasmatodea > Timematidae > Timema > Timema cristinae. Next base: position 8,504,145 of record JBCFYV010003508.1, on the reverse strand, counting down.
CACACTTCCTTGTTTCAAGCCATTCTTAAACTCGATCCATCTGCTCTCCTCACACTTTCACACAATTCAAGCTTCCCTTGTACATTTTTCTCACTTTTCATACTATTCCATCTTCCACCCTTTAATTGTTCAAACCTTATTTCTGCACACACCATCATAAGCTTTTCCATGTCCATAAAAGCCATCAGCGGGTCCTTCTCAAACTCCTAATTGTGTACCTGTAACTGTCCAACAGCAAATATTAAGTCTAATATGGACCTACCTGGTCTGAAGTCAAACTTCTCCTCCCTCAACCCTCCTTTCACTACCTTTCTGACTTTTCTCTCCAGCACTTTCTCATATAGCTTTGCACAATGGCACATGACTGTTATTCCAGTATAATTTCCACATTTTTATATTAACTGATTATACTAATTCATAAATTATATCTTACAAACAAAAATATTAATTTTCTAACTTATTTTTTTGACTCCATATACTCTTGTATTGTAATGTTACACCCCAAAAGTGAAATTAGCAATTTCATGATTTGGGAAATTTTCTGCTCACTCTGTGAACTGACTTCTTCGCTTGTCCATTTCACAGATCAAGTAAAAACTCATCCAGTTCATCATGAATTGGGTAGCACTTGGAGTTTACCAGTCCATTAATTAGCTAGTTTAGTTGATATAAACATGCTAGTACTGTTGTAGTGAGTTTTGCAAATCAATGGAGACGGACAAGCTAAATAAAAACCTAATCCCAGAAGCATATAATAATGATGAATGTTTAACTTGTTATTTTTAAAATCTCAGAAGTATTTTCTCACAATGGTTAGTATGCAATAGATAATTTTTTTTACTATAGACTCCCACCTTAGCAAAATCTAACCTTCAATGCTCAAACAAATTAGAATTTGGTTAAAACGTTTAGTAATCGCTATGTGAAAGGTCATGTTAAGCTAGGTTGGGATAGTTTTTCTTATAAATATTTAGTGGATGGATATCTCCGCATGATCTTATATTGATATTAGAGGCCTTTTTATTCAATATATCTGAACGATTTCACATCATTTATCTTATTAAATATTTATTTTATATTGCATCACAATCATTTTAATGAATATTTTAATAATTTTCAATTTATAAAATGAGCAAGATTTCATTAAATATCCACCCAGTTTGTGAAATGGTAAACAGAGAAGAAGCCATTTCACTGAATAGTCACATATATTTCCCAATTTTCATGAAATGAGCAGTTTCACTAAGTGGATAAATATATATAAGCTTTCTTCTGACATAAATGTATAAATTTAAGATTTATCCTTACACACTTTATATATATATCTTTCTTCTGACATACTGTACTTGTATATATAATCTTTCATCTGGTATACTTGTATGTTTGAGCTTTCTTCTGATATACTTATATATTAAGGTTTTTCTGACATTCTTGTATATATAATATTTTGTCTGGCACACCTGTATATATAAACTTTCATCTAGGATACTTGTATATTTGAGCTTTCTTCTGACATACTTGTATTTATAAGCTTTCTTTTGACATACTTGTATTTATAAGCTTTCTTCTGACATACTTGTATAAGCTTTCTTCTGACATACTTGTATATATAATTTTTCATCTGGCATACTTGTATGTTTCAACTTTATTCTGATATACTTGTATATTTAATGTTTTTCTGACATTCTTGTATATAAAGACTTCATCTGACATACATGTATGAGTAAGATTTCGTCTGACATACATGTGTAATATATTGAATTTAAAGAAGTGGGAATAATTTGTTTGATAAATAATTTATTTTCTTTGATTTTATTAAAAATACTTTGATACACAGTTTGCACCGAATGTATTGCAAAAAAAAAAAACTCCATGGTGTGAGCCTACAAACAAGCTATACCGACTGATCTGCTGCTGCTATAGCAATAGTAGTGCCAACATTTACGGATAGATGTCAGATGACCAACACGAGGCTAAGTTTGACCCCATTCCAGGCCTACTACTTCACAGATAAATTTGTAAAGTACCAAAGATTTAACATGGGACTTATTGATCTGTAGCCAGGAACTCTCATCACTAGACCACAAAGGTGGTCAATATGTTGCTAATAGTTTGCTAATCTGAGTGAACATGCTAAAAGGTTAAAGTTCTAAAAATGCACCAACATTATTTTAGATGAGGAATATAATAACAATTCTTTCTAGTGCGTCGGAACAAAATTGGAACTTTTACAACCAACTCACCGACTAACAGTTGATTAGTAAAAGCTGTTGACATTTCTGCTCAAGTAAAATCCAAGCCATTATTATTTGTATAAAATTACATATACATTTTATTTCAAACCGTATAGAATATTGTGAACTCACGATTTTACTTGAAAGTACATCTTAACTCATTTGACACAGCTGTGGACTGGTTAACTTAAGAGTTTAAATGACTAAACATAATTAAATGAATAGCTTTCTTGCTGAGAATTGTCAAGATTTAGATGGACAATGTTTTAAAATATTTAGGTATGTCAAAAATACATATTAGTGGAAAATATCACAGTATTTTAGATTTTGTTCACATAACTATTTAATTTACTAAACTGAGTGTATTACATCAATTATAAAACCTAATGTCAGCAAATATTTTGTTATTTTCTTATCAAATTAATATGTATTAGTAAAATTAGTTGTACATCATATTTATTGTGAAACTGTAATAATCTAAATATCCAATTTCCCATTTGTTTTAGTGTTGGATTATGAAAATCACAACTCAACAACTTTAAACCTTGAATATGCCATTGAAAATCCTTTCAACTCATCATGGCCATTCGAAAGTGCCAGCTTAAACAGTGGAATATCAACCATTCCAAACCGAATTGGGACATTTCAGCACCATTTTACAAACCCTCCAAAGCCATTTTCATGCCAGCGGTGTGGAAAATTATACCAGCACAAAACAACACTCAAACGCCACCTAACACTGGAATGTGGCCAGGAGCCAAAATTTGTTTGCAAACTATGTTCTCATCGCTTCAAGCAAAAGTCTCACTTGACTCGACACATCATACTAGTTCATACAGTTGGAGCAAAACAGAAGCATTTGAAAACTTTTTAATCATAAGATGTTATTTTGTTTTTTTTAAACAAAACATTACTATGTTATTTAAAGAATGTATTCTTGCAAAAAGTTACATCAAATATAATACATAATTGGGTTGTATATAATTATTGCATTGTTTTTTTCCTTGTTTTTTTCATGTTTTTTTTCTTCAGTAATGAACAAGGAAGTGCAGCTGTGCAGGCTACTCCCCAAAATTTACAATACCGGTAATAATTTTACTTAAGAAGAACAACTAACACAAATAAAATTAGAATAGATTAGCTGGTCAACTTTACTTAATATCAATAAAATATTTCCTAATATATCTTAACATCTTAAATGGCCTATAATTTAACATTTCATAATAATATATTATAGACTAATTAAATATATGCTCATTTAACCACTAAAAGGCATACAACCTGAATCGGTAGTGGGGCATGTTGTTTAAAAAAACTAAATATTTCTTAACTCCATCTAATTCAACCCAAGCTTTGTAAAGTAAATTAGTGTACATTTTAGTTTTCTCAGACTTTGTATTTGAAAGGATATTTTTACATTAAATAGTTGGAAATTACCAAATGTTATTAGGGTGTTGTTATTACGACAAGAAATGATATTGATGTCTAAAGAAGCATGACTTAACTTTGTACACTCCAGTAATGTATCCTGAAAGGTCTTACCTTGACCGTTTACAGTATGGCTCTATTGTGTAAGTGGCACCATAGGAAACCCTTCAGGGAAAGTTTGACACCTTTCAAAGTAAATTGAGGGTCCATAGTTTTGTTTTCTATCTGGCTTCAATTTTATCAATACTTCAATCACCCAGCAATCCATACAAAACTTGAGTATTTCACTAATTCAGTCACCAATTTTGATGTTCTATGGTGATGCAGATAAGCAACATTTCTCTATAAGGAGATTACACATCATTAACTCTTAGCAGGAAAATGTATCCACCCAACTATTCCTTAAATTGCCTTGTGGTGTTTTATTAAACCCGAGAATGCCTGTGTGACATTTTAATGTTGAGTCTTGCGAGGGTGGCTTGAGGGCAAGGCTGCTGCCCAGGTCACGCCGGCTTGAGGAGGGCGCCAAACAAAGCACCAACCTAACCTGATACAGCCTGGGTGTGATAATAAAATAATATCTAAGACAAACCTAACAACTCCTCATCAAACATAACCTGGGCAAAATAGTGATGTTACTGAGCATAAACATCACTCATTTTTTTTATACTAACATGAATTTGTCATTATGGTATAGTTTTGTGCTTAGGATAGTTATTTTATTATTATAGTCTTCTATTTTTTATATTACCATATATTTTAGGAAAGAAAAAGATTTAAATTTAGTGGGTTTATAAACAAGAAAAAAGTAATTATTTAATTACAAATTGTATCACATTTCTCCTTTAAAATATATATATATTTTTTCTCTATATATTAAATTGACATTGTATCAAATATGAGCCTGTGATTTAATTTTATTATTTACTTACTAACTGAAAATAACAGGTAGTAAGATGCAATGCTAAAAAAAATTTTTTTATATACTTTTACTTAATTGGTTTTCTTAAACTTGTACCAATTATGTTTGATCATTTTGCTTCAAATTAATTGCTTCTATTTTGTTTATATAACAACACAATTTAAATATTATTTTCTTTAACATATTATTCACTCCTTACTCAATGACTAGAATGTTTTCTAAAACTCCTCCTAAGGATTAAACAGTGCCTTCTCTTCATTATAATTAATTCCATATATAACAACATATAAATATATATATATATTTTATTTTGTGTATTTATTAAAGTATATAATAGTTTATAATTGATTTTATGTATTTAATAAGGTTTTTAGTTCATATAACATTTTTATTATTCCTTAAAAGATTTACTTATGGGGGCTTTAAATTTTGAAATATTTAGTCTTTTTATATGCACATTATGTTAATACCGTAATGGCCTACACTTTTTTTTTTTTAGAAAGAAAACATGACAGTTCATCAATTCTACATTATTTTAAAACTGATGTTTTGATTAAAATAAACAAAATATATGGTATTTTAGTTAAAGTTGGGATACCCAAAAAACTTATCAAGATAATTGAGGCATGTTTGAATGATTCATGTGGCAAGGTAGATGTTAGATTTCACTTATCAGATACTTTCAAAATACATTATGGGTTGAAACACAAAGACTCACTTCCCCCATTACTTTTTAATCTAGACTTTGAGTATGCCATCAGGGTAATGCAAGAGAGTAGGGAAGGCTTTACATTAAATGCAGATTTTAGGATTCACAGTTGATTTAGCTTGTTTCGGCATTATTAAAGAGTCTGTTGCAAGAAATGCATATATTTACTAGAAACTATTAAAGAGGTTTAAAAGGAAACTTTGAAAAGATTAAGTATGTGATCACACAGAGAACACATATTGAAGACAGTAATTTAGAAATTTCTTCGAACAACATATCATCTGTCAAGGTTAATAAGTTCGAATATTTAGAAATATTTTTAACTAGGTGGAAATGCATGCTTTTACTCGGTCAGTAAGTTGTTGATATATCACCTGTTTTTAAGGAATTTATAACTCAGAATGTACAAAACAATAATTTTACCAATTGTTCTTAATGAGTATGGATATGAAACAAAGTCTCATAACTTACATGAAGAAAACCAATTTAAAATTTCAAAAACAAGGTGCTTAGGAATATATTTGGTCCAAAAAGTGATAAGCCTACGGGGGAGTGGAGGAGGTTACATAATGATAATTTAATATCCTGTTCTCATAACAAGAAATTGTGAGCATAGTCAAGTCTCATAAATTACGGCAAATTATGGCATAAATTTGATGGCATTCATTTTTTTAAATACTTTATTCAGAAACATTTTACTATCAGAAAAATTAATAATTTTATTTTCTGTTAATGTTTTCAGTTTCATACATTAAACTCTTATTTTATTATTGAAATTACCATTATAATTTATCTTAACCCAGTACCACTTACCTTATTTTTGTAGCTATTACCACTTATAGGGTGGGAATATACAGTTTAAAGCGCTATTAAAACGGGTTACCTAAAAATGACTTTGATTTTTCAATCAATTACATAATAATAATATTAATAACAATAATAATATCACCACAACCAATTTAGGATGAATATAATTAAAACATAAAATGCACCTGAATATATTTATTGTAAAATATACATTAAACAACATACCTTTTCTTCTCTTTTTACTCAATGTCTTATCGATCTAATTATGCACATTTCAAACAAATTTCATTTTTATGTTCTGGACAGATGAACCTTTCGTACTTTGAACAAAAGATTGTTGTTACCTTCCTATCACGCAAATGAGGGCAAAGACTACACCATTCCTGCATTGGCATTTTTTGTGTTAATCCTTCTGTTGTGTGTGCTGTTGTTTGTTTGTTTGAATTCAGCGTGGTTTTAATTACAAATCCTAGATCACTGGGATTGGTACCATCTAGTCTGCTTTGTATGTGAGGACTATCAAGAGTCTTGCCAAAGGATTTCAAGAACCTTTGTCATTATATTTTCTGGTTACTGTATTATTTTGCACACATGAAAAAACTTGAGAATTTATTCCCACTTGATCAAGAACACCATAGAAATATCTCATTGACCAACATCAGGTCTTCTGTGGAGTTGTATATGAGTGAGCAAGTTCATCAAAGACATCCACTCCTTTGGTGGAATTTTAAAAGTGAATAGTTTCTGGCCTCTTGGAAATTTCATCAATTGTCTTGTTGGGCATGATTAATAATAGAATTAAATTTTTACCTTTCTTTGGTGTAAATTAAACTAGGGTCTTTTCATCTCTGATTGGAAACTGTGATGACATCAGTTTTTTCTTTCGACTCGACAGAAAACCTTTGGTATTTTACCTTTATTACTTCATCCCTACAACAGTTAACTTGTGATCTACTAGCATAGAGTCAGCAAGTTTGGTAGATGTGAACCAATTATACATTGTACGGTTTCTTCCTGTTCTATGAATAGGCTGACTGAGCCTGCGGACATACTATAATGCTATGAACTCACGGTTCATTTCATTCTTTATTTCCAATACATGATATAGCATCAATAACATAAAATGTTCTTGACAATCTTCATTCCATCTATTTCAGGTTTTTATGAAATGTAAATTCGAAATGAGCAACTACCCCGGAAGCAAAAAAAAGTTTTTAATCGGTTGTGATACGCTCATGAGGCATGTAATACTTGACACAGTTTTTACAAACAGTTCTCATACCTCACAAAATGGAAATAATTTAATTGGCATGTTACGAGATTCTTTTTCATCAAACCTCAAAAAATTCAAAAGAAATGTGAAGTTGCCCTATAGATTGGTGGACAACAAGCACTCCACATTTATTTAGTGTGAAGCTTTGCATTCTTATAGTTTCCAGTGATATACAACAAACCCATAAGAGCATACATTTCTGTAGAATCTGTTTCTTTGCATAATTTTTCAGATTTATTGTAGTTTTATTTTTGCCTTTTAATTTCAAAATTTGTTCATCATACAATTATTTGAATTTTGTCAATACTGATAAAGACATTCTGTAGTTCCAGATTTGTTTCCACTTTGTTAGCATCTCCTTTGCTACCTGAAACACAAATAACAATGTTTTTACTAGCAGTTCATCCTTTTCTTTGTGGAGGACCATTAATTCACAAGCAACTGTTCCTCCCTAATATCACTCCTTTCTCGTTGTCCTCACTGTTATCACTTATTTCAGTATTGTTGTCCAACTATCATATTCTGACTGTATCTCAACGTTCTACTTCAGAGCACTCTCACTATTACTATTGGAGTCTTCAACGTCTGATTTAAGTAATGCATGGCGAACCTTAGACTCAAATGTTGGGATGGTAGCCGAGGTGTCATGACTGATGATAATGATGATTTTAACTTAAATCTGGTAGAATCAAACAATAATAAAATATAAAGTAAATATATAAAAAATATATATATTGTATTGTCACAACTAAGCCTAAATACCAAACGTTAAAACTTTGGTGTGTATGGACACACCACTTACCATGTAACAAAAAAAAAAAACAGTGTTCTCTCTAACGTGGTTCAGCCAATTACAGCCAAGTAGAGACAAGATGTAGCTAGGCAGTGGGGATTGCCTGCACAGTGTTCAAAGTTGTATGCACAAATAAAATATTGACTAGGATGAGATCCCGTGTTAAGATTTAAAATGTATATTTGATATTATGAATATATATCAAATTATTTGTTTAAAATATACTTAACATTTTTAGTAAAATAATTGTGAATGTCTTAATAGAAAAAAAATATGTCTCATTTTAGGGTTCACAGCAACACTACTGGAATCTCTGGGCCATATTCAAGATAACATGCATAAGTCAGAACCATTTTTTCAACATAGTAATTTCTATACTACCCAAACTAAAAAGAAGAGGATTAAACCTAAGGAATTGTATACTACTACACAAGATGGCTATATTTGTAATCAATGTGGAAAATTGTACAGTCTGAACAGATCAATCAGGCGTCATGTGACATTGTATTGTGGAGTCGAACCTCAGTTTTGCTGTCCCATTTGTAATAATAAATTCACACAAAAGAGCCATATGCATATTCATATTGCAAATATTCATAAACATTTTTAAACCTTAAAACAATTTCATCTTAAGTACAATTTACTAAATACTTCTCCAAGAGAGTTGAATTGGTACCTCTATCAGCAATCACTACTTCTGTCGTTGCTTTTCTCTGATATTTTGTTGTTTCATAATAGTCTCATACTTGTTTAATATAAAGGAGTACATAATTTATTTTAAAAATAAGGGAAGCCAATAAATAAAGTAAAATAATACTATCATTAATATAATTATATAACATATATCAAGTAATAGGTATGTAAAAAAAATCATATAGTATCAACTGTACAGTTTTTGGATAACACTTTTACCCTTATCGTATATTATCTAGCTATATCAGTGTAATTCTCTTTTTGTTTGTAAATTATATTATATATATTAGCTGTTTTGGACTAAATTTCACATTTGTTGTGGGTTAATATTGTCACTATTATTTTTCATTTAAATAAATAGATTATTTTGACACATGCCTCATCTTGTATTTACCTCTCTAGAGACAATAATGATCCACCAAAAAAAGTTGAGGACATCTCTCTCACAAAACAATCCCATCCTGGCCTACACCGAATAACCACTATTCTTAAAAGTAACTACAAGTTCCTAGCTAGTTTCACACAGAACCAAAACCTTTTTAGTTCATCCCCGAGAGTTGCTTTCAAACATCCACTCAATCGCTATAATATTCTAGTCTGTACTAAACTTCCTGACCCCAAAAAAGTCTGAGAAGAAAAACTGACCACTAAATGATCATAGCCCTGTGGTAGTTCACATTGCAGCACATATGGGATCCACCTATAAGCTACATATTTCAACAGCAAAGTTAATAAATTGGACTACAAAATCCCTGCTCATTACAACTGTAAAACAAATAACTTGGTATATCAACTGTATTGCTAATCATATGATGCAGACTATATAGGCCTTAATACAGGTTTTCTCAGACAGTGAATGAACAATCATCTTTTTGACACAAACCACAAAGACCCAGACAACCCTGTACTCATCCATGCTGGTACCCACAACCAGGACTTTCAAACCTGCTACACCACCAAAATATTAAGAGCATTTCCAAACAGAGCAACAGTTCTCAACTCAGTCGGAACTGGCCCTACAATGGATTACCAAATCAAGATTATCACCAGGCCTTAATAAAAGATTAACAATTATTATTACTGTCGGACACCTTACCTCAGTTGATAGCATGGCTGTCTGCTGAGCTATGGGTCTCGAGTTCGATCCCCATCATGGCCGAAAAATGGTTCATTGGTGATATGTGTGTTTACCCTTTCACAATTATGAATAATGGCCGGGGACTGGATGTTGTGCTTGTCCTAGTCTTAAGTTAGCTTATAAGACTTATGAAGCTACAACAGGTCTATCAAGACGGTAGTGGAAATAATATGGTTTTAATTATAAACTGACCTAGGCCATATGCAGGAAACAGTAATAGATATAAAAGTAAAATTATTATTATTATTATTATTATATATTTGTATTTTGTTACTATTTCTTTTTTTCCATCTAAATATCCATATTATTTAAATTGTATAATCACAGCCAAAGCTATGAGAGATTTATTTTCACTCCTACAAAATATGGCACAGTGTTTCTAACAGTTTCTTTTTGAATTCAAAAGGAGTAATTTAGTGTTTGTATAAAGCGTAATCCCTCTTCTCTTTTTTTGGTAAAGACAAGGCCAAAACATTTATCAATTTATATATAAAATTTGTGTTTGAATGTGTGTGACAATTTATACAATAGAAAATAAAATAAACGAAGATGTCACCTTTGTGCAGTGAATTTTTCCCACATTTTTGCCTCTTTTCCTGGGTGGGCAAATTAAATTTAAATTTATTATTTTATTTTTCCTTTTTCTTTATTTTTATAATTTTCATTACTAAAAAATTGTTTGAATATTTAAAATATATAATTTGCTATATGATGGCAATTTTAAAGTTACGTTGGCTTATGCAAAAGTTTAAACAATGTTCTCACAGCCATACATTCAAGGATGATTAGAGAATCACTTAGAACTTAACTTTAATGTACATGATCACCGAAAGTTTATCTAACAATTTTTTTTAATCCTCTGTATCTGTGATTTAGGCTTATTCACTCATACCTCACCAGTTTTTTTCCTACCACATAAAAAGTAAATTTTAGCACCGCCAGGATGTTCTATCTCTGGAAAGGGTTGGTCGGCATTTTAAACAAGCTTCACATTGGTCTTAGCCATGGTCTAAGGCAAACTGTTTTCATACTTTCATATATATAATATTACGTTTTACTTGATAACTGATGAAATACTACATTTTGAGCATCATGCTTTATGGAACAGAAACTTTGACTCTTAGGAAAATGGAAAAGAAATATTCGAAGAGCTTTGAAATGTGATATGGAGATGTTGTTAGTAGTTTGGGTGGACCAACTGGGTGACAAATGAAGTCCTAACAAGACTGCATGAGAAGAGAAACATTTTGAATGTCATTATTTGGTACACAGCAAATTGGAACCAAGGAAATGTCTTCTGCATGAGGTCATAGAAGGAAAGTTTGAGGGAAAGAGGAATTTAGGAAGAAATAGGTTTCAAATATTATATGATTTGAAGGAAAGAAGAAAACTCTGGAAGCTGAAGAAGGTGTTATAGGAAGGTCAAGGTGCACTGGTGTTCTAAGTTCACTGACAAAAGGAATAGACCTGTCATAAGATATAGCACATTGTAATAATAATGATTTATAGACAAGCATTAAACAATTTATAGATGTATTAACTTTGAAGTATTATTGCAGGATGGGAAAACATATCACTGTCCCGATACAGTACTACTATGATTAAAAAATTAAGCATTTTTAGATAATGACTTTTCTCAATTTGTTTTTTCATTTATAGCAGAACCACCTTTTTTTATAGATATAATGGCATAACACTGGGGCAGGCTTATATTCATAATTAATTGTAATATTTTTATAGAAAATATATAAATAAATAATATTTTATTATAAAATTAATTTAAATTTTGTATTATTTCTTTAGATGTAAATTTTATGGTGTGTAATAAAATGGCAATGAATTCTTAATTCTAGTTTGTTTAGGATCTATGGTCCTTGGCAACGTAAATTTATAAATATAACGACTACCTTATTAGAAACATTCTGATAGATTAATAAATAACCAAAATCATTCTTGTTTATAAAATACCTACTTAAATTATATAAGGCCAGTGTATTTATAAGATAAATAAAAACATACAACATTTGCAAGTTTTAGTTGGAATAAACATTTTATTTGTTAAAAATTTTGGTATATCATATTTAAACTCCTTTAATTCTTGGACCTGTGTGATTTTGTTTTTTCTTTATTATGTAGATGAAGAAAGTAGTATAAGCCATATATAATAAAAATTGGAATTATTAAAATAATGTGTTGTTCATTTGTTTTAGTTTTGGATTCCGAAACTGATGAACCCACATCTTCAAGTATGAGTGTGACTTTGACAGGACATTTAACATTCCATGGTCATTAGAGGGTGCAAGTATAAACACTGGATCATCAGCCAGCGCTGGAGGAGCATTTCGGCATCTTTTTACAAACAGGCCAAAACTCTTTTCATGTCAACAGTGTGGAAAATATTATCAACATAAAAGAACACTAAGACGTCATGAAACATTTGAATGTGGGAAAGAACCCAAGTTTATTTGTAAATTGTGTTCCCATCGTTTCAAACAAAAGTCACACCTGACACGGCATGTTTTATTAATTCACAACACAATTGGGAAAAAACGAAAGCAATTGAAAAAAATGTAGATTAATTTATTACTATTTATTTAAAGTAAACAATGTTTGTTCGGTAAAAGATATATTATTTCATATTAATACTTTTATTGCCTATATTTATATTTTATGTTATGGATAAGGCCATTTTTAATATAATGTTAAGGTAGTAAGTTAAAAAAGTTTGATTATTGTATCTAAGATGTTTATGGCATGTCATAATTTTTATTCTAAACTTCATTTGAGAGCTCGACTGGTTAAACATGATTTAAGCTGCTTCAATTATGAAAGAAAAGTATCTTTACATTTTATAACATATTTGGGGTTTTTCAGTATTAGGGCATATTTATCCAATATTTAGAGTATATTTTTTAATTCCTATTAAAAAATTATATATTATCTTTTACAAAATGATAATAATATTGACAAAAGAGTAGGTGTTTATGCAATATCAAATAAAATAATATGTTTATGTTACCAAGCAAATGAAGAAATAGTCTATTTTAAAAAAGTCCTAATTATATTTATAAGCCATACCTTAAATTTTTATGGTATTAACGTTTTAAGGGAATATTTGCATGCTTATTAATTAATTTAGGGCATGAACATCAAAGTACAGTTATAATTAAAGGTATAAAATATTTTTTAAAAGAGCTAAAGAGAACAACCATTTTTATTAAATACAGAAATCAAAATCTCCTGTTCTTTGTTTAAAAAGATATAGTCACATACTGTAGTGTATGCTAAAAAAATCTTCCTATAAATATAGTCACAAAGTTGGTGAAAGTCGAGCAATGGATACCTCCATAATTCCTTAGGCTTGAGGTTGGTAACAAGAGATTATTATAAAAATCATTGACTACACCTCAGATCTTGGTTAGATGGTTGTTATCAATGTTAAAAAAAATTATAAATTAACTATATCTTAGTGAACCTATGCTAGGAAGCAATATTAACTTGTTTTATTTTTATCTGCAATATATGTTTGAACAAATGGGAATAATTAAAACTTGTATATTCATAATCTTTCACTATTTTATTTTTTACTTGTTTTTCTTCAAAATTCCCATTACTAACTAATTAAATGTTCTATATGTTTCTGTGTTTGAATTTAATGTTATTCCTTTTGCATGTTCCTTTTAAAGGTCCTATCATCCTTTACCAATTTTGTTTTCCTACTTTTTTTTAAATTCTTTTTTCAGAAGTTGCCCTGTGCGTTTCACACGCTTCCCTGATGACCTAGGTTGAGGGATTGGGTGATGACAATTGCTTTTCTTAAAAGAGTCAGCCAATACTTCTTTGTCCAGTGACAGCAATGTAAAATGGGAACTATGTTCTTTTTATTGTAAAAGCCATATTGTTTTAATTCCCTTTCATATGTTTACTATCCACCTATGCTATACCTTAGTACAAATATATATTACATATTCTAATAACTAATAAGTAGTAGTTAATCTTCTGAAGGAAAGTTTTGGTACTGCTCGTTGATACCAATGAGTACCTTCATTATAGGGACATAAGCTCAATTTAATGTTTGCTGCATACAAGGGTGGCTTAAGGGCCGGGTTTCTGCCTGGGCCACCAGCTTTAGGGGGGCACCAAACAGAGTAACAATCTAGCCTAACATAATCTGGGGGTAATAACATAGTTGCTAAGCATAGCAATCATTCACTTTTCAATATTAATAATATTACATTTTACATATTTAGATGTTTTTTTGTGGTGAGTAAAATAGAATATACTGTCACTATTAAAAAGTTATATTACATTTTCCATCATGAAAATATGGTGCCTTCATTTTTTTTTTTTTTTTTTTTTTTTTTGCAATTATAATGTAAATCGCGTTTAATAATGAAAATTAGGTGAGAACATTGTCTACAAAACATGTTCTTATAGTTTTCTTTGTGATCCTAACCATTTACTTACAATCTCGCAGTGAAATGCTTGGAGTAAAGTTACCATTTGTGGAGTTTCCCTTCTGATTATTTTCCTATCACACCTAAGTTACTTTAGGTTTGGAGTTGTTGGGTTTTGGGAAACTTTTCATATTTTCCCAGAGACCAATCCCTATGGCAAATGGGGTAGCTGTCAGAAGATGTAAAAATGGTTAAAGGAAAACACAACTAAAAATAAATAGTTTTGTGAAAGTTTTGTTTGCTAAAAGTGACAACAACTATATATATGGTCTTTCAGATTATATGTTTTAGATAATGGATACATAAGAATAGATCTGGCAACTTTTACTAGCTGTCGGTTAACACCACTCCTATGACGAATAGACTATGTAGGGAGGCACCAAAAACAATCCTGCCCAGATGCAAAATTTACCACGGGCAGTCCCTGGCTTAGTAGTGTAATATGATTATCATACTGCATTATTAAGAAAATGCAAATTACTGGGACATATTTTAAATCAACATACAACTTTTTATAAACACATATTTCAATTATTCATAGTATTAGCTAATTATGATATAATTATTCTAAAATATTTTTTTCTCTTTATACACATCTAGTAAATTTATTTCTGGTTTTTTGTTTTATTTTTGAACACTTCTGCAACAACTCCTTTCTTTAAACATCCATTTTTTGCTGAACCGTCAGCTTTGAAGGATCTCATTGATAATATATTCCCCACAAACAAATCCGGTTTAAACCCACAGGTAGATTTCACAAGAAGTTTGTATTATAAATTACTCTTTAAAGGAAAATCCATATTTCTCATAGAGGTTAAAAATATTATCTATAAGATTGTATTGAATATTTAGCTACTTAGCTATTTTAATAGCTCTTTGTTATGATGTGGTCTCATTTACATGTTTATTAGAATTTTCATCTGTTTTTAACACAACTGAATACATATATCTACCTGAAACAGGTGTGTTTAACTAGTGTTATCATAAGAGTCACACTCACCAATAAAAATACTGAGAAGGCCACATTAAAAACAAAGTCTGTATTTTCACTATCTTAAGTAAAAATAATTCCGACTTACTATCTTTTTATCACAAAAATAAAAGAGCAAGGCCCCTTTATATAACAATAAGACTAACCTTATTTTCTACCAATAATTTAAAACCCTTTATTTGCAACAATCGTGTTCATGTTGGGCTTTAAATCCTATGCCAAGTTGTTTTTGTAATTGTTGACAAATGTGTGTCTCTAAGCTGAGATCTTTCGAATGTATGATTTCATTTAATATTTGCAAACATTGCATATGTTATATGATGCATAAATTCAATGATATATTATATTAATTCATATTGGAGCAAGAGTACAAATTTGGTTCATCAGCCTCACATACCAGAATTATCCAACTGATACCAAAATCCAATTCAAAATATTTTATTTCCATTACATTTATAAAAAGAAGAATAAGATCTCATTTCACCATGGTTCATAAAATAGCCCTCAAACAGCACAAAATGATGGATAGGGATACATGCAGTGCGCACAAAATCATGGATAGAGTTGCATGCAGACCGCACAAAATCATGGGTAGAGATGCATGTGTGTAATCAACTAATAATGCGATCTATCATGTAACACAGCCACCTTTGACTCGATAAGGTGTATGCTGCTACATTATTTACCTGATGATTTCCACATGTCCATCACAAACTCTACCTTAATATATCAGTGAAGAATTATCTTGGACATGGGACAATTCCTGGATAGCTCATTTGTTTGAGTTTTGGTGTACTAAGCCACATTTCTCGGGTTTGATTCTCGTGTCCAGTTATCATTTTTAAATTTAAAGTAATCTAACAATTTTGTTTGAAATTTATATATTATGGGTGTTTGAAATGACAAATGAAACTATGTACTTGTTTTTCAGGAAAAATTTTTATGCTAGTTTACAGATGAAGTTTTTTCTTAAATTCAAAAATATTTTTAAAATGACACTAACGATTTGGTTTAAAATGAGTAACTAGTAGGTTTTTTTACAATACACAAAATTGAATATATATGTTTTCATAAAAAAAACTTTAATGTGGTAGTGATGTTGTAGTAGTTTTAAAAAATTTGAAATTTTTTGAAAATAGCTACAAATTGCTCAAAATTGGTCGTATAAGGGGTCTATGTTTAATGTAAGTTTATTTTTATAAAATATACTAATTTACAGGTAGCTTACCTATGACAAATTCCAAGAAGATCTTTAAAATAATGCCCTTAAAAATTTAGTTCAAAATGGATATTTAAGAATACGCTTTTATTTTTGCAAACTAAAAATAATTTAATGGCACTGGTAGGTTACACATGATTGATTTTTGAAAATTCAATTATGGAAAGCTATAAGAATGTTTTCGTGAGTGTGTAATACCATTTAATCCTGTTATAATAATTCTAGTCTTAAATGATTCATGGTGGAGTCTACTTGGCTCATTTGAGGGTTGGATAAATAATTCTGTGGCTGAGCAACACTAACCTATAAACCTAATAGTCATTGTCAAACATGACTCGGGAAAGCAAGTAAAGCAGTTTAACAACTTAAAAAATTCTCAGTCCTCTACTTATTTATAGTTTATTAAATTATGTATTTCAAATGTGAATTAATAAATAGTAATAAAAACACTCCATGGTGGGATCTCACAAGCAAGCTATATATACTGAGCGGCTGCCGCTGTTAACAATTATAGTAATAACTTTTGTGGATAGAGGGTGTCATATGTTAATCATAATGAGCCCTTCTGCCATTAAACTCAGTTTTCTAAACCGGAGCTGCTGTTTATTTATTCAAATAGCACCTCATTTGTCCTCTCGAGGATGAGTTTGACCTCATTCTAGACCCACTGATTTGAAAACATAGATACATTTTGGAAGTGCCAGAGACAGATTCCGGGACCTCTGGATATGAAGCCAGAGAGGCGGTCTATAAATTACAAGGTATTTAAATTAATAGATCATTATTATGATTATTATTAAAATACATTATATTTCTCTGTACAAAATTTATTTTTTACAAGTTTAGTTGAATTCACATTTTCTATAAAGGGACTAAACTACTACAATGTCAAGATATCTCACTATATCAAAGAATAATTTCCATATTCATATGAAATCTGAATTTTTTAATTTTGGAAATTAAGGAGTCAATTTAATTACATTCTATTGAATTTTAAAATTTGTTATTCTCTTTTGTAAATTATGTTATGTAAATTATGTGTTTGTGATTTTTTACCTATTCATTTGTTTAAATGTTTGTAAATACAACTTGAACCTAGACACATAATTAATTATTTGATCAGTTCGCGGTTACAAACCGATGAATGCTAAAAAACAGTTTATAAATAAGAAAGTTTTGTTAAACAAACTCTAGAATTTATGTCTGACGTAGTTAGGTCTGCTTTGGAAAAATCCATGCTTGTCTTCCAATACCTTAACCTGGCCGGTTTTTCATGTGAAAAAGTAAGTCTGTGATTCTGTCATTTGTTTCAGGCCTCATGATTCAGGAGATCATTTTCATTCTGAGTTTAGGCTAAGTGTTAACTGACTTCTCTTCTTGAAAGATAACAAGCAAAAATTATGCGTATCATTATAAACCTAAACCCTATTATAGTTTATTATCAGTCTGAATTATATATTTTGAAACATATCATCAGGGTGACCATCATCCTCATTGGGTTCCTTTCATTTGAAGAGAAAACAAACAAAGCAGAAATATGAGTTTATTATTGACAGAGACGTAAGGCATAAGGGTATATTATTTAAGTCCACTCAGATCTTCTATTGAACATTGAAGATAATTAAATAGCAAAGGTTTATTAAAAGCTTAAAAACATCTCCCAAAGCGATAAAACTGAAAAAAGTATTTATTGAAGGAATAAAATATTATTTTTCGCTTTCACTTCCACTTCCACTATTGAGACTAACTATGCCTTGTAACTTTTTTTCTAGTTGTCATCACTACATTCTCCGCCTACTTTAGGGGTACCGATATTAAACTCAAGAAGAAACAAATGGTGACCTGGTGGTCTAGGGGTAAGGTGTCAGACTTCTGTGCTGGCGGCCGGGGTTCAATCCTCGGTCCCGGCAAAGATTTATCTGATTACCAAACCCTTCCTTCACCTCTGACAAGACATCTTGTGAATGTGGGGAATGCCAGGCCTCCACCGTGGTTCGGATTCCACGTTAAACTGTAGGTCCTTCATTTAATCTCACAATCACCCTACCATTACACATTAGCGTAAGTGCATATAACCCGAATGGGTAGTAAGACGCGGTGCTAATAATAATAAGAAGAAGAAGAAACTAATATCAAAGAGTTGCCAAATCCTGCTGTCAAGTAGTTGTGAAAGATGGGAGTGGGATCGGGCAGTTGTAGATGAACAGAGGGATGAGGGTTGAATAGTACTAAGAATATTACTAGGAAGACTATTCACGCATGAAACCTCTTTCTCTTCTACCTAAGCTAAAAACTCTTACTTATCCTAACCACAAATTCATGATAAAATAAGCCAACCAAATTAAAATATTGAATTGAGTCATACACTCAAATTAAATATAAATCTCTCTATTTTTTTACTTACATAGGACTACAGGAATAATTCTTTTATGTATAAAAAACCCAATATATTTACATGTAAGCAATACGACTTTTTTTTTTTATCCTAGGATTTTTGTAACAAATATGGAACTATGGAAGGTTTTTTCATATGGTCACAAACTAAACATGTGACAAATAGTTTTAGTTTGACTTTGAATACATTGCTTTGTGTACTTTGTTCATTAAATTAGTTTTTAAATATTTTAGTTTCAATATGGCTAATCAATATAAAGAAGAACTTATATATATTTTATTGTGAGTGCCATTATAGTTTCGGTCCTGTTTTATACACAAGATTGGTGATTTAAATAATATTTGCCAGAGCTAATATATAAATAAGAGGATATTAACCGAGATTAATGTATCTAACACTTCAGTCTCTTTTATTCATAGATATAACTATGACATTGATTACTGGGTTATATTCATATATTTATCTAATAATATAATGATACCTTAAAGGAAAAGAATTCCTTTCAAAATTTTTACAAATTTAGGAATAAATTTGAACCATTTGTACTATATGCTTAGTCTCCAGATATCCAAAACTAAGAAACATATAAAGTTGAAACTTGGTATACCATACTTTCGTAGAGGAGTCTGGGGGGGGGGGGGGGGGGGTTGCACTATGTTGTATTTTATACATCATTTACAACTATTGGTAGACACACGTCTTAAACCACGTGAACAAATTTATTATTATCTTTTAATATAATACCCCATTGAATAAGGAATTTATTAATTTTCTCCCTAACTTGATCTCCAAAGAAAGGAAGTCTAAAACTTAAATTGCGTTATCACCAATTGGTGCTGTTAATAAGGAATAGTATCTAATAACTGAGGAATGTAAATAGTTGCTGTTAAATATAGGAGCTATGCTCCTTCTTTCAAATATACTACGAATAAAAATCTTATAATAACTTAAAACTATTTTAAATATGTGTAAAAAAATGGGTTGGTTACTTAGTTTATGTATAATCTAAATAAAATTCAAATATGTTACAATCACGGTAATAGTGATAGAGATGATTGAAAGGGTGGTCTCAGAAGATGCTAATTTTATAGTACAATACAATATTATACTTTTAACTAGCCAGGATGATTAGATCATCATCATTCGATTAAAGAAAATGTTTAAATTGGCAAAATCAACTTTATGTTCAGAGATGCAGTCAGAAGTTCATGCTTTAATGGCAGTGATGCTTACTATCTGACATGAATGTTGACTCATAGGTGATCTACAGCTTGTTTTCTAATTGGACAGACGATCTCGACATGTTTTTAAATACATAAAATGACATAACCCTGCTCTTAGTTATTGAAAAACTTAGAACACAAAAACCAACTCACAGTCATTTCACTAGCGATTATATATTAGTACAATCATAATACTACTACAGTGTAATCCTATACTGGCTATAAGTAATTTTTCAAATTAAAAACATCACTTGATATTATCATAACTGTTTTTATTTTTATTTCAGGCTGCAAGTCATGAAATGTTAGACCACACCAAGTTAGCATATCAGATTAAAGCACACTTTTGAGTTAGTATAACGAATGAAGGTGATTGTTTTGTTTCACTATTATAACTGAGATTGCATTATTATCTCTTTGATTATAATATTGCAACATAAGTTTCTCTGACATTGTTTTTGAATGCTCTCTTTGTGGAAATGTGATGGATTAATAAAATGTTCAGTTTACAAACTTGAAGTAACATAATTTTAATATAAATGACCCACTTTGGTGGACACATGGTCTAAGGTATCACTCTCGCAAAGACTAGACTGCCGATTACACAAAGCTCAGAGTTCAAATAACAGGCAGGTGTACTGTGAGGGGTTTTTCCTATAGGATTTTCCACTTTCCTAATACACAAATGTGGGTAAAATTCCTCTAAAATTGACCTTCCTCATTCCCAACACATTAGTGTAATTAGTGCATATACATATAACCTGGACGGGCGGTAAGACGCCGTGCTAACTACATATAAATATTATTTATGTATAATATAGTATATATATTTTTTTAAATTAATATTAATACATATATTATATTGATTCTTCCATCAATGAGCTAGTTTTATAAAACTAATGATAAAGGATATTAACCCTAAAATATGTCAACATTTGGCAACTAGCTAATATACTCCATAATGAACATGAAGCACACATCTGAAATAAAATATATGAAACTACCAAGTTTAATTTATGAAAACCAAAATTGTAACTATTCCAAACTAAACTAAACTAATCAGTAAAATAGATATTACAATTCAAATAATATTAAATTTGATGGTAAAATAACCAGTCAACCAACAAATATTGGAAGTTTCTTTCATCCCTTTAATTTATTTTACAAATATTCTACTATTTTCAAAAGCTGTATTAAACTAATTCAAATTATTGCTTCTGTTTTAAAATTTCTCAGTTATTCTATTATGAATAGTCAATTTAGGTATACACTTAAGAATTCTATTCTAATAATATTTATTCGATAATAATTATATAGGCATATTGGAGTCATAGAAGGTTTAATATGAATTAATTGTTGAATTTTAATAACCTGACAAAATAATTGACGAGCTCATTGCCAAAACCATTTCATTTCTTAAAATTTTCACTAGAGTCAAAAACTATAGCAACTAAACATAGAGGAATTTTTTTGTTTCTACATGTTTCACGTCATTCCAATGACAAAGTGTGAATGTTTATAACAATTAAATATTAAATTGAAATCAAAAATTCAAAGAATATTGGTGATTGCTAGTTTTTTGGGCACTCCTTTGATTTCACCCTTAATAATTATTTCTCATAATTTTCAAACAGATTTCAAAGGGAAATGAAATTAAAATAAATAATTTTGCTTTAAAAAAAAAGGTAAAAATTTGGTTTTGTTTTATTTTTAGGCTGCACTGAAACATTGCTGGAATTTTTAGAACAGGACCAAGAAAACCGAAGTGAATCACAACCAGTATTTCGTGATAATCAATTTACATCAAGACAGAATCAAAGAAGATTTAAACCAAAGAAGTTTTATACCAATACACAGGATGGTTATATTTGCATTAAATGTGGAAAACTGTACAAATTGAGTAGTTCAATCAGGCGTCACGTGACTTTGTATTGTGGAGTGGAACCACAGTTTAGTTGTCCGGTCTGTTCACGACCATTCAAACAAAAAGCTCATATGCTTGTGCACATGGTAAACATCCATAGGTAATATTGAGCATCCAAGCAATAAAACTAGGTTTACAACATGATATTCATTTACACACATTAAAATGCAGCTAATTTTCCTATTTGATACATAGTAGAGAAATAAAAGCTTTGATACATGCATGGTATGTTTTCTACCAAAGTAAATTTCTAGTTTCAATAATCTAATGTCAAGAATAATGTTGTTGAACCTATAATGATACAATTTAACATAAACATGATGATTTACTTCAAAGTGTTTTATTCATAAACTAAGAGAAATATGTGTGTATGTTCCTTCAAAATCTAGTAGTTTAAAAATTGAGATATTGTTTTCACAAATATAGTTTGTGACACATAATTTGTTTTGACAATGACTCTTCTCTTTCACTTCACCCCATACCATTGTGACTGAGATAAACATCTTGTAGCAGGACAGACAGTGTTAAGATGGAATTTGATTTTAGAGCACAGATTATATGTGCTTGGGCTGATGTATACACACAATTCAGCGCGTATCCATCACACATACACTAGAAACAAGGAATGCACTCGTTCCATCATTACTTACTTCAAATACATATTTGTGTACCTTGTAGAAGTGTCATGTCTATTTTCACCTATATTTTTGCATCAACTAACTAATCATGTAGAAATTTAGTGCTTTAATAGTACATGGAAAATCCAAATATTATATTCTAACTTTTAATAAATATTTGTATTATGGTACTGTCTCATTTTTAGTTTGATATTTTAAACAGCAAACAGTAGTGTTTGAATAGCTAGGAGAAGGTATTTTTCATGCCTTGTCCATTATATTACTAAACACTGCAAACATAATTTACTATCATATTTGAATAATCTTTTTTACTTATTTAACTAATCATAATCAACACATTATAAATATTACATTATTTGACCACATTCATAACCACCAGAAAAATCTCCTCTTAATGGCACCCTCTAATAAGCCTGCCTTCGGTTTCACCCTCTAATAACTACACCTTGTAGCACCAAGATTTGCAACTAGTAACGATGTGTCCCACCATAAAATATTTCCATCAGCACCACTGTGTAATAATCTTAATTTAATATGTACTCACGTTCATACAAAGTCATAATGAGAATCATAGTCACATACACATTGTTGCTGCAGTTTTTAGTACAATATTTATTCAATGCGCAAGATTCATGTTGAGAAAAATCCTTTTTTTGTCCCAGCTTAAATCATTGTACACAACAATTGTTTATTGTATTTTCATTATATAAACTTGAGAAGTGCATTTTAAATGTGTATTTATTTTTACTTTTTATTTTTCATGTTGAAAATATGAAGCAATATCTACTTTGGCTAGAAGCAAATCAACAAATACGCTGAAACAGTAATCTAAACCCAAATTTGCTCCAATAATTGCAAGCATTTTCCAAAAGTGACTTTTTTCATGTTTCGAATAGGGTGTGATATTCTTTATGTTACATTGTGAAAAGTTAAGTAAAATTTTTCCTAAGTTTAGAGATATATTATAAAATTTACGCTATATTTACCAGAAGGAATAAATAAATTTGTGACTTAAATACTTAAATAATATAATGCTATAAACAAAATAAGAAAACAAATTGTCTCAAGGTGTATGTTAAAATATAGTTTCTGTGATTTTTTTTTTCAATTCAGCACTAATTACTATGGTCAGTAAACAGCCTCCAGGAAGGACAATGATTAAATTGTATTGCACATGTAATGGATAAGTCAACCTTAAGAACTATCAATCAAGTTTTTTCTCTCAATCACATGTTAAGAGAAACTGGTACATGCTTTCACGTTCTAGTCCCCAGATAGATTGAAATTCTCTAGAACACTTCAAATTTTGTCTGAATCTCATATAATGGTAATAAATTATTAGGCTGGTAGATAAATTTTGTTATGCATATTTTTCTTTCCTAATTGTTTATTTATCTTTATATAAAATAAATTGTTACATTAAAAAAAAATTATTTATGTTAAACTTTTTTTTAATTAAAAGGAAGATAACAAACAGTGGAAAATGGTCGACATATTTAAATTGCAGTGGTAAACATCCCAGCCATTTATTAAATGTTGCAACTGGGAATCTTAAGAACTTGCATTTGAATACATGGAAATTGAACTGGTAATTTTTGAACTGTCAGTTATGTTCATTTCTTTGGAAATCTGGTACTAAACACCACTGTTGAAGCTTTCAACACAACAGCTTCACAATAAAATCATGTATTAACTATGTACTCTATTGCATTAGGAACTAGAAAGTTCATTGTTGCGCTTACGAAAGTACGCCATCTATCCCTCTCTTGAGCTAGTTCTTTCCAGTCCACCTCATTACACCTTAGCATTCAAGTCCATTTTAATGTTATCCTTCAATCTGGATCTATATCTTCCCAATGGTCTCTTACCATTAGGTTCGCCAATCAGTACCCTGAACATGGTTCTAGATTCTCCCATTCATGTTGCATGCCCTGTCCATCTTAATTTATTGGACTCGACTATCCTAACAATGTCTTTTGAGGAGTACAGGGTATGCAACTCATAATTATGTAACCTCCTCCACTCCCCAGTAGCCTCATCCCTTTTTGAACCAAATTTATTCTTAAGCACATTGTCTTCAAACATCTTTTTTTTTTCCCATGTAAGGTAAAAAGACCACATTTCACAACTATAAAGAACAATTGCTAAAATTATTGTTTTGGATGTTCTAAGTTTTAAATTCATTGAATACAGATGGGTTGTCAACAATTTACTGACCAAGTAATAGCATGCATTTCCCGACTATTATTTTTGTAATTTTTAATTTAATATTGTTTTCATTCATTAAAATTGTTCATAAATATTTAAACTCATTAACCTTGTCAAATGATATGTTGTAAGAAGTAATCTCTAAATTATCATCCTCAATCATTGTTCTCTGTATGATCATATAATTTGTCTTTTAAGAGTGCACTTCTAAATCTATATCCTTACTAGCCACTGATAAAATTTCTGTATTTCTGCAACAACTTCCTTACTAGTGCCCATCAAAGTTGAATCATCTGTGTATCTTAAAAGCTACATTGTATTGTTTTGTGTTAACCCTTCCATACTCTCTTGCATTATCCTAATTGCATACTCTTCAGGTATATTAAAAAGTAATCAGGAAAGTGCATCTCCTTGTTTCAACCCATTGTGTATTTCAAAAGTTTCTGATAAGTAACATCCAACCCATACCTTGCCACGTGTAACAGTCAAACATATCTCAATTAACTTTATTAGTTTTTTTGGGTATCTCACACTTGACTAAAATTTTATATAATTTGTTTCTTTCAACTGAACATAGGCCTTTTTAAAATTCATGTATAATTAATGAACCATCAGGTTGTATTCCCAATTTTTTCTAATATTTGCAGAATAGTAAAAATGTTATCAATGATTGAGCCAGTTCATCAAAATCCACACACACATAATATAATATATATATAATATATATATATATAATGATATTATAGAAAATATATAATTTAAAAAATGTTCCCATAAAAATGAGAAAGTGTAGTAACTATAGAGCTATCTCACTACTAGCAACATGCTACAAAATTTTATCTAGTATAATTTTAATGAGATTGATGCCATTTATGCAGAGGATATAATTATTGGGGTTCATCAGTGTGAATTTTGATTAAATATAATTTATGATCAGATTTCTACAATTCGATAAATATTAGAAAAGAGGTGGAAATACAACATGATGGTATATCAAGGATATATAGATTTTAAAAATGTCAATGGTACAGTTAAAACAAATAATTATGTGGAATTTTAGTTGAAGTTTGGATGGCCTAAAATCTTGTCAAGCTAATAATTGAGGTTTGTTTGACTGATACATGTGGCTGGATAAGGATAGGATGTTACTTTTCAGATCCTTTTGAAATACTTGATGTAATAAGTAGATACAGTCTCGCCATTATTTTTTAATCTAAGCTTTGAATATGCTATTAGGGCAACGCGCAAGAGTGTAGGGAAGGTTTGATATTGAATGGTACATTGCAACTATTAGGCTATGCAGTTGACTCAGCTTTCTTTGTTAGATAATAGTAAGGAAACTGTTGCAAGAAATTCTGAAATTTTATCAGTGGCTAGTAAGGAAATAAGTTTAGAAGTGCACTCTTAAAAGACAAATCTTATGATCATACAGAGAACAATGATTGAGGATGATAATTTATAGATTACTTCTTACAACATATCATTTGACAAGGTTAATGAGTTTAAATATATAGGAATTATTTTGTTAATGCATCTTGGAGAGTAATTGGATGTATGTGGACTATTGCAAAGAATGAAGTAGTATCGGAAGGCAAAAAGGGCATCAAATAAATGTGTTATACCAACATTATTGTTTGGATGGGAAGCATAGGTTGGTCAAGAGAAACAGAAGAGCAAGGTGAATGGGGTTGGAATGAGATATCTAGAAAATGTATGTGGAAAAACTTGTATTGACAAAGTCAGTATTGACAGGATTCTGAAGTAGCGCGATTTGAAAGGAAATCTAATAGGGCCATGTGAAAGAAATGTCCTATGTGGTTTGGGCATATTGAGAGGATAAGTGTGGATCATGTTTCGAAGTAAATATATGATGGAAATGTGTGTGAATCAAAAGGAGGGGGTAGGCCATCTAAGACAGGGTTAAATGTTGTAGACGAATGTGTAAAAGAGAGAAACATTGAGAGTTTAAAAAATAAAAGAGCATATACAACTCATGTATCGATATTTTTGAAATGAAGGGTGTATACAAGGAGAGGGGAATGGGGAAAAAATAAGTGATAATGGATTAAATACATAATTGTTTTTTGAGCTATATGCACAGTTTCTTGCCTACCCCATAAGGGAACAACATGATTAGGTATGTATATACATGGAACCATTTTAATAAGCAATAACAATATTTGAGTGGAAACTAGGAAAAGAATACAGTTTGGAAATGCATGTTAATAATCAATCATTAAGTTATTGGTGGCATCTCACCTGGTCTCAAGGAATGTAAAACTCAGAATATATAAAATAATAATTTTGCTGGTTCTCTAGTGTTGTGAAATATGGTTTCTTCTTACCTTATATGATGAAAATAAATCTAGGGTGTTTGAAAATAATGTGCTTAGGAAGATATTTACTCCAAAAAGGGATGACTGTATGGGCAAGTTGAGCAGCTTATATAATTATGTCACATATCCTGGACTCATCACAAGACATTGTTAGTATAATAGTTACTCAGCAGATTATGGAGCTGTGTTCAAGGTTATAGCGTGACCGGTTTTTGATGATGATGATCATGATGCGGATGTGGAACCATGTAGGTCTTTCTACATACTTGTTATCACACTACTATGACGATCTGATTATATGTATTTCTTTCTGTAGGATTACTTTTTGATTATTGAAATTAGTAGCAAATTAACACTGTACATGATTTATTTTATTAATTACCGTGGGTCCTATGATAAATTAACGGCCAGGGTGTGGATGTTGTATCTGACCTAGTTTTAAGATAGGTTATATAGCATTTTAGGATACAACAGGCTTAGCAAGCCAGTAGTGGTAAATATATGACTTTAATAAAAAAAACTTACCTAGGCCATAGGCTGGAAACATTAATGTATGTAGTAAACATACTATTTAACAGTAATGATTATTAACAAGGTAAGTTTTGGCTAAATTTATTGTTAATACATGTCATGATATTAAATCAAAAGAGTCAAGTTGTTAGTTTGAATATTTTTTTCTTGATATTAATAAAGTCAGTTTCAATATGTCTTATTTCAGTAAGTTGTAGAAATAATTTAAAATAAGGCCAAATAATTTCAAAATTTTTTAGCTATAAACAATATTTATTTGAATTTCGATTTTAGGTTGCGCTGAGACTCTACAAGAATTTTTGGAACATAATCAAGACAGCCTGTACCAAGCACAGCCAGTCTTTCAAGATAGTCGGTTTTCAATAATCCAAAGTAAAAGGAACATCAAGCCTAAGGAAATGTATACCAGTACACAAGAGGGTTATGTTTGTATTAAATGTGGGAAATTGTACAGGTTAAGCAGTTCTATCTGGCGCCATGTGACATTGGAGTGTGGGGTGAAACCTCAATTCAGCTGTCCAGTCTGTTCACGTCCATTCAAACAAAAAGCACACATGATTTTTCATGTTGTCAATGTGCACAAATAAGGTTGAACTTTTAAACAATATCTTAGTGAGAACTTACAAAATAATCTTTGAACCTTTGTTTACCATTTGATTAATATATCTAAATCCAACTTGTGATTTATGTTACACAATCTTTCTTAAAATAAACCAACCTAGCTTAAACTATGAGTTTATTTACAATATTTATTATCCTTCCTGATTAATTTTTAATTTCCCAATGGCCAGTTTTTAAATAGAATTAAAATTTATTAAGAAGATAAGATAACTTAGGTCAGTAAATAAATCATCTAACACTGTTTGGAGGGGACTAGAAGGGAGTTAAAACATAACATGGTGCTACATGGGAAGGAGGTATAAACATCACACTGGTATGTAACACAGATAATTATTATACCTAGATTCTAATATTGGGAAAAAAATCATGTTTTCACCATCAGTAAACATTAATAAACATTCTTATAGGTAACTTTCAAATATATATATATATATACACACATAGTGAATGGATCCTTACTTAATTACTCTATGTAATTAATGTAATTAGGAATGAAAACTAATTGACACACTTACAAAAGTATGCCCCCTATCACTATTTTGAGCAAGTTCTATCCAGGCCTAACTCATTACACCCTATACCTCTATTTAGCTAGTTCTATTCAGTCCACTTTGTGAATCCGAGTCCTTCTTTTAATTTCACAAAAATATCCCTTTGAAATAATGATATTTATTCTTGATGTGAAAAGTTATGTAACATTGGTTGGATGTTGAGGGCTACTTGGTGTTAGATGAGTAGAGGGAGGATCAAAGGATGTAAGAAAAAAAACTTTACGTTGTTTATGGTTGACCCCTTATTTTTGGAAATTAACCAGACAACCTTTATCCACACAGACTTTGTATTTCATTCAAACACAAACCAAAATTAAGTAAACAAATATATTAGTATTTTAAACTTTACTCGAATGCTATAAATGGTTTTGATTATGCATCATTATGGCTATCATACTAATTACTAAACAAAATAAAATGAAAAGTGTTATCTTTAAGAAAATGTATGATTATTTACCTGGATAGGGATTGAAAAACCACTAATTAGTGCTTGTGCTACAACTAAACCTCGGCCTTTTAAATCTTAAGGGTGAACTACTAGCTCAACCCTTTCACACTTTATTCACTATAGATAATTGGACATCATAAATGCTCATTTAATTAACTAACATATCAATCTATTTATATTTTACTATTAAATATTATATTTATAAAAATTATATTTTTTTACTAAGCATACTATTTTATTTTATCAACATTTATAGAAATTATAATTTTTTAATAGACTTACCATTTTAATCTATCATAGGTACCTATATGTCTGATTAAAGGTTATTTATATTAGGTTTGCATGTTTTCCTTTCAACTTTTTACTCTGAATCTTAACGTAATATGAGTTAAATTTTAATGAACTCTTATTACAAATTCTACCACCTTGAAATATATAAGTTGTAACATTGTTCCATGAATACACAATACCACTTAGCTCTGACTTTCTGTGTGCTTCCAATAAATGTTTAGTTTATTGACCAATGGATCATGTTTATGTGACGGTGATTCAAAAATGAAATTACAAAGATTAGAGGAAGGAGTTTAGCGAATATTTACTATACACTTCTTTCAAAACGATTTCTCAGTAGTTTGTATCGTGCTGGGGCAGCTAATGACCACACCTAACTCCTCCACATTGAAAAGTAGTTAACACATGTTACTGTTCAAACACCCAATATTTACCTGAAGGCTTTGTTGTTGTGAATGATGGCTCAGGTCTATTGTAGCTGCGTCTGGATTCGAACTCCCCTCACCGACCAGTGTCGGAGCTCAGCACTTAGTCTAATTTCCTATAGTAAGAGGCAATAAAATTGTCTGCCTTGTTACTCTTGCCTTGTTGTCGAGAGTGTAAGACAGGAACCAAAATTTTACTTCTTGCTTTTCATTGCTGGCTTGTTGTTAATTTGGTTTTTATTATTATTATGACTAAGATGTAATTTATTAATAATTAGTTAAGATATAATTTATTTTATTTCACCCTGCCAACGCACACCTTTAATGACTCTATTAAATATTTAGGATCTGAGATAGGCTCACACTTTACTTTTTATTATAAATTTGAAACTAATATAATTTCAATACAAGAGGTTTCTTAAGCCATATGTTCCTTATAGCAGGCTCAAATCCACAGCAAAATTATCACAACATATTATTTAGGTTACACAGCAAAATAAATAGTTCATTGTTACAATATTTTTAGTACCACATCTTAGTACCTGTTCGAGTTATAGACATATGTATGATTTATGCTACTGTGTTAGGGTTGAGGAAGATTGAATTGTTGAAAGTAAGTGCACCCCCATTGGCTTAAAGAGAAAGTGGAAAATCATTTAGGAAAAATTAACTTAGGTACACCCAACCGGAATATGAACCCCGATGTCCCCATCATCACCAGTATTCTTAACTAATAGTATGACACCTTAGACCATGTGACCATCAAAGCGGATTTTATTACAAATTTAATTTAAAATAATTGGTCAAATTTAACAAATGTTTAAAAAGGTCATAGTATTTTTTTTATTTAGCATCGCGTCTTACTACCCGTTCGGGTTATACGCTTTAAGTACTAATTACTCTAATGGATTAGGAATTGGGAAGGTTGAATTAGAGGAAGTGAACCCGCATTTGCGTGGAGGGAGAGTGGAAAACCATTTAGGAAAAACCACCCCCAGTTCACCTGACCGAGATTCGAACCTCGATCTCCCCGTCCTCAGCAGTCGAGCTCAACACGACAAGCGCGTTAGCCAACTACGCCACCAAGGCGGGTAAGGTCATAGTCAACTATAAAAGTAACAAACCTTTACTAAGTGAGTACTGTACTAAAAAATAACAAATAAATTAAAGTAAAATATTAAGTCAACATATACAATGAACCATTTATTTTTGGTATGACTTTGATTAAGATTTATTATATTAATAATAATAATAATAATAATAAGGGTGTGTTTAAACTTGATTCAAATCAATAGATATATCTGATACACTTTAATCTTTAATTATAATTTAATCCCGAGTATGATTTTTAAATCTTCCTAAAGTTATTTTAAATTGCATATCCTTATACAAACAAAGAAATCTGTTAAATATTATATTTTAGATTATTCCTTAAATTTGTAGTGTTTATGATGGTAAGTGATCTTAGTTTTGAATATATACATTTAATCGCTAAATACAAACCAAATTCTGACTAGGGAAAAAAAACACATCAAGCTGTACGCATCATGTATCCTAGTCATTGTATACCTAAATTTAACATATCAATATTTTATAATATCGTGTTAGTTTACAAAATTGGTTTTGTAAGTACTTTTTAATCCCAGCAATACTAACAACTATGGGTGCATACATCTAGAAATTTAAAAACAATAATTTAGAACATCATCTTATTTTTATTTTGCATGAAATAACAAAGTGGGATCCTAAACTATCTAATATTTTATAACATATTTTAGTTAATATTACATACATAGTCTTTTTTATTATTGTTTATATTATTTAAAAATATACTTAAACGAATGTAATATTTATTGAAAGATTGATTAATCTTGTTTCATTTGTAGGCAGCTCCGAGACATTATGGGAATTTCTGGAACAGAATCAAGTAAACATTGACCGATCACAATCAAAATTTCAAGATAAGCAATTTCTTACAATACAAAGTGAAAGAAGTATCAAACCAAAGGAAATGTATACCTCTACACAAGATGGCTATGTTTGTATTAAGTGTGGGAAATTATACACTTTAAGGAGCTCCATCTGGAAACATGTGGCATTGTATTGTGGAGTGGAGCCTCAGTTCAGTTGTCCGGTTTGTTCACGTCTCTTCAAACAAAAAACTCACATGCTTTCTCACATGGCAAACATCCATTCATAATGCATAATTGAGAAATTACAAAATATAATTTCTAAAATTTGTTCATTTGGGGAAAATATACCCAACCAGGAGAGAGAGAGAGCATGGTTTAAAGTAGATGAAATATTGTGTCTGAACTTATACAGTG
The DNA here is from genome assembly GCA_039000515.1 of Timema cristinae. Lineage (NCBI taxonomy): Eukaryota > Metazoa > Arthropoda > Insecta > Phasmatodea > Timematidae > Timema > Timema cristinae. Next base: position 8,471,563 of record JBCFYV010003508.1, on the reverse strand, counting down.
ACTATCACTTATTATTTATCTACATTTGGGTTTAGTCCAAATCATATTATAAATTGATTTCTATACAAGCTATTAATCATATTTATATTCTTCATTACTACTTAGTTTTTATTATCAACTTTTGGATAATAATAGTGAGTGGATCACTTTTTCAAGTATTGATGGTACATAATTTATTATTTTCCCTGATTTGACCATTCATCCTTATTTCCAATATAAATGGTTAGTTATTGTAATATTTCATAACGCTTTAATGTTTAATAGTCTTGTCACTCTCTTCCTAGTATATAAACATCTCTATCTTGCATTTAAAAGTTTTGTATATTTACCAATATTATTGAAATAGTTTTTAAATTATGAACTGCAATAATCTATTTGTATCGAATATTTTAAATTGTTTATTGTGTCCATATTAAAAATTTCTTTATTTTTTGTGTTGTGTATACTTTATTTTTGTTGTCGAAAAGTAGTTTTCTTTTTTCTTTATTAAATCAATTAGTGTTGTATACAATTTAATTTTGCTGTTGAAAAAATAGATTTATATCTATTTATTTTAGACAAACTGTTTTTTTATTGATTATTTAACATCTAAAATCATTTATGCCTTTCAATGAATCCCTAGTAATTTTATTTTATTTCATGAAACCAGTTTAAAAAATGCATGTAAAGACTTCTTGATTTTATGGAGTGAGCTTTATCCACCATTTTGAAAAATGTATGACTTCCAATTATAATAAACAAGAAGTATTTTCAGTATAAAGGGCTAATTCACATTTATATCGTGTTTGCAACAAATACCAAGAAATATAAAACTGTGAGACTCTGTTTCTGTCATCATAATAGTAATCAAAGCTCCTGTCCCTGCACCATGCATCACTTTTAATCTCGTACCATCGATAGTAATTGACAACTTCAGGTGCTGCCACTGCCACAACCTCCACGAAGCCCCACTAACTTGGTAAACTGAGAAATTTTCCAGGCGTTCAACAGAACTTCTTATTAAGAGGACAAACAAATAGTTTTCTCGAGGGCTCAAAACACTTGTCAATCTTACAGATCTGTTTATTATAGCCTTGGGTTTACAATTTTTTATAGATAAATTACAATCTGTAATCCTATTTTCGTATATTTTTTCCATATAAAGACAAAATAAGATGTTTGTAGTTTCACTGTTAATTAATTAAATAGGTTTATACATTGTAGATTATTTATTGAAGCATATGTATCTCTCTCTACCCCTTTCGCAATTATTCAACCTTCACTTCATCTCCCTCCACTCCCCCCTCACACCACCATCCACACTCCCCATTACTACTCTTCTTGATCTCTGCAAAATTTATAACAGCTATGTATAATATTCTATTTTCACAACAACAAAACTGAATAAAGGGCGGTGGAGCTTGAAATAGAAAAGTTTGGGAACTAAGTAGTACGAAATTTGTCTTCTTTGGCGAACAGGAATAATTTAACTATACAACAAATTAATAACACCCGCCTCAATGGCGTAGTTAGCTGGTTTTCATGTTGAGTTAGACTGCCGAAGACGGGGAGATCGAGATTTGAATCTTGTTCGGGTGAACTGGGGGTTGTTTTTTGACTAAATGGTTTTCCTCTCTCTACACACACAAATGCGGGTTTATTTCCTCTAAATTCGACCTTTCTTATTCCTAACCCATTAGCGTAATTAGTAAATAAGTGTATAACCCAAGTGGGAAGTAAGATGTGATGCTAAATAAAAAATAAAATTAATGACTATCAATGAGACTCAAAATGTTTAGTGGAAATAGTATTAATGTAAGACTCTTTATTATCAAGAGTGCAGCATAATTAATCTATTCCGGGGAAACAAGCTAGTGGTAATTTTTTTTAGAGTGACATGAGAATTTGCAATTCTAGTTTCCTGGTTTTAAGCCTAACACTATTATGCTAAGATGGCTTGTTTAGCATAAAATATAAACCTTATGTGTATCTATACAAATGTAAATTGTATATTAAGTTATGAATATTTAAAAGATTATCTCACAATTTGAAATTTTTTTAAAGAACAATATCTTAGGCTTGTTGTTTTAAGATGTTTTAAATTCACAGTAAACAAACATTATTTAAAAAAAATCAAATTTTAGATTTTCAAATTTATTTTGAACTAGAATGTTTTCCAAAACTCATTAGAAATTTTGTCATGATCATTAATTCAAATATATTTGCTAGATTTCCCAAAATTCCATATAGCAAAATTACAGTTTACAACAATTTACCTAATTAAATAATGGTATTTATTAAGTATTCAATTTTTATTATTTATTTCAATGAAGTTCATAAAACTTTGTCAGATACAGTATTGTATTAGTATAAACAATTGTATTAAAAAGCTCTAAAAATAATATTTTTCACCAGAGTAAAAACAATATATACCCTGATTTCGGTTGGAAGAACTGTAGAGAAAATTCAAACTTATCTCTTTGTAGTCAACAATGATAACATTTTATTATATATTTCTGTTATTCAATAGATATTCATATTATCTATCAAAAGTGTAGCATCGGATGTTTTATGATAAACACGAGACAAACAGAAATAGTCAAGACTTACCCCATTTGCTTGTTTACTGGGGCTGCGTGGAAGAACGACACAAAACCACCTAACGCACCTTCACCGAACCGGGAAAATTGAATACTGACTGTGAAGACTGAATGGCAAGTTCAAGCCAACGCCTTGGGTTGAATGGACTTGCGCAGTAAAGAGATCCCCTCCGAGAAGATTCCCAAACGCCCACGGCCTCTCTCGAAGCGAATAAACTTGCGCTTTCTCGTGTTCCTTTTTTATTCTAGAATGTTATTCCCCCCTTTTTCCCATCTTCCCCTCTTCTGTGCTTTAGGGTATATATTCTGGTGCCTGTGGCTACGAACTTTACAATTGGGCCTGAGTCATATCAGGATAGGATAAGCTCCGGCTTTCTACTTCATAAAATGTAAGATCTAAATCCATTTTTGGCAGATTAAAACCTTTTTTTTAAATCTTTTCTAAATTCAATTTTGGCTTAAATTTCAAATAACCAAAAAATTCAATCTGACACTTAAGAACAAAGTTTTTTCTGAGATCACTTATTTTGCAAGGTCAGGGCGACCTAGCGCCAGTAGAGTCACGACTAATCGATTATATCGATTATGTACTGTATTGTTTAAATTAATGTTCGCGGGAACTATGTTAGCATTTGAATTAGTTTATCTTATTGTGATACGCTATGTGTCTTTTTTTGATGGGCAGATATTTAGAACTTAAATTTAACATATCTTACGCTATGAGCCATTTATTATGGACAAATATGTTAGTATTTGAATTTAATATATATCTTATTGTCATACGCTAAGAGCCATTTAGTATGGACAAATATTTAGTATTTGAATTTAACATATCTTATTGTCGTACGCTATGAGCCATTTAGTATGGACAAATATTTAGTATTGGAATTTAACATATCTTATTGTCATACGCTAAGTACCATTCCTAATGGACATATATATTAGATTGTCTTGTTGTCATTGACTAGGTTTTTTTTAAGGATTAATGTTTAATGATGGAATCCAAATTGTCATGTTTTTTTTACTATGCGCCATTTCTAATGGGCGACATCTTAAAGTTAACATTAAGTAATCTGATGAATATTTACCATCAGACTCTTTAGCTTTGACTTCAATTAATAGTTGTTATGAATTTATTCTATTTTCTTTGCACTTCGCAACATCAACAATGTATATATTTGGAGGAACTGTTAAAAATCTAATTGAGTTATGGCTAATAAATATCGACTAACTTTGACTTATACTAATTCTTATTATATATTTATCCCATCATTCCCAAGGTAATCCGTCAAACGTTTTGGTTTAATATGAACTTTACTGAGGCTGAAGTCTCTTGCCGTCTGGATGAGATAGAGGGTCACGTTAATAACTCCTCAGCACTCGCTCTGGGTTAAACCAGCCCCCCTTTTTTTGTAGTGTTTATATTTTCGATGTATTTTGTTGGCATCTGCCCCTTTTGGATGCTACAAAAGTAACAGTTGCATACAACATGACTTGATTTATGAATATATAAAAATAGTTTTAGTAACTTGAATAACTAATTTCTACTGTTCTTCCTACCAAAATCATACTATAGTTAGCTTTTCTATATAAATTTATTCATTTTTTTTCAAAAGTTTCAGGTGTGTGTGTGTGTGTGTGTGTGTGTGTGTGTGTGTGTGTGTGTGTGTGTGTGTGTGTGTGTGTGTGTGTGTGTGCGCGCGTGTGCGTGCATGGGTGTCTGGATTACATAAATCGAAGCTCAGTTTTGTTTGGAAGATTAGCCAATACTAATGTTCCCATGGTGTGGCTGAATGGGCTAATCATATATCTTTTCTGTGGAAACTCTTTCCATGTCTCGATGAGATAAGTTGATATTGATAGAGAATATTAGGGTGTGGGACCAGTAGAAACACTTAAACCAAAGTTAAACCTAATTAACTAAACCCTGGTGACCTTTGGTATAACTCCCCTTTCAGTAATCGAACCTCGAACCTCTAGGTTTGTACCCGTGTACATTGAGCACTATATCAAGGGACTGGTTAATTAGTGCAAGTCTTTAGTTATAATAAATATTTAAATAAATTATTTGTCATAGTTTTGAATAGTTGGATTAAATGTGCCATTACAACTTTGGTTACTAATCCATATTTTATGTTGTTTTCTTGCCAACATTCAATACATTATAATAGTGTTAGTCCAAAGTAAAAGAATTATCAAACCAAAGAAAATATATACCTCTATAAAAGATGGCTACGTTTGTATTAAGTGTGTGAAATTATACATGTTAAGTAGTTCAATCTTGAAACATGACATTTGGAGTGGAACCTCAGTTCAATTGTTCCATATTTTTACACAACAATACTATGGTTATGTACATATCAAATATACATAAACATTGTTGAGCTACGAAACAATATAAATCATTTTAAAATGACGCAACATAATATTTTAACAGTCTTAAATTTGTTATGAATATTTATCTTTTGTGGAATCAATTTTAGTGTTGTACATTTGCAATTATACCTCCCTAGAGTCATAATTTGTGAGCAGAACTTTTCACTAATAAGAAAAGGCTGGTTAGTGTTTGGTTTGAAAATAATACTCAACTTACGTTCCAATGAGTAAACTACCCAGACCAAGACTATAAGGAAGCCTCTAGAAGGAGTTGTTGAAGAGCTCCAATGTAGGTGATTTAATAACCATTTTAATCTGTTGGGTTCAACTGCATGATTCATATTGTAACTGTGATTAGAGAGACTGCTTGTGCAATAATAAGTGTTTAAGCTATCAAAGGATCAATTATTGGCATTGCTGCTCAAGGGCAGAAGCGGCAGAGAGAGCTCTTGAGGGGGAAAAGGAAGAAGATGGTAAATATGCAACAAGCAGGACATGAGCTCGGATGTGTTTCTGAAATTGTTGCCAACATGTATGACTCTTATTCAGGAAAATATCTGCACATTGTTTGAAACCACCAGATGGTTCGCTAGAAATATTTACAATGCAGAAAACTGGTACAAGTATATATTCACACTGATATAATAGAAAGCCAAGAAATAAATGAGGCTGGATTCTGTTATGTTTGAAATCCCTTAGTCCAGTTTGTTGTTCACTTTATTTCATCTTTTGTTTTCATTCACATTATTATGGCTGAAGTACATCTAATTTAGATACATTAATTTATGTTACCTTATCTCACACTTTGTTCAAACACGTGTTGAATTGATGAATAAAAGGCATGAAAATGTTATCGAGTTCTGTCATTTTCATTATTTATTTCATGATAAATTATCTACTTTTACATGTTTAAAAAGTTTATAAAATTAAAAGATGAATTCTATTGAGTTAAGCATTATTCTAAATGAAGGAAGATCATAACACAAACGTAAGTAGTAGTTGTTGTTCTATTTAATTTGAGAACTATTTCATATGACTGTACATTTTCACTAATTTAAGTTACCAATACTGGTGTCATCAAACACTAAGTTTAATTGTTGTTAATACAAAAGCTTGATACCATAATCAATCCTAGGATAACTGAATTCAATGTCCACCATTGCAAACAAATTAATGAAGGTCAGTATCCAAATTATTCATCATTTTATATCTTTATTATTCCAATGAGTGTATGTTTCATGTTCATTTCCTTTATTTTTAGTTTAAAGAGCAAGAATTAATGAAAGTAATTGTAAATTAAGGGATTTCAAACATAACAGAATCCAGCCTCATTTATTTCTTGGCTTTTTATTATATCAGTGTGAATATATACTTGTACCAGTTTTCTGCATTGTAAATATTTCTAGCGAACCATCTGGTGGTTTCAAACAATGTGCAGATATTTTCCTGAATAAGAGTCATACATGTTGGCAACAATTTCAGAAACACATCCGAGCTCATGTCCTGCTTGTTGCATATTTACCATCTTCTTCCTTTTCCCCCTCAAGAGCTCTCTCTGCCGCTTCTGCCCTTGAGTAGCAATGTCAATAATTGATCCTTTGATAGCTTAAACGCTTATTATTGCACAAGCAGTCTCTCTAATCACAGTTACAATATGAATCATGCAGTTGAGCCCAACAGATTAAAATGGTTATTAAATCACCTACATTGGAGCTCTTCAACAACTCCTTCTAGAGGCTTCCTTATAGTCTTGGTCTGGGTAGTTTACTCATTGGAACGTAAGTTGAGTATTATTTTCAAACCAAACACTAACCAGCCTTTTCTTATTAGTGAATAGTTAAGCTCAACTTCTAAATAGTGTGTGAAACACCCCTTTTGGTGTTTGATGGTCTAAGGCATCACTTTCTCAGTAGACTGGACTACCGATGATGAGATCGGGGTTTGAATCTCGGTCACTTGTAATGAACTTTTTTTAATGATTTTTAACTCCATCTTTCTCTCCATGGAACTGCAAGTACACTTCCTTTAAAGTCAACTGTTCTCATCCTTAACACATAGGCGTAATTAGTAATCATGCATATAACCAAACAGGTAGGGAGATGCGATGACACAAAAAAAATGTAAAACAATATTCTTTTCAACTTTTCTAAATTTACTTAGTATTCTTATTAAATATCTGGACAGTTGAGCCAAAGCTTTGCTTATATCGAATTGACATTATCAACATTTCAAGACTTTTGAGTGCTTGAAATTGTTAAGTTGTCTTCTTTAACTTACTAACAATTGCTAATTGAATGTGTGTCCTTCTCCAAGACAACAACTAAACAACTTCAATCACTCATGAATGAAGATGATGATGCATGCCAAAAGTATTTAATTATTCATTTGGAACAATCTGCTTATAATTGATAACTGATCATTAAAATTATTATTGATACATTTAATATCATTCATCCAAGTTAAATGTAATAATTTACAAAAACTTTAGATCAAAACATTTGTTGACCTTTCTCTTTAAATATTTTAGTTAAGTTATAAAAAAACCTTATAATCCTAAATTATATTACATTTTGTTATTTGACCAGAATTTTGATAATTTTTTATGTTCATAAATTATTAAAATCTACACATTGTAACCAAACATTAGTTGTATTATATTTCAAAATATAATAAGATGATTTTAGGAAACATCTGGAAAGGTCCTGAAAAAATATGATTAAATAATTGGCTCCACAGTGTGGACAAGACCATTTCTTGTAGCTTTGCCACTTTTAATCCGTGTCAGGTCAAAGTTATTAAGTCCCAACTTGGGGTAAAATCAGGTGTGGCACAAATGTCACTGAATTCTCTATAAGCGCAGTACCAGAAGTTAATAACAATTATCTTATTTAAGAGCATCTTAAATATTCCCTGATATTAGTTAGTTACATGTGTTTATAGACCAAAATTACTATAATTGTTAAATATATTGCTTTAATTCAATCGTTAATGTATAATGCATTTAGATTATTTTAAATAAATAATCACTCATTGAAAATTCAAAACTACTTCATGAAATTTTAAATATCTTTGGTTGTAAATACAATGATTTCTGTTTCCTTTTTAGGCTGCTCTGATACATTACTGGAGTTTCTGGAACAAAACCAAGAGAGCATGTACAAATCACAGCCAGTATTTATGGATAGTCAGTTTTCCACCAATCAAGTTAGAAAGAGGAGAAATCAATCTAAAGGACTGTTCACCACTACACAAGATGGCTATGTTTGTATTAAATGTGGGAAATTATACAAATTGAACAGGTCAATCAGACGTCATGTGACATTGGAGTGTGGAGTTGAACCTCAATTTTGCTGTCCCATATGTTATCGTAAATTCACACAAAAAGCCCATATGAATGTTCACATGGTAAACATCCATAGATATTGTTGAGCTTCAAGTATTATATTATGTGATATGTAAAATAATAGAATATTATTTTAGTTGGGTTGACGAGTTAATGAATATGGCTAACTTTGATTTGTTGATCAGTGTTGAAAGTGTATTTAACTGTACTTTGTAAGTTTCTAATATGTTTTCATCTTAAGCCTAGAAAATATCATTATTATTTATTTTAATTATAATAATTCATCTCAGTGGCGAATTTGTTGATAAAGAGATGTGACTTCAGTTTTCAACTCCTTCTTTCTTGGTTTTTTTTACCAGATATAAATGGTTTTTTATGTCCTAATCGTTTCTAAATAAATCATCTGTATTGAAACATTTAAAAAAATTTATAAATGACATAAAAATAATTAATATCAAGTACAGCCTTTGTAATCACCCTGTCATACATTTTACTATTTCACAACTACAGTATTCATATTATTTTATATATTAGATGCAGGCAAACATTAATTTATCCAAACCATAATTAAAATGAATAATATTATTAAAGGTAGTTACTAAAAATGTTTGATACAACTGGTAACTATTCTTACAACTACATTGGTTTGTAAACAAAATTCCAATTGTGTCACACATTTTTTAATTTTCTATGCAAGAGTTAAATTAGTCATTTGTTTAAATAAATTGAACAAGTATTTTGTTTTTGGTTATGATTTTATCACTTTTTTCCAATAACATGCAACTCTAGCCATAGCCAACATAATCAACTTTTGTTTTTGTTTTTAAACTGATATAATACATTCTTATATAATATGTTAAAATAATGCTTACATCAATATTTCCTCCTTTTGAATTAACTCTATTTTAATATTAAAATGTATTAAATGATAGCATTGATTGTAGGGATATCAGTAATTTATTAAAAAATAATTGAAAAGCCAAGTTGACTTCCAACAGAACAGGCATGTAGTACCCTAGAAACATTCAATAAAATTAGTTCATAACTTTCACTGTAATTTTGAAATAACATTTAATTAAAATTCAGTAAGAGTTAATAAAAATATGCGCAGTACAATTTTCTTCTTAGAGAGTGACACTATTTGTCAATATTACTTAAATTAGTGGTTCCCAACCGTGGGAGGGGGTGGGGAGGAGGCATGTAACAAATTAATAAATAACATTAAAACTCATCTAAGCATTGAAGACCCTATTTATTTCAATCCCTTTTACAAGGTATCAAAGATAATTATTCTGGCAGTGCTTGAAACATTGCCTACCCGTTGTAATAATTCATCTATTAGGGGATCATCCAAATTTAAGGTGCTCGTACACATGCATATATTATTTTCATGCCCGCAAACTCAATCTTCCCACCAATAATCCTCTCTACCAGCACTATTTCCCTCAGCTACCATTGCAGCCATGTGCAACACCACTGAATTTCAAAAGAAACTAAATAGCAATACTGACTTGAAGTAGAAAGTGGTTTGCGGTGTGGTCTGTAAACTATCAAACCCAATATTCGAAAACTAATAAACAAAACATTACCAGCACACATTTTTTTAGCTGAAAAAAGGTTGGGAACCATTGCCCCAAATATTGTAAAGTTAGTTTTAGAATGTAAATTTTACTATTGGAAACTAAATGTATATTCAAAACAATGTGTAAATAAACTCCTGGAAACCAGTTGTTCATTCTTTGGAAACAGCTTTTAGTTTGTTGTCTTACAGCTAGGGATGGGTTTAAATATTTGTTTCTGTTTTCCTACATTCAATCTATCCAACAGTTGATAAAAACATTATATATAAACTTCCTATAAAATAGCATTATACATATACACGATTACTGTGAGTTTGTCAAATGTCATAGATGTAGAAAAAAACTCCTTATATAATAGCATATATATATAATATAACTCCTTATATAATAGCGCACACACACACACATATATATAAGGAGTTTTATATATGCTATTATATATGCTATTTATATAATATAATAACATATATATAACTCCTTATACAAGGAGTTTTTATATATATGCTATTATATAAGTAGTTTTTTTTTTTTTTTTACATCTATGACATTTGACAAACTCACAGTAAAATTGTACTGTCTACCTTGACAATATTGTAATTGTTTTATATATACATATGCAGTGCCGGATTTAAAGGGTAGGAGGGGTGCTGGTAGTTTGAGGAGATCGCCCCGTGGGTCCCACAAACCCCCACAATAAAGAAAACGTTAACTCTAATTTTCTTAAGTAGATTTATTCTTCTTTGGATCCACAATAATTGTTACTCCTGCATGAAATAATTAAGTAAACATAAATTGATGGGTGTGAAGCTTAGATGAAAATCAAAACCCTGCCTGCTCTTTAAAGATTCAAGTCCCTGTTGATTATTTGCACGTTTTCACGCTAAATCTCAATGCAATGGTTTCCCTTTACCTCTCAAAGTGTTTTCACAAACCAGCTGATAGTGTTGCTGTCCCATTGGTGCCTTTGATAGAATTTTTTCTTTTTTATTTGCTTTCCCTTTAAAAATTTAGTCCAGAAACCCCGGAATTCAGATGTATGTTTTATATGCAAATATAAGTTTCATATATTGAACTTTAAATTTATTTTTGTCATGTTTGCTGCACATAAAGCAAGGCAAGTTTGTATATAATGAGTGTTTTATTAACTCTTCATGTAGCCCACTTCACTTTACTTTGTTATTGTTATATTTGCGTAAAACCAAACGTTGCTTAGTTTCTACCTTTCCTCAGACACAGTATCATGTAATTTGCATGGGTTTATGGGGGCTCCCTACACTGTATGCCACCCTTAGGCCCCAACATATGTAAATCCAGTACTATGTATATATATATACATACATACATAAATTCAGCTTATACAGCATACCATGTCTGAGGAAAGGTAAATATTAAGCATATGTGTGTGTGTGTTATATATATATATACGTGTGTGTGTTAATTCAGATGTGTTTGTAAGTGTATGTGTATTTGTTTGTCTTTATTTATTTTCAAAATTGTATATTCTTATGGTAGCTCTTTTGCGAAACTGATATATTAATTATCTAGTCATAATTCAAATCACCACGATAGAATATCTAAAAGACACAACTAACAGTACCATCTCTTATGAATTTAAAGGTAACTGCTAGCTACGACTTGCACTGTAATGAAACATGGAAGATCATATAAGAGAGTTTATTCTTAGCCTTGCTAGATATAAATAAATATATCATTAATTTATTACATATCATAAAATAACAGCTGTAAGTTATTATTTGAAAGGATCTTTGCCTATACTATGTCTTCTTATTATCTTAGATTAAAATGAAAATGGTAACCAAATAACTTTATTTTTCACATTTGGATGTATCGCCTAAAAAGTGGCCAAATAGTCTATTTTTACTATTTTTATTAAATAATACTAGGTTACATTCTTAATTTTTGAATAAACTTCCAAGTGTGATTACTGATTACGGTGATGTCTATGATAGTAACACTGTTTGATTGGCACTATGCTAAATGATGTTCATTAAGTGTGCTCTGTGTAATATTTTATTGTTTGTGTTTTCGTTTAATTTTCTACAATCTCTGTATGAAAAAATTTAAATTTTCAAAATGTTAGGTACCTAGCTTAATTTACATAAATGTTCTTATTAATCTGTTTAAAAATCCTGATATCTTAATTTCATAGTGTATTGTTTAAAGTTTAATCTTTAAAGGCACTTTTTATTGAAATGTGCAATTTCGTTACTATGTATATCATTTGGTTTTAGTATTACCACTATATTAATATCATTAATTGAAAGTTAATGGCATATCAACACAAGGGTTATGATTGTCTAGTTAAATCACATGTAAACGATCATAGGTAAATAGAATGGTAACATTAAAACTGTTAATTAAAATGAGTAAAATAAAATTATCTTAGTTAAAATATTTTTAAAAAAGTATAGGAGGTAAACCTGGTCGGCAAACCTCAACTTACAGTCAACATTAACAGAGTCAATGTATAACACAATTCTAAATGATAATGTTGTACTCAAATAATATTTTAATATTTGTACTTGTAAGTTCTAGCCTCTAGCCTGAACAAGTTGTGAGATGCGGTGCTAAGAAGAAATGTTCCAGCTATTGTGTGATCTCTGTTATCACGATTGTGATGAAGGGAAAATTCATGGGCAGATTAGAATATCATCATTTAGTTATGCTGATGGAAAGACTGAATTTAGAAAAAATGTTTCCGTTATTCCATGAAGGGAATATAATAATCGGTTTAAAAAAACACTCTCAATAGACCTTGACAATATTCAAACCCTAGCCTCTTCGTCACTGGCCAACCAGTCTAGATAAATCTGACATTCATTCTGTGTTCCCAAAGATTTTGATTATTTTAATATTGTAGATTTATTTTAATAATCAAGTTTAATAGTGAATCTTCACAAAGTTGTGTCAAAATGCATAGTTGGGAAAGTGTGATTACCCTGATAGTTACTATTTAGCAGCAGAATGGGTCACAAGTACTATGAAATGGCTCACAATACAATACAAACAAAAGCCAACACACCTCCCTGCTTTTATCACTTGTTCTAAAAGATTATTTGAAAAATTACATCAAATTTTCACAAATGTTGCTACAAAGTTACAGGATTCTGAACATGACTATTTTAAAAAATAACCTTTTAATAAAATGTAAAAAATATAAATTTAACCAAAACTATTATTAGCCATTTAATAAATTTACAATTTGTAACAAATTTAATAATTTATTTTTACTATCCAGGAAAACATATTGACATACATATATTCAGTAAATCTCTTGAAACATATTATATTTTTTATTCGCTGTCCATGGTCATCTTCATTGCTTATGGGTGGTGGTCCTTAAAATTGTACCGTCATCAATAAACATTTACCTACTACATAATTCTAAAAGGTATCAACTATTAAAGTTGTGCTTCTAACCCATTTAATCTGTTGAAAACCCATATTATAATTGAATTGTGATTATATTCTAAATAGATTAGTAAAAACTCTTTTCCTGAGGTTGCAAATTTAATTGATTTAATTTTTTTGTAACACCACAAAAATTCAAAACCATAAACATGAAAGTGTGGCAACATAATTTTCATTTAAATGGGCGTTGTTGGCTAAAATTTATCTCAGAGGGGCTGCAGGTAATAATGAATAGCTTTGTGGTAGATTTCTGAACTATCCATTGCATTTACTAAAACTCAATAACTCTTACACTATTAGTATAAATATGTGTACAACTCAGACAGATGATAAAACATTTTGCATATTAAAAACTAACACTAATTTATTGACAAATCTATTAGATAGGTATTATTTAAACTTATACTCTTAACTTCCATGAAAACTCTATTACTTCCACTCATGTTATGCACTATTGTATATGACATCAGGCTCACAATATATTGGATTATTGATCACGAGAATATTCATGTTCACATCTTGCTTGTGTGAAGAGGGTGGCTCCCCATCTTCTAATGCTGGTGCATATGTTATAATTACCTTTTTCACCCTTACATAATTGATTAAGCTGTTTAATAACTCTGTGTTAAAAATCTCCTACAGGCAGCCACCCATCTAGGTGGTTGCTTGTGCTAAGGTATTACTTTCTCAATAGACTTGATAGTGAGAGGGAGGTTAAGGTTTAAATCCTGGCTGTGTGTTTAGTGAGACACACATAAATTACATACAGGTAACCAATCTAAAGCCATAGCTCTGTCATTGTCCAACTCATTGCTGTTGAGGAAGGAGTCTGATAGGCCTCAAAAATTAATTATTCAAAATAGTTTTAGCTTATATGTTTTTTCCTAACTTATATAGTTTTATATTGAAGGGTACAACTAGATTAAACATCAAAAAGTGATGTTTTTAGAAAAAAAAATACATGATGCTAATTTAAATTTAAAAAAAAAATTTTTTTAATTGATTCACTTAGTATGTATCTAATCTAGTAGAACCCATTTTTGAAATAATATTTTAAAATAAGTTCAAATGTAGAACATTGTGTACGCCCCCATTTTTATATGACGCCCACTTTTGACCATCATCATTAATTTAAAGTCATTAATATTGGACATTCTAGAAATATGTATTATTTAATTTATAAATTATAAAGCTCACATAAAAATATGCCAATAACTAAACGAACTATGGTTGTTGACACAAATGTAAATTATCTTTTCCGCCAATGTGGCACATGAGTTTTCAGTTTCCAAATAATGGGTTTCCTATTAAAATTAGACTTTAGTTTGCATTAAATAATAGAATGCAATTTTAATTATCGATGTATATTATAATGTAACATTTTTGCTAATTTTTATCATATAAATCATATTATTTGGAAGAGCAAGAGGTTTAAAATTTGAGCTAAACTAGTTTAAATATTTTATCAAAAAAGAAAACACAATAATCTGATTTCATTTTTAGGCTACAATGAGACACTGCTGGAATTTCTGGAACAGAATCAAGATAACCATAATAACGTGTACAAGTCACAACCAGTATTTCAACATACTCGTATACTAGAAAGCAAGTTAAAAAGAGAAGCACCCAATCTAGAGGATTATACATCACTACACAAGATGGCTATGTTTGTATTAAATGTGGGAAATCATACACATTGAACAGATCAATCAGACGTCATGTGACATTGGATTGTGGAGTGGAACCGCAGTTCACTTGTCCTGTATGCTCACAACGATTCTCACGAAAATCCAATATGCATGTTCACATGTTGAACGTCCATAGATATTGATAGCTCATAACATATTATTTAACTACTTCTAATATTAAAAATAATTATTTTCAAACATAATATCATGGATTTTGGACAAATGAGCATACTTTGATCCCCAGATTAAGTAATGTGTGATATAACACATATAAAATAATTAGTAAAATATTTGTGATCTTGCGAATAACTTCTTCTTACATGGTATGTTTTTATATTATATTAATATTCATTAATATATAACATTTGAATTTAAACTTGAGCCTAAAATGAATATTGTAAGTATAATTAAAAATTTTCACACTTGTCACATTTACAATAAAGTAATACAATCAAGAAATGCGTATTCAAAGCTTCATTGGTGAAACTCAAAACCTTAGAAATGCAGATAATTTTTATGAAATCAATAACTAGAATGGCTGTTTAGCAATTTGTTGCTGTTGACCTGATTGGAAAAATTAGTAATTAAATGTTAGTTTCGCTTTAATATTACAAACGTATTGATCTTCATACTTGTATCTATGTTCGGAGTGTGTTTTGATTGGTTTAAATTAAAACTATTAACAGTTTATGTTAAGAATTAATTTGTTTTATTGGAGTCCATCACTCAAATCGTATTTGTTTATTAATAATAAATATTTTATTATTTGAAATACTTTCTTATGTTCTAATTAGTTCAAACAGGCAACCCACTTGGTATGAATATTTTATATGTCTACACACTGTTTTTAAAGAAAATTATTTCCAGTTGTACAATATGAGCATACAACTTTTGTACACCTTTCAGTGATGTAAATAAACTACAAAACTTTATTTGACATTAGAGTAGGTACTGGCAATTATTGCTTTGAGTTTAATGTGTTTATATACATGTAAAATTTAAAATATAGTCAATTCACCATAAGAGCGGTGTTAGCTGACAGCCAGAAAAAGTTAACAGATCTATTTTCATCTATCCATTTGCCAAACCATATGATCTGCAAGACCAAAAATTAATTTGTTACTTTTGGCAGTCAAAACTTTCACAATAAACCATTTGTTTTCACTTGTTTTATTTTTTAACAGTTTTTACATTTTTGTTAGCTGTCACCTACTCCCACTACTTCTGTGGTGTATGGACTCTAGATACCTAATGTTTCTACCATTTCAATGACTTGTGAATTATATTCAAATTATTTCACTTTTTGATTCATATGCATAGATTATTTAGATATTTTATATAACTTTTATTTATGGTATATTGGTCAAAGTTCCTGGCTACAGATCCAGGTTTGATCCTCGGTGTTTCCAGATATTTCTGTTTATTCAGAATAGTGTTAACTCAGCCTTGCGAGGACAAATGAGGAGCTACATGAATTTAAAAGTGGTGGCTTCAGTCTAGAAAACTGACATTAACGGCAGGATGGTTCGTTGTGCTGACCACTTGATACCCTCTATCCATAGAAATTGGTGATATCTTCGCCAATAGATATTGGTCGCTTTGTTGGTATGACTCGATTGCGGGCTAACACCCTGGAGTTTCTTATTATTTATATAATTGAATAGTTCTACTTTATTTTTTAACTAATTGGTTTGAAACTCTTCAAACTTTTAACTTAATGTAATTCTGTTGACAAATTTTAATGTTTCATCCATAATTTATATTCTTCAACTTTCAATTGTAATTTAAACATATCAATTGTTTTCAACTATCAACTTTTTTATTTTAAAGCTGGGCCAATCAGCTATTTAGCCAATCATCGATGCTGATCATTTTATTTATTTTATATTAAAGGTTTCAAAGATATTCACTCATCATCATCATCATCAACAACATCGTCACCTGTTTCCAGCCTGTGGCTGGGTCAGTTTAGTAAAATGTCTCATCTTCCTCTACCTTTGCACCACTCTTCCTTCTTTAATTTCTTCCATCCTTCTCCTCTAACTTGCACACTTTCTGTTATCTGCTCCTCCCATTTCTTTCTTGGCCTCCCTTGTGATCCTTTTCCTATGTACATAATTTCCATCATTTTCTTTGGTATCCTCTCCTTCTCTATCCTCATTACATGCCCATACTATCTCAGTCTTGCTTCCTCTACTATCTCATGTACTCCTTGTACCTAATTTCTTTCCCAGATAACTTCATTCCTAATCTTGTTTCTCCATGTGGCAGCTAACATGCTCCTCACAAACTTCATTCATAATTATTAATAATCAGTAATGATATTGAAACAATTGTTCACATGGGTCATTTTTATTTTCTTCAACATAGTGGGTTTGCTTATACAAGTTTAAATGAAAACTTTATAATTAATTTAGATATAATTCACTTTGTCATTATTCTTACAACATTTAAAATATAACTAGTTAAATTGGCTCCCCCTTCCTCATAGTTAGGTTTGTGATAGATTTTATATAAAAATTTGATTTTAAAATCTATGCATAGAATATAATGGAAAATATCACTTTAACTGTTTATAGTAAACAAATCAACTGGTTCTAAGCTCTTTAAAACTCTATAACATATTTTATTCTTTTAACATAACTGTTAAAATTTTAAAATCAACCTGTATTTATTTAACGTTTAAAAATTAGGTTTCCCAATGGCTAAATAATTTTATAATAATACAAATTGATAAAAATAAATAAAATGGAAAAATAACCTAATAAGAATGAATTTAATGAAGGAAGCCCACCTAGGGAAAGAGGAAAGATGTGGGAAGAATCCAATGCACAAAGGTGACATCTTCTTCCTTTCTTCTGTCTTCTATAGTAGAAGTAGTCACACACACATTTTAAAAACAAATATAGTAATATTTCAACATTGTTGCTTTTATCAAACACAAAGAAGAAGGTAGTACAAATAACACAAACAATGGATTACTGGATTACACCATTTTGAATTCACTTCCAGTTTTTGTGAAGTTTTCTTTTTTCTTTTTCTTTACTTCTATCAAATTCCTATATTATAAAACTCTGTGTAATTAAGTGAGATCAGCATTTGGTCACATAATTCTAAAATACTGACATGGCAAACATAATTTTCAAATAATCTTAATACTTAAATTTATAAGTTCATCAAATCAACAATAAAAAAGTTTGGAAGAATTAAGAAATGGTGATCATAACATAATAGCTACTTTTAACTTTTAAAATAGAATTTCTAATTTGCATTTTAAATTATTAACAAAGAAAAACAATAATTCTGGTTTAATTTTTAGGCTATACTGGAACACTACTGGAGTTTCTGGAACAAAACCAAGAAAACATGTACAACTCACAGCCAGTATTTATGGATAGTCAGTTTTCCACCAATCAAGTTAGAAAGAGGAGAAATCAATCTAAAGGACTGTTCACCACTACACAAGATGGCTATGTTTGTATTAAATGTGGGAAATTATATAAATTAAACAGGTCAATCAGACGTCATGTGACATTGGAGTGTGGAGTTGAACCTCAATTCTGTTGTCCCATATGTTTACATCGTTTCACACAAAAGGTCAATATGGATATTCATATGGCAAATATCCATAAGCTATGATGAATACCCACCTTATTTACCCCCAGGATAAACTCTAATTTTTAAAAAAATCCTTCATATGGTAAATATTTGAAATTCAGATTTGAACTATTATTGCTTTTTTTTTGTTGTTAATGAATTGATCTTTAATGTTTTGGTTTTTTTAAATCTTAAACCAAATAGTTACTATAACAATAATACAATACCATTTTATATAGTGATTTTCTTTGTTAGGTGGACATATGTTTGTACTCATTTCATTGTTAGACTATAGCTAAAAGAGCGGCAAATATCACTTGAGGTGGAATGGCAAATAATACTTTCTACCAAAATAATAGCACTTCCCCAAACAGGACATGAAATGTGACTTGTTTCCGGCGTGAACCATATGCATAGGTAAAATAAAACCCAATAGAAATATAATAAATCACTCGTACATATATCATTCCGTAACATTCTGTAACTGTGTAACCAAAATTCAGCGATATTTGTAGCTCTTTCAATAGACAGCCACCTATTCAAGCAACGAACAAATCCTTGAAGAAGCTCAACTGAGCAACATCTACTGCCCTGCCTGGCCCATTAACATTATTCCAGTGTCACCTGTTTCTCACTTCAAAAGACATTTACTGCTTGTCCAGCCACAGTTTTAAACATACCACCATTTAGTTCTCAATATAAAAGAATATTGCACCACATCGGATATTTATTATTCTCAAAATAAAGTAATGTTGTTATAATACATATTGAAATAAGATTGAATTACATGTAAAATAAAGTAGTGCTTGTTCTTTTTTCATCCTCTTTAATGCATCCTCCACCGTTTCATATGGGACCAATTTCCTCCTTTTCTGTTTTTTCTTCGTACTCTTTTGTCTCACTCTTATCACTTTTATTTTTAATATCTTCTCAAAATATCTCATCCTAGAATCTTAAATCTCTTTTTCTATATAATAAAAATAAAAAATATATCACATCACTTTCAGACCGCTTAAGATGCAAATAAACAAACTAAGATTTGTAAAATTCCAGAAAAGATTAAAAACACAATTTCCATCGAGGAAGGGCTAATTTATTTATTGGAACAGATAGAGAATTATACACTTATATAAAATTATAAACTTAAGCTTGGACTATTATGACGAAGAAAATAGTCTGGTAAGAATTAACAATAAATTTCAACTCAACTAGTGATTTCCAAAAGGTGAGTGTTGATTGACCAGTATTTAATTTCGTAACCCTTTCATTTGGCTCTGTTATATTAGATCACTCTATCTTAATTAAGTAGTTGGCTTATCAAAATCTAGACCCACTATATTCTGTCGCGAAAACAACGAAATATAAAAATATTTGCCCTCGCAATAGTCTTTGTGTTATGTGCCATCTTGAGGAATATCATTATAGTATTGTCGAGGTACAGCCAAAGCTTGCTCTGGACCAGACGTTATCCAAACTTCTTCGAATTTAACTTTATCACGTTATTTCTTGAAATTGAGCCACTCGATCATCCTAGCATTCAAATACATGTGTTGTTAGCTTCACTTTTATCTCGGCCGGGATTAGCATCATTCTTGCATACCGCCCTATGACTGCTTTATCTGCTGGAATAGTGACCATGATGGGCCACTTTAACATGTTTAACTAAATTGCATAATAGTTTTCAAAACACTCAGCATCCTGAATGATGGAATTGATCAGTTTAAGTTGCTCTTCTGCATGACCCCTACACTATCCATGATACTTATCCTTGTCTCTTTACATCTGTCTGAAGTGTATGCCTTGGAGATCACTTCATAAGAGGTAAATAATAGCGGAGAAATTATTTGTGCAGTGGAACCAGTCCTTTATGTATCCTGGCCATTCATGGGTCAGTAAGGTGGCCTCCAGTTTGAAAACTTGTTGCTGAGAACTATTGTAGCTAACATGAATAAGCTGTGAATTGTTCTTATATTCTTTATCCTTAAACTAAAATATTTACTTGCTTCACAGACACATGAAACACTTTACATCACCTAAACTTCATATTGGTTGGCTTTCTAGATAATGTTAATAAAAACCTTTCTATTTGCCTTTGACCAAGTATTTATTCCTACATATTGTGCCTCTGAGTTAAATTATATAATTATGAAGAGTTTTTAATGACTCATTTAAATAATTTAAGGTCACAGTGAAGTTTAGATAAAATGCATTAACTTATGTCTGAAAGTAGATGTGAAAAGACCATGGAAAATCACCATTTGTAGCCTCTCTCTCCTTTCTTCTTGCACTTGGCGAGTATTTATCCCTCAATATCCTCAAAAAGAACCAGTTCTATTTTTCATAACTTGTATAGTATTTATATTTCTTAATGTTATTATTTCTTATTTATTTTGTAATAAAAAATTATTTCAATGTTAGTTAGTTATAATTCTAAAGTTACTTAAAAAAAAAATTTGTAAGATAGTTACAGTTTTTAATAATTATCTTGGAATTGGTTCATTTAACCAATTAAAATTGTATACTTTCCACATAATATGTAGTCTTAGGATAAGTTTAAAAAAATTATAGGTCCTTTCGCTTCATTTTCAATTTTATTTTTTATGCCAAATGCAACTCTAATCATAAAACCTTTGGTTTTATAGCATTAACATTTCAGGCTATGATGTGATTTAAGAATGTGTATGTGTTAATGGCCCACGTTTATTCTTCTAAGAAATTATCTAAGGATAAACATTTATAATAATAAATTATTTTTTGGTAAATTCCTACTGGATATATAAGATGCCAAAACATGATATTTGATGTAAAAAAATCTACCCTTTTATAGGGTTGACATGAAATGTGTGTGAAGTGTTTGAAAAATATCCTAATAAATCACTTACTGATATCTTTGAAATTATCCATCTAAGGGAAAATATGAGGTAAGAACTCTATGTCTAAATGTAAGGGTGAAAGAAACGTAGACTGAAAATATATGCCTGGGTGGAGATAATATATTGGCAATAGCAGAGCCACCTTGAGTCTAGAGAGGGGTTGAAACCCCCTTACCATAGTTTGTGTATGTTCTTAGACCTGCAGATTCTCAAATATATTTGATTGCCTTCTTAACCTTGGCAAACATTGCTATTATTTTTTGATTCCTAAAAAAAAATGATTAGTTGAGCTACAAACAAAATTAGCAATGTGAAAAGAGTTCCTTATAATTATTTGTTTGTTTAAATTTAATGAGAAATATACACACATTAGTTTTGTTCATTGTTTTAATTATCTGTTGTCTTTATTTTAAGCTTGCATAACATTACCCATTACTACATTTGTAAAACTTGAAAGAACATTATGTAATGTATAAAGAATATGAAAAAACTTATTTGGAATAAAATTAAAATTAGATACTTAAACATTCAGTGCTCAAAATTATGGCTCCTGAAAAGATTTAATATAGTTCAAAATGCCCCCCTTATCCCTCTTTAATGTTTTATGAATCAAACACACTTTAAAGAGCTTCTAGAAACATTCACTGTTCAAAAGAACTCCAAACTCCTCTTGTATTTTATGGATATAATAATAATCATCATTTTTCGCTTGAAAGGCCTAGCTAGCTCTAAAATTAAAACATCACCACTTTCAATAAATGTGTATTTAACTAGTATTGCATGAAAAGATCAAAACATGGAACATATGGGCATTATATACAGTTAAAGATAAGAAGAAGACTAAATTCATATGCTGGCCCACAATAGTATGAGAGAAAATAAAGTATCTCATAAATACCAGGGCACCCCCTCAAAATGTTATACCTAAATGGAAAACCTTATTGTTTAAAGGTTTCACCTCTTTACTTCAAATTCAAAGTGGTGCTCAACAGGTCCCAACCTTTAACTAAAATTAACATTTTATGTAGCTTGTAGGTATAAGTAAAGAGCCAATAAATTAAATAAAATTCCAAACAAAATAATTCCAATAACTATTTACTTATAATTGCAGAGAAAATATTTCATCTACATTAATAACAAAGGATTCACGTATAAAAATATCTCATTATTTAATATAAAACATAACTTTGAAACAAATTGCACAGTGTCATTTTTTGTGGAGTTGATGAAACTGATTTCTTGTTAACCTCAACCACTTATATCACAAATTATTTTTCTTCCTCATTATTCGTTAACACCTTATTGAAATCCTGAAACAATTTAACTCCTCTTTCAGTGGTATCAATGGTAACCTGGATTTTTGTTACATGTTCTTGTGCATGCAAATTATCTTGACTCTGGTTCCACCACTAGAGTGGTAAGTAAGGACATTTTTTGAAAATGCCACTATTTTTAGTGGCTGATTAGTGTGTTCACTTATAATATCTGATAATATACTCTTTGCTAGTTTTGAGAAGACCATCATTTCCTCATCCCTTTTAAAACTTATCTGGTTTGTTTCTCATAGCATCTATCACACATTTTTCTGTTGGAGATACCTTTTCAAAGAAGAGAGTAGGAATTACTAACTCATCTGATGGTTACCACAAATGATGTAGTAAGTTTTCTTCCGCAGCCTGACTTATCTCTGCATAAGTAGATTTGTATTTGTTCAAATTTTTCCAAAACAGTAAATTATTAACAAGAGCATCAGCTGATAGTGGAACTTCAATCCATTCCTTAGCAGACAAAAGTGCCCCAAACTTCACAATTCGTTCAAGATAAGATTCTTCCCACTCAGTAAGTTTGAAAGCATGTCTCTGTCTACGAAACAGGTAGATCTTGATGGCATAAATAAGTTTAGCCATCTATCTTGCTTTGTGGATTGAGTCTGGTGCCCGCCAATGTATCTTCAATGGTGTTTCTCCCAATATTATCTTCTTTAACTTTCATCATTGTCATGGCAGTGGAATGAGCAATATCAAAAAGCAAACAACTTTTTCTTCAAACTTCCGTTCTTGTTTCCGTTGAGTCACAGAACTACAGCCCTTATTTATTTTCAGCAGTAACCATTCTGAGTGAATACTGTCTAATTTTTCAATCCATTGTTTTGCTAATTTTGTAGATCTGAATGTCTAAAACAGTGTCAAAACTTCCTCTATTGTCAGATGACTCACATTTCTTACATTTTTTACTTAATGTAAATGGTTGTGGGATCTTAAAAACACTTATCTGATAGTTGGCAATTTATTCAACCTAATAAGAGATTCAAGATTGGTCACCACAATAAAAAAAAATCAGTTTCCCTGATGAGTTGTTGCCATTATAGAATTACATTACACTAAATAGTTAGTACGCTGAATGCCAAATATAGCTTTGTTATGATTGATTGAAGAAAAACAATGTTTCCAATAGCCTTATTATTTAAACAATTGAAGCCTGCAGTGGTTTTGACAGTTTATTGAAGGATTCAGTGACTCAGTCAAAAAAATTCTCTTTAACATAAATTAGAGAAAAAAATTGTTTTTTGGAAAAATAAAATATATTTCGGTTACATTTATGGTTGATGAGCATCGCCTTCTAGTATTCTTACAAAGCTGAAATTTGGGCTCATATATTATATAGGCTTTCCACCATCATCACTCTCACAGATCATCCTATCCTTTAGGGATAATGGAATTCGCCTTAATGGTGTCGCCACCTCAGGGATAAATTCCTCCATACGCCATGAGAAAAGGTCGATTGGCCAAGATCTATATCATAGCACCCCACCCCACCCCATATATAAATTTTTTAGATTGATAATGAATATATCCATACGCATTAGCAATACGTGGACAATTTCCCTCAATTAACAAAGAAGTGTTAGTTGATTTAACTTTATAATCAGCATTTTTTTTATTTAGCAAATACCAATATTTATTTACAAGTATTCAGTATTTTACATACAAATTAATGTTTATTTTTCATTGATACATACTAACTATATTTAACCAGTATTTTATAATATTTATATTTTAAAGACTAAAATGTTGACATCTATTTGTCACTAATGCTCTGGCCTAAGGAGATAGAAAGCTTATGGCTGCTATAATATAAGCTTACCATCCAATCCCTAACCTGACATACAACCTATTTATCATTTATTTTTACACTATCCACCCATTACATGTAACACCCTACCAAAGGGATCTTATTAATTCAGGTTCTACTACTAAAATATTGTATATATGTTTGTTATTACTCACACTCACCACATACCCACCCCATCTCATTTATTGATTCATTAATTCACGCATAAATTTATTCAAAAACTATACACAATATACAAGCTCACCATTTACATTAAATAAATATATATATGTGTGTTTTTGTGTGTGTGTGTGTATTTACCCTACCTGTATTTAACATGTTTATTTTCTATTTTATGTGTTTTTTATAGTGCCACGCCTTACTACTTGTTCAATTTATGTTAATATAAATTATGTACTAATTACACTAATCTCTTATGGATGAGGAAGGTTCTGTAACCTTGTTTCAACAATTTTAAACAATTAGAGTTACATCACTCAACCTTCTGGCCTCTGTTGACTCGTATCTCCAAGACCACGGCCCACAACGACTACATACAACACTCTCCAATACCCGATAGAGCCGAGGCACATTGTTGTTCATTCCTCGACATTGTAAATATGCCGGGTCCAAGAAAAAAAATAATATCAAAAAGCATGGTTGGTTCCCCGCACTCTACCGGCTGTGTTTGGTAGCCCCAGCTCTGGATATTTCTTTGAACGCCCATCTGCACATGGAACTTGTCAGTTTGTTCTCAGTAGACTCTTCCTGTCCCCCCTCCACCCCATCTTTAATTTTGTCCACTCTTTAAAAAATGTGATCTAAAGTTGAGGACTAGATAGGAGTAGGATTATCTAGTGTAGTTATTCATTTCATTTCTGGCTTCATGAGGTGAGCGACAGTGTTATAGTTAATTAATGTCTATGGTTTTATAAATTCCCTTTCAGCATTAATTATCTTATTGTTTCAAATTAATTCTTTTGGGAATCTTTAATGGTTGAACTTATTATTTTTGACGGTAGATGATGTGTCAAAATTAAGATATTTACATGGTTAGAATAAAACCGTTTCTCAATTTCTAATTATGCATTCCATAAGGGATTCTTGGTCCCCAACCTTACAAGTAATATTCTGCTTATCCGCTTCACGGATTATAATTAAACCATTTAGGTACTGTTGGTCTCTGTCGCTTGCTAATAAATGGTTTAGTTAAATAAATTCACATTTAGCTGTAATGTCGAGTTTTATCGTCTTGTTATTCTTGATTAA
The DNA here is from genome assembly GCA_039000515.1 of Timema cristinae. Lineage (NCBI taxonomy): Eukaryota > Metazoa > Arthropoda > Insecta > Phasmatodea > Timematidae > Timema > Timema cristinae. The sequence goes on along the minus strand of JBCFYV010003508.1, from coordinate 8,445,715 downwards.
TTATTTTAAATGGTTGTTATTATTTAAAGTTTATATGCTATTAAGCTTGAGAAAGGGCTGTTGTGCGGCAAGATACTTTTATGGTTGTCACATTTATTAAAGTTATTTTATTCGACTGTTACATTGATTTAAGCTTGAGACCACCTGAACACTATTTTAATTTATTCATTAGTTTTGTCGGCCGCCTAATGATGGAAAGAAGGACCGCTCACAGTTAAATATTTGTCTTCAAAAATTTAATTCCTAGATAGTCTAACTTACTGCCACTAGGCGCCGGCGGCGTTACTTAATAACTTTAATCACAAGATAAATTGGGTGTCTACCACTTGATGATGGAGTTTAGATTATACTTTCATATTGTCATAGTTTGTTTTGCATATTTGTCCTATTCAGATTTAGGAGGCCGATAAAAGATTTATGAAGTCAAATCAGGTCTTGTTTAGGAAAATCAGGAGCTACTGGCCGGCTCATTGATTTTAATCTAGTACTAACCTTTAGAACATACTACTATATTATTCCCAGTGTATAGCTTTTTTGCATTTATACCTTTGCCATAATATATGAACATGGCTCATTTTGAGAAATAGATGGACATAATTAAGGTCGATTTATTTATTTTGAATATAGAGTTTTTGGATTGCTATTCATGGTGAGGTTTGACTATTATTTGTAAATATTATTTATGAGGAATAGATGGACATAATTAAGGTCGATTTATTGATTTTGAATATAGAATTTTTGGATTGCTATTCATGGGTGAGGTTTGACTATTATTTGTAAATATTATTTATGAGGTCGCTAATGAGCTACAAGCAAAGTTGTGTAGAACTCTGCACATAGCTCAAACATTTATTTAGTCTTTGCATAGACCGTTTGAATACTGCTTTTTACTATTTGCATATTGTCAAATTAGTATTTCACTGTTAAGGTACAATTCTGAAGGCCATTGGGCATCACGATTGGCATTGGTTTTACCCTTCATTATTAAGCTGTCTCACTCAACTTATTGATTGTAATTGTTATGTTTGTGAATTTAAAAAATTCTCTTGTTACCTCTTTGCCAATTATTTCTGAGTGGGAATGGGGGAGGGGGGCTTGAAGTTGAATCTAAAGGAAATGTGTAAAATCATTTAGCAACAATCACCCTAAGTGCACACAACCAGGATCTGAACTTTGATCTCCTTGTCATCAGAAGTATAATATATTATGAGAGTGACACCTTAGACCATGAGGCCACCCATGCAGGTATATGTTTCTTATTACCAAAACATTGTAACGTAGATAAATGTTTTTTCAGTGTTGTATTTAACATTTTGTCATGAAAATTTAAAATGTAATTGAATCATGAATAAATAAACTAATACGGTATATACTTACAGTATATTATGTAATACATGAATGTTTTAACTCTGATTATTTAAATCTTAACCAAGGTGTAGGAAATATAACTTCTACCTCTCAAAACATACCTACACAAGAAGAAGAGTTTGATTCCCACTGCTCTAGTTCATGACCGAAATCCTCTGCATCTATAATAGCCTAATGTTAGTCTAATAGTACTTATTAACTTAACTATTAGTTAGGTGTTAGATGTATTGTAGAAGATTGAGTTAGTTTCTAAGTATTTTACTTCAGTATGTTTAAGTTCAATTCGAAAATTAAATCATCTAATGTTTTAAAAGGTTTCTAAAGATGTTTTTAAGAGTTGAGACAAAAATGCACTTAAATAAATACATATTTAGCTTAACAAATCAAATAATATGTGTTAAACACAATTAAAATTTTATTTTAGCTATCATTTAATATTCCACATGATAATCTGGCTATTTACTAACATTGTTTTGTTTCCTTACAGTTAATTTAAATTATTTAAGTTTGGACCTAAAAAATCAACTTTCTTTTGGAATAATGAAGTCCACATCACAACATCAGGGTAAAGTCTATATATCTTCACAAACATCTTCTGAGAGAAGTAACATTTCCACATCCAATGGCTACACAAACATTTCAGGATGCAAGTATAAATGTGTGAAGTGTGGCAGATCCTATCAGTACAAAGCAACATTGGCTCGACATCAGAAATGGGAGTGTGGGCTTAGACCACAATTTTCATGCCCCATCTGTTCACGGCGGTTCAAGCAAAAATCTCATGCTAACACTCACATTATGCTTGTCCATAAATCAATGGAAAGTTTTATACAATACAAATTGTCTCAGTAATGTTGTTTATTTCAACATTTCCCTTGTTCGCATTTTTTTAATGGAATGTAAGGTTGATATTATTATGCACAGTCTATAATAGAGGCTCAATGTATTTTGATCTTAGACTTCATTAAAATAGGTGAAAAATTTATATTCATACATATTGACCATAAAATAAAATGAATGGGTAGTTGTAGATAATTAAAACATTCATTAAAAACAATTTTTTTATGATTAGTTTTCTTTCATATTACTTTTTCTATAACAATGTTATGACCTACTTCCAAAATTAAAACCTGAATATAGTGATAATGCATTTAAACTAGTCGTTGAAACTATAGCAGATATCATATCTGTTCTATCCTAAGGAGAAAGGAATAAATATCCAACAGATAAGAAAGATAAAACTATTTTTATTATAGTTAGTCAATATCATATTTCCAAATATTTTCATTTTCATTCACATCACTTAATAGTTTCATAACTTATTTATTATATTATTTCATCCTTTTAATTAGAAAATCTTCAAATACTTATTGTATTAAAATCACTTTGATTTTTAAGGAGTTAAAATAAACCATACAAATATTTTTATGTTTTTAAATATTGTTGTACTTTATATATGTTTTAAGTAATACTGTAATTTTTTAAGTCATTTCTTTCTATTCATCAATTTTAATGTTTCAAACAAATTTTATAAAACCCATTTTTTTCAAATCTTATTGTTAAATGATATCAAATCAATTTGATGTATAAATTTTTTGTTATTATAGTCACTTATCTCTTTCCTTTGTTAAACATATTATATTACCTCATTAAAGAAGTTTTAAGTTTTGTATTAATTATTTTACCACCTAATAAGGAGCAATTTATTGCATTAAAATAGGCTGATATATAAATATACACTTTATTATTGATAAAATAGGTAATAGTAAGTGAATTAATATATTTTAGAGAAATAACAGATTAGTACATACCTTATTTTTGTAGATAAGTGTTTTTTTCAGTTCACTGAATAGCTTAAACAACTTATGAACAAAATATAAATGGCTAGTGTTGTTCTGTGGCTAAAACCCAACTGAAACACCTGAACAATGTTTGCTTTGGTCCAATATAAACTAGAATTATTAACCACTAAATCTAATAAGAAGGATAGTTAAAAGAAAATACACTTACTTTTACTTGGAAAAAGGATTTAGAATCACTTTCTTGTGAATAACCTATCTTAATTCCTCCATAATTTTTGTATTTTTAACATAATAGTTTTCCATTCTTCAAAAAATCGATTGAGAATCTCTTTTTTTAACTATCTTACTCATATTTCCTTTCTTAAATTAATTCTTGAATTAGAATGGATCCAAAATAATAAAGACTGAAACTATTGAAAGCAGTAGTATACTGAAATTATGCTAAGTCTTCATATTATCAAATTTTATCAGCTAAACAATCTAGTCTCTATTGCTTGAACAGATTAATCAGGATTTTTTTTGTATGTTTTACTCTATAAAAATAACATTGCCATAATAAAATATATGATTTAAATAGAGCCTACACATTTTTCTGCAAGAGTGTGATTATAATCCTTCCATAGTTTATCTCACTACATTAAAATTAACATTTGGTCTATGCAACTGTCATATTTCAACTGATTTTAACTTTATTTTATATTGCATATTAAATTTTATTCAAATTTCCTTGTATTATCTTTTGTTCAATAAAATATTATGAGCAAGTTGCTATACACAATTAATTTTATTACCTTTTAAGAAAAACAAGAACAAAATCTTAATAGATAAATTTAAAGTGATGAAACTATCTTAGTCTTAAGTCATGAGTATAGGCTTATTAAAAACCAATATAGCTATCAAATAATCATAAAATAGCTTTGAAAATACAAAACACTAAACTTATGTTTTGAAATAATAATGTTAAAACAGTTATAACAAATTGACCAACAATATATTTTCTAACTATAGGTAAGTAAATTGTATATTAATTTTGTTTATTTTATTCCCAAGAGTATGGTTTGGCTTATTTTCTGTGCTCCAGTACAGTATTCAGTGGAGCATTTAACATGACAATCACAGAGGAGTTCTAGAGTCGCATCCTTTCCATCTTGTAATTCAGATTGAGTACATTAGAGCATATGTTGATGAATGTGTTTATTAAACCTGATGGGAAAGATGATCACTCTATGTGATCAAATTTACACTTGAAAAGAACATATCCAAACAAGATGCATAGGTAGACTCATTGATGAGTGTAAAGAGTACAAAAGTATCTTGGAATTCTAATTTTACTATCCTAAGGTAAGCCCATACTGTAGACTATATATATTGTTTGAAATGTGAAATAAGTTTAAAAATAGTGAATTCTCAAGAAACAACATTATGAATTCAAAGGAACATTTATCTTTAACATATTAACAGTATATATTATTAACATCTTTACAATTCACATTTATCTTAAGAAACCAGTGCCATTAATTGTAGTTGATGTTCATCACACTCTCTCTTATCTTGTTTACAAGTGTGGATGTGACACACAATAATTGAATTGTGTGAGGCTTGTGGAGCTTTATGCTGCTTGAATTTACATTTTATTTACCTTGCAAGAATACATTATGGTGTAGTTTATAAGATAGGGCCATAACAATACGCCAAGGAAGAGCTGATGCCTTTCAAAGTAAATAGAGTGTACCTAAAGATACTGACAAAGATTTTATAAGAAATCACACACCTTTACAAATCTAGCACAAACCAGATTCAAATTAAAGCTCACAATGAAAACTTTGATGAAAATAAATATCATTCAATTCTGCCACTACCTATTAGCTTACACACATATTTGTCTGTTGTAATATGCTGTATTGATTATATTGTTGTATGTTATTTGGATGTTTGACAGTTTTCTTTGTGAATCCTTTTTTATCTTTATTTAAAATTGTGAGTACCAAGTTTATTGTACAGTCAATAATTATACTTTTTACATATATTTTTTTAAACTGGCTACTGTTTAGTAATCCATTCAGTTCCACATATTAAATTATCAATTTGAATGACTCATTAAATTTAGGATTTGAGTTTTCTATAAGATAATGACTGTAGAGATCTTAATTTTTAGATACTGCCTCAATTTTTAATAACCATGCACACACATAGATAAAAAATAATTACAAATAGGATTTTCTCACAAAACCAAGGAAATGACTAACAGTTTTTAATTTTTTTAGTTCTCATCTACATTAGACATATAATTGGCAAATAAACTATAGTTCTTTTAATCAAATTCTGTATATTTTATGTTGAGACCGTTTTATGTACACACGCCCAAGGGTTGGGATACCAGCTATCTTACTGCTCACTTGCTCTCCCATGGATATGTGATAGTATGATGATATGCCTAGCCCACTATAGGATTTACCTATTAGTTATTTTCTTTTTGTTGATAATAGTTAAAATTAGTAAATTTCATTGTTTACATAGGATTTATTTAATTAATTACATTTTCTTTTAATATTCTAAATTCAACATTAAAGTGACAATAGTTCTTACTTGTTTAAACAACTGACGCGGAGAGCCATAGTCAGAATATGTGTTCGAGTTCTGCAGAAGCTGCTCCAGCCCCTTATATATGATCTACCCCTTGCTTCTTGGACCCCTTGTCTTTAGTGTTAAGACCAACCAATAGGAGAGTTCTTGTCAGTCTGGTGTAGTGAAGACTAGCTTCCTATTGGGTAAAAGGTGGCTAACTCATCACCCCACCTTTAAATAGAACGGAAGAAGTTTTTAAACAAATAAAAGTTGAATATATAATCTATTTGAATTTACTTCTGAAAATGCCTTATGGGCCTGAAACTCAATAAAATAAATAATTATTGAAAGTGGTATTAATAATAAAGATATAGCTTGAATTTAGAATCATGTACTGAAATTAAATTGTTCAATTTTTCCTGGTCATCCATGGATAAAGAATTAAAAGGAAAATTTACATACAGTTCTATAAAGAAAAATATACTTCATTCATGACTTTTCAAATAAATGAGAGGGGCTCGAAACAGTATCATTACAATTTTTATTTATTTACAAGTCCCACTCAGAAACAAACTTTTTTTATTTTCCACACATTGATTATCATTATCATTTATTATTATTATTATCATTATTAATTATTATTATTATTATTATTATTATTATTATTATTATTATTATTATTATTGTTGTAATATTCTTTGGTATGTATCATGGTTTAGCTTCTATTGTTTATTTTATTTTGTTATTATACATATGTTTAAGGTACTTGTGTACTTTTCAGTGCTGGCCTGCCATAGGTCTCATGACTGTAGGCAAGCACTGTAGTAAATACAATTTAAAATATTATTATTTTTTATTATTATTATTATCATCTATCATTATCATCATCATCATCATCATCAAAATCTTAATAATCATCATCATTATTATAGTTGTTGAAGTATTAAGATTTTTTCATTTCAATTATTGCAGAAACATGGAGACAAAGATACTTGCAACCTCAAGAAATGGAACCATTATATCAAGATATTTCTCCGAAATCATTGGAGTCAAATATGTTTTCTTCAGTACACCCTGCAGTTGAAGTACCTGAACATCGGGCCATAAGTCGTACAACTCCCCAAGAGCTGTTACATTCATTACAAAAGAAGGACTTTTTATGTATGCAGTGTGGCAATTCTTATCTTCATCGAAGATCCTTGACGCGTCATCTGAGGCTTGAGTGTGGAAACATACGGATTTTTACTTGCTCCCTTTGCCTGCGCAAGTTTAAACATAAATATCATCTGCAGTATCACTATGAACATGTTCATAAATTGCATACAACAAAAGTAAAAAGTTTTTATCCCAAGAAAGGGAAACAATGATTTATCTTTGTGTGTTTTTAGACACTGATCGCATTCTCACTTCTTTTAAAAAACATTAAATTATTGTCCGATAATTTTTACAAATGTCTGTCAGACCAATGCATATGGATTATTTTACTCACATACTCTATATAGCTTTAGGAACTAGAATGTTCTTTGTCACACTTACAAAAGTACGCCACTTATCCTTATCTTGAGCTAGTTTTGTCCATTTAACCTCATTACACTCTAACCCTATCTTGAACTAGTTCTATCCAGTTCACCTCAATACACACTAACCCTATCTTGAGCTAGTTATAGCCAGTCCACCTCATTACACCCTATCCTTATCTTGAGCTAGCTTTGTCCATTTAACTTCATTAAACCATATTCCTATCTTGAGCTAGTTATATCCAATCCACTTCATTACACCCTATCCCTATTATAAGCTAGTTCTTTCCATTTAGAATTTAATACTTAGATATATTGCTCAAAAATATATAGAAAGAATTGATTAAACAATTTGTTAAGTTAATTGATGTAATAAATTGAAATTGCAGATCATAATATACTTTTAGGTTAACTTATGTTAATAACATATTGTTAAATTATGAACATTCCACATAAAATAAATTAATTCATTATCAATTTAGCAATATATGAGGTGATGATTAAAATACATGAAAACACATTAAAAAAGTGTTGTAAAATTTACATATAGCAACATAATCAGTTGGCATGTTGAGTGATCTATGGATTCAAGGATAGATAGCACTACGGTAATAGATGAAAAGAGGAATGAAAAGGAACTAATCTTCTCGACTCCGGCTTAGATGAATCATTTTCTACGATGGAAGGTAGAGCAGGATTTGAATGTTTTTAGGTAGATGCTTTAATGTGTTGATGAGAATTTGATTTGAGAGTTGTAATTGTTCTTTGAGAATTGATTTATTGTTAAATAAAGCTGCTTGAATAAAAACAATTTCAGCTGTATTTAATTTTGTACCTTTATGAGATAAGGGAAGGGGTTTCATACACTGGTCAATTGATTTGGGTTGATGATTGGGTTTTTTTTAGATGGTCTGCAAATTTTTATTTGTTTCTATTGTATTTAAAATCAGAAATGTGCTTTTTATAACGAACCTTGAAGCTGTCCAATGTTTGCATGATTTTTTTGAAATAGTTTTTCACTCTCCCACCACACAAATGTGGGTGCAGTTCTTCTAAATATAACCGTTATCATCCCTAAAACCATTTGTGTAGTTACATAAGCTTATAAACTCAACCGTTAGTAAGACACTGTGCTGAAAAAACTAGATAGATAAAAAAAAGGACGGGACCCCTTAAACTAGGCGCCTGATACAGTTGTTCCCCCTTCCTGCCCTGAATAATAGAACCACTAGTGCCCTAATTTCACCCACTAGTATTTATTTTAAATTAAAAATTACGGCCTCAGATTTTGTTATTTTTCTTTCTTATATCAAATCTTTGACTTGACTTTATAATATAATTGAATTTTTTTAGTAAGAGACAAACTTAAAGACTTATTTGAGGAGTATAATTAAATATTTTAATTTGTTATTTATCTTAAAAGATTTATAAAAACGCCTTTTTTACTATAATTTATAAAATAAATTTATATTTTCACTACAACAAAATGTAACTTATTTTATGAAATTGTATCTCATTATTTAGTTTAGTTATTTTTATACGTTTGATATATTTTCTTTAGTACTGGCCTATTTTAGGTTCTTGTGACCGAAAAAAACTAAGTGAATATGGTCAAACTTTATTGTTGAATCAACACTGTGCTATGTTTGTTGGCCTATTTACTAATGTTGTTTGTTTTTTTAGCGTGGCAAATCCATACGAATAATCTACCTGGGATCCCTGTGCAATCATCTCCTAACTACATTCCTCGCAAGAATCGAACAGATAGAAGGTTTAAGTGTGCATCATGTGGTAATGGCTATGCACACAGGAAGAGCATGTTAAGACACATCAGACTGGAGTGTGGGAAGGCACCTAAAATAAAGTGCTCTTTTTGCCCACATGTGACCAAGCATCGCAGCAGTCTTCAAACACACATAGCTAATAAACATAAAACATACTCGTCAACCCAAAAAATCAAGCTAGAAAATCTTTATCATTAAAACTAAGAGTTTGTCTGAGTATCACGTGATACCTACCTCACACAGAGGGATGAAATTTGAAACCATGTGCACCCTGTGCTGTATTTTAATTTTCAATTAGATTATTTTAAATTTATTGAAAATTGGGTCGGAAGAAGTAAAATGAAAGAGATTTATTTTTGTCTATTTGAAGCTAAGAAACCCATTTCCCAGGGTAATCTTACTTAGCTATTATATATAAATCTAATTCACTTCACCATTCATAATAAACTAGTTGTATATGCTCTTGGAAAGTCAGAGAAATGTTGAAAATTGTAAAATATTATCCTTACGATAATTATTTGGTTTTATTGATTACCACTGCAATACTTTTAATACCATGAAGAAATAAAAGTAGTTTTAATTAGTGTTCTTCAACCTGAAATCCCAACCATTCCACATTAAGTCCTAATAATTTTTTTTTACAGAAGCAGGAATGGTAGTACATGGTTTCTAGGGCAATTTAGGAAAGTAAACCTTTAAACTGATAAACTTTTTGTTGTTGTTCATTAATATATAAGTAGGCTCTCTATTGTAATGTCACCATTTGAAAATATATAATCCAGTGGTTTGTCCAAGATCAACCTGGTTGGTTGGTTGTAAAATAGTATATTTTAGTCTACCACAACAATAATAAAGATTGGTGTGAATTTTATTGTATATAATTGTATCTATACCATCGATACCAACATGCTATAAAATGCTATCCAACCTAATTCTAATGAAATTGATTCCCATGCAGAGGAAATAATTGGGGATCATCAGTGTGAATTTCAATTTTATAGATCAACAGCAGATCAGATATTTACTATTTAGCAAGTATTAGAAAAAAGGATTAATACAATATGACCTTTTATCAACTATACATAGATTTTAAAAGAGCCGGTTAAAAGAAAGAAATTATCTAAAAAATGTATCAAGTTTGGGATAGCCAAAAAACTTACCAAGCTAATATAGGTATGTATGACTGATACATGTGGTAGGCTTCAGGTGGATGACACTTATAGATATTTTTGAAGTACTTAAAGTACTCTCTTCATTACTTTGTAATCTAGTATGTTATTAGGTTAAAGTAAGAGAGTAGGAAAGGTTTGACTTTAAACGGTACAATACAGCTATTATGATATACATATGATTTAGCTTTGCTGGGTAATATAGTGAGGAAGCTTTACAAGAAAGGCAGAAATTTTATCAGAGGCCTTTAAGGAAAAAGGTGTAGAAGTGAACACTGACAAGAGTAAGTAAATGACACACAAAGAGCACAGACCGAGGACAATAATTTAGTGATTGCTGCAAACAACATACCATATTATTTGATAGGGAATGAGTTTAAATATTTAAGAACTATTTTAACTAGCAACAACAACATTAGAGTGGAAATTAATAAAATAATACAGAAATTAGGGTTATTGAAAACCAGGTGTTAAGAAGATATTTGGTCCAAAAAGGAATTAACCTACTGGGGAATGGAGGAGGTTACATAATGCTGGGTTATATATCCTGTGCTCATCACTAGACATTGCTAAGATAATCAAGTCTCTTGGATTACTGTGGGCAGGTCATGTAGCTTATATGGGAGCATCTAGAACCATCCTTAGGTTACCGACTGGCAAACCCAATGGGAAGATACCATAGGAAGACCTAACATAAATAGGAGGATGATATTAGAATGGACCTGAAAGAGATAGGGTATAATGAGAAGGACTGGTTGGAACTATCTCAAGATAGGGTTAGGTGGTGTACTTTTGTATGTGCAGCAATGAACTTATGAGTTCCTAATGTCCTAGAGTAAATAAGTAAAACAATCTGTTAATTCAAATATTCAGGATTTAATTTCTTACAAATCTTACAAATTTATTAATTTCAGCTTAATGAATAATTTTTGATAAATACACTTTTTACTTAGTTATAGAATACATGATATTTTAAAGACAATTTTGGAATCTTTACTAATGAAATTTATAAAAGAGAGTTGCCATCACATTTTTTAATATATTAATTTGAAATTAAAACATTTATTAAAAATATAAATATATATTATTTAACGGCTTTGTATTTTTGTGTAAATTTTTACTATTGTTTTTGTAGCAACAAATTTATATAATAAATGGTATGGTGCACCACACTGACTTTCTCCCACTTTTATCTTAAAATATACATTTACTAAAACCTCGTAAGATATGTGAATGAAATATTAGGCATACATTGTTGTAGAAACACTAAACCAAAGTTAATAAATTAAATAATATACTCTTTTACTTATTCTATGGCATTAGGAACTAGGACACTTTACAACAAAAAAATCAGAAAAGAGAAACATCTTTGTCCACCAAAGAGCATAAGAATCAAATTCATTTTCAAAAAAATGAAAAATTATATATATTTGCCTATATCTCAGAAATTATTGGTTTTATAAAAATTATATTTCAAACAAAAGATTTTTATCCTTAACAGTAATATAACTTTACAATTATAAGTTATTTCGTATCTCAGATAGTTGCAGAGAAATGATAAAAAAAATTAAATTTCACATATGTAAAGTATCCTCAAAGTTATTTTCATGAGCAAATGAGGATTGTTATTTTGTTTATAGTGAAAAATAGTATCTATACATGAAATTTATTTATAATTGTTAGAGCAAACTTTGAGAAAATTGATTTTTTTTCTCTTTTTGCCCTTCAATAAACTACCCTTAAATTTAGGGTTAGAAATCTAATACCAAAAAATACTTTAGGTGACCTTATAAAACCCCAGATACAAAGTTTTAGCCAAATCGTTAAAATAGTTTATTAGTCTCTAGACCTAGGTACAAATAGATGGACAGAGAGAGATGGCATCACGGAAACAACTTTTTCTGTTTTAAGGGTTCATTAAATGTCAACATTTATCAAAATCTCAAGTTCAATTTTTTTGATGATCACTATTCTTTTTCTCCGAGGTGTTGAGAGAAAGTAAAATGAAGATTTTATTAAATTATCTAAGTTAGTAACTAATTATAGCTCTTTAGTTTCACTTTATACTTGTTCTACAGGATCACTACTATGTGTGTGTATATTTATGTAGGGCATGTATAGATCATGTTTTTTATCTTACTATACAAAGAAACAACTTGTAGAGCATTGTATTTTATATTAAAACATTTAAAACATGTTAAGTGTCTTGATTGGTATAGGTTTCTGAGGTAGACTTGTTTTTATAATATGATATACTTTTTTAGGTCCTTAGGATATGAGTTATTATAGTATGATTTTTTTTTTATTCATTAAGGGTTAGTGTAATCAGACATCGCCATTTCAAAAATATTATGATGATTCATATGATTGTGTAAGCTATGAGGCTAAGCCTAGTCTCGATCAGCTTATAACCGGACAGATTTGAAATATTTCTATTTCAATAAATTAAATATCATTTATCTTATAAGCTTTTAATTAATTTTCAATACCAAGTAGATTCAAAGATTAATATTTTAATAATAATGTTGTTGAATTGCATACAATTTATTATGTCTAGTTTTAACCAGTGCTCAAAAGAAAACATTTATTTGAACTAGTCTGGCTACTGGTTTACTTTGAGTGAACACATTCAAATCCAAACAAATAAACTAATTACTAACTAGGTTTGTATTGCACATTAAGGGTACCTTAATAAATTTTTCTTGTTCATTGAAATTGCCTTTTCTGCTAACATTTTTTCAAATAGTAATAATAATCAATAACCAGATTAAAAATTGTTGTTATAAAGCCACAGCAGGGACAACATTGTACACCCCAAATATTTTAAGGAATCTGGAACTTTAAGTTAAAAACAGGAATACCTTCCTGCACTTCTGTGGAGCACTTGACTATTTGTCAACATAAAGACAGTTAAAAGGTACCTATTTGTAAGAAGTCATTTGTTTGATAATATTAAAACAACATTATTTAACATCATTACCAAAATACCTCTTGCATCTTTTGTTTTCGTTTGTTTTGTATTCTCTGGTTATAGTTATTGTTTTGTTAATTATTTTTTCTATGCTTTACATCTTATCACCTGTTCAAGCTATCTGCATATTCACACTAGTGGAGTAAAGAGGAGGATGGTAGAATTTAGACCAAATCTACTCACATTTGTGTGGATGGAGATTTGGAAACCATTTAGGAAATACCATCCTCCTGTGGCCAGACCAGAATTCAAATTCCGATACTTTGTAATTATTGCATATAATACATTAAAATAATGATAAATAATATATTTGCACACAAAACTTTGACCTATTTTTATCAACAATAAATAACCATTTCATGGGTTGGAAACTAAAGTGAAACTAATACGCCATTTTTTCCTTAGTACAATAATAATTCCAATAACTATAAACTGTATAAAAGTGATTTGAGAATCTGCCCAAAAATTCTCCACTAGAAGGTGTATATTAGTATTTTGAACGAGATATGTCAATGGTTCTCAAAATGTGATCTGCAGCAGTGTTCCAGGTAGCACACAGATGGGACCAAAATCAGAAAATAAATATTATGTGTAAGAGCTAGAGAGTACAAAATAAGACAAGCTACATCAACAATACCCTGTCCTCAAGTATTATTACATGGTAAATGTGCACAAGAAACAAAGTCAAATAGAAATGATGTCTTTTACTGCTTGATAAACATACATATTAATATAATCTCCTGCTTTGACCAGTCTACAGGTAGGTAATTTATTAAGGTGGGAGCGTATAACCAGAACGGTAGTAAGACACAGGGGCTAAATATTATTATTAAGGTGGGTTGACCGCATGTGAATCAAATGCTTATCCAGTGTTCTCCTAAATGTTGACAAAAACATATCTAGATGGTATAAAATAAGTTTATGCAGTGTCCAAACTGAACTCAAAGTTATTGATTTCTCCCGGTTCCTTTGTGGTACCAATCACATGCACACATTTAAGAAAAACAGCTTTCTGGTTGACCAGGAACTGGTGATATATGGATGAATGACCTTAACACTTTGTGTACAAAGAGGAGGACATCTCTCACGACGATGATGCTGCATGAATCAGACAAGTCAAAAAGGTTTTAAATACAAGAGTTACATAAGGGATGACAGACATTTTGGCACATTTCTCTCGCTTTCTGAGGTGCATCATAAGCTGGAGATTCATTGGCCAAACTGTTCTATGCAATGTACAGGATCAAAACAAGTGAATCTAGTGTTGATACATTTCTGATATTCATGACTTGAGAATCAATCACCTCAAGATCTGAAGATAATTTGGAGAAGTAACATATCGTTCACCAAGAAATAAATTCCTTTTGTATACATTGATGTAGACCATAGGTGGGGAACATTTTGAACCTGAAATGACATATCTCACTTCACGGATTCCTCATATGAACACACACTTCATGTACAGTACATTTTGCCAAAATTATTAAGACGTACTTTACCTTTATTTAAGTTAATGTCATTTTAGCAGCTCTTAAAGGAGCAAACAGTTTTTTAGTATACTTTTTTTCCAATTTTTTTTTAGCAGCTACAAATCTCAATCTTTTATAATTTATTATATATTCATAAAGGAACACTTTTTTAAAAAAAATAATCTCTAAACCATAAAATATTTACTGAAAATGTGTTCTGCTTTTTCTCGAGTTTTTTCTCCATGGATCTCAATTCAGTAATAGATTGGCATTGTACAATCATGCCTAAAATACATATCAGCGTGTAATATGACTTATAAAATCTAACAGATTATCACCCAAGAATAGTTATACAAACCAAAATCACAACAGTTAATAAACAACTTAATTTTATTATTTTGTAGGATTACAATTTGAGTTTGAGATTGTATCATTTCTAAATGATGAAGAGACATAATCAGCAGAATATGTGAAAAGGTCACACTGAATACTTTAAAAGGCCACATGCGACCTAAAGGCTGCAGGCTACCCATCCCTGGCATAGACCAAGATTGGAAACAGCTGAACAAGCTGATGTAAGTTCATTCTGATCCTTGATGCACTCCAGAATTGCTTATACGAGGATTCTGACGGTCAAGTGATGCCAACGACATCAAATGCTTGCCCGCCCCCCTTAGGCCAATATAAAAATAAGAGGTAATTGTTTCAAATACTCTTGCTAAACTATGTGCTGTTTGCAGTTATCTAGAAATGTTTGTCATTCATCTCGATTCTTTGTGTGGTCATATACCATTTTTAAACTTTTCTTTTCATTAAAAATTAATACATTCATTTGGAGTGGATGGATAAAGTTATATTATTTTCATGGGCTATAATTTTGATTTAATAAATTTACATTCTTCCAAACCTGCACACTTTTATTCATATTATGTTGGCAAAAAGTAATAAAAAGAGTTTTAATACAATAATTACTATTAGTGGTTATTTACCCATCATTATCAATTCGATTTCATGACATAAAGTTATCATGTATAAAATGTCAAAATGTATATGTTTCCAATTTTTTGTTGAATTTTGATTTCTTAACAAAAGTTTTTGCTTTGGTTTTATATATATGTGTGTATATGTTTAGATGTACTATAATTTATTACAAACTCTATAAAACATCTGACGAAACACCAAACTTAATTCTTCAAGAGTTTATTATAGGCTATTCATTACCGTGAATTAATTTTGATAGAAACTATGTTTAATACTACATTAGTTTTCAATTCATTCTTTCATTGATATGTTAATAAGGTAATGGGTATATTAATTGTCTATGTTATATCCGTGATTAATATTGTTTTATTTTTATCAACAGTAGTTTTTGAATGTCTAATCAAAATATAAATTTTTCCATTTTTATTGTGTTTACAAGGTAAGATCAATGAAAATACATCATTAATGGGATTTATAAGGAAATATGATTTTAAAATAAATGTATAATTACTTCTATTTAAGGTTATGAGAAATTAAAACTGCTGTATGCTTTTGATTTTTCATTATTTTTTCAGTTTGCTTATTGGTAATTTACAAAAATAGTCTTACTAGATAAATTTTAATATTTCAAAAGTGATTGTAGTTACGATAATGTTGTGTGATATGAACTCTTTGATTCTTGTCTTATTTCTAAATAGTATCCAAAACTTTTTGTAAATTTTTAACTATGATTAGAGTCCCAAGACCAGTATGTTTTGTTTTATAGGTAATCTTTTGATATAGATAATAGATGAGTGAATTACTTCAATTAATGATGGGGACATCTTTAAACCCTTATTGTTTTGTAAATATTTATCAATGTTATCAGGTAATTTTTTTAAATAATATACGAGATCATGCTTTATAATTAAATATTAGTTATTTATTTTTCTATAGTTATTGGCAGTTCTAAAAATTAGTTATTTGTTATGCATTACATATTTATTTGTATTAACACAGTTTGTCATTTTGTCTTTAAATTTCAGATAAGATGAAGATTTCAACTGAACAAAAATCACGCTTATGTTTACCAATGACTTCTCATAATTTCAAAGTTGTGCCATGGACATCTCTGCCGACTTATGATAGTGTTACACCTTTCTCTAATATTCCTGAAATAGATGGTTATAATTCTATGAATTATCGTCAAAGAAGGCAGCGACTTCTTCAAGGCTCAATAGTTGGTGACTCAAGTGGAGCATTTCAATGTAAAGGGTGTGGTAAACTATATCACTACAAGAAGAATATGCTACGGCACAGCAGATTGGAGTGTGGCAAGGAGCCGCAAATACAATGTCCATATTGTTCACATGTCACTAAGCATAAAAGTAGCCTTCAAATTCACCTTAAAAATAAACATAGGGAAGTTCTAGGTATTTCTAATGAAGATGTTTAAATTGTTTCCAAGCAAGATATTTGGTGAAACTAAATCCTTTATTTTCTCACTATGTTAAAGATTATATGAATGATCAAAATAACCTAAGATTTCAGTAGCTATCTTGTTCTCCTCGGTATCTAGTTCTTTTTAACCATATGAAACACATGCTTTTCACAATTACAATGATAGTTTATTTTAACTTAAAGAGAGTAATAATATTTCCCAAAAAATGTTCAACCTTTTTTTTTTAATTCACCTTCTTTTAGTATATTAAATTTTATCATTATATATGAAAATGATTACACAGGTTTTTGCTTGAAAACCTAGAATTTTTGAACTTGTTTGAATTGTTCAAATTTGCCACTATACAGACTAAATGTATATTAACAGAATCATCAGTTACTTCTTGTATTACAAATATTCAAAACATAGGGTTCTATATAAGAAGTGTGAGTTAGTGCATCTCACTCATTTATTTGTTTTAAACTATTACAAAACTCTTTATCAGAAAATTTTGGGACCACAACATCACTTATTGGACCCCGACATTTTTTTCCCAGAAAAACTGGCTTCTTTGGGTTTTTCTGAAGTGAATATAAATGAACATAAATAATATATATATATATATATATATATATATATATATATATATATATATATATATAAATATATATATATATATATATATATATATATATATATATAAATATATATATATTTAATTATTGGAAGATCATGGTGATACTCTCATGGGTAACTCAATATAAAAATGGTTTTATTAGAACTCATTGTGTAGTTATAGTACAGTTTTGAATATGATGATTTGAGTTAGAAAATATTACAATATTTATGGTTGTATAACTAGCTTTGATCTTTGAATTAATTGATTTTATGTTTGATTTGAAACCAGACTACTCATATTTATGTTGTATGAGTATATTTCTTAAATTTTTTCTTCATCCAAGAATATCATTTCAGCCCTTTTGAAAACTTGTATGCCATAGTAAGTGATATAATGGTTATTTGTTAATTAAATAACATCCATTACATTATAAGTTTTGTTGTTGGCTTGTTTTTATGATAACTATTTTTTGTTGTGTTGGTCTGCCCAATTGTTCTATTTTCACAACTCAACTCTCCCATGCTTTGTTTTTTTCCTATATTTTAATTTAACTTTAAAGCTCCATCATATTTTAAACACGTGTTAAATTCATATAAATGATATTAAATCTATAATTTATCTCACCATCAAGTTTAAAGGCATATTATCAAAAGGTTTTCTCTCATTCAAGTAGTTTAGGGACAGATGCCTTTATTATTAATAATAGTACAAATAAAAAGGCTCAATGACTAAAATTATATCTTAAAACATAAAAATGATAATCAGAAATAATTAAACAAATGAGTGGGCGTACAGCAATAGAAATGTGCTGCTGTCGCTCTGTAATTGTGAATGACAAGGAACCAGGCTGTTCTTACTAAAAGTATGGTTACAAGACAAAGAGAACTTAAAATTTAATGGTGAAGACAATGGGTAAAGTTACTCTGAATAGAGATTAAACAATAAAAAACACCAGAGCTAACAATCGGTCTGAAGATCACATTGGATTTAGTTAAATTTTAACTTTTATCTTTTGTTGGGTAACCATTTGTACTATCATTACATTTAAAAATAAATATTGTGTTGGAACTTCTCTAACACTTTAATGGTTTTAAAACAGTCTTAGTATTTTTATTAGAATTTATTGAAGCTTTGGTAATGAATCATTAAAAACTCAATATATATGCAATTATTTTTAGATAGAAATAAAAATATTCAGAAATATGCCTAACAAGGCTTAATTTATAACAGAATTCTGTTACTAATCAACAAGTACAATTGTTTTCCCAACAACAACAAAACAACTAAAATATTAAATATAATTTAAAACACATTTTAACGTGATGTGTAATATATCATTATACTTATTGGTCATTATGGCCTACTGCCACTAATTGATCTAAGTAGTATCAATATGTATGCAAAGTGGATTATAGGAAGCCTGGGGAAAAGGTTCACCGCTTAGAGCAGATGTTCTTACAAGTAGATTCAGATGTTATAACTCTTTATAAGTAACTGTAGAAAGGCAGTAAATATAGCCATACATGTTCGAATCTGATCACATTAACCTGGATACATGACCTTATGCTGGATCAGATATGGTCACAGATGCTCGAGTAGATTTCTAAGAGTCTTGAATCTAACAGATTTTTTATTAGTATCCCGTCTTACCACCTGTTAAGGTGACATGCCTATTTACTAATAACGCTAATGGTTTTATGGATGAGAATAGCTATATTTATAGGAAGTGTACCAGAATAGACGTTGAGGGAGAGTTGAAAACTATTTTGGAAAAACCACCTTCAATACACTCAACCGAGAATTGACCTCGATCTCATCATAATTGACAATCTAGTTTACTGTGAGATTAGCGCCTTATATCATGCAACCACCCAAGCACGTCTAACAAATGTTATAAGTTTAGTGGTGAGGATAAACAGTAGTTGCTATTGTGTGTGACATCACATTAGAGACAGTAATTATGTCACCATTTGTAAACAAAGAATGTGAAGTAAACCATTAGAGTGGAAGGATAGTGTATAGTAGTATCTGTGCAGGCCACATTAGGATTGCCTCTACCAATTAACTCGATCCTGCCCACACTCATTTGAATAAGGCCCGATGGCGAGTCCATTCTTCCACCTTGTCCAATGAGCCAAACTATCAAATATGATCCGCTGATGAGCCACGCTAGATAAAATTTTGCAGGGGTTTGGCTCATACAAGCCAGATTTGATTTATTGACGTGAACAAATTATATTGTGTATGATCAGCTTAAGACTCTTCTAATGATTAGTGATGAAAGGGGATGAGTAGAGGTTTCTTTCTGACTGAAAATAGAGGTACACTATGTATACAAGAGTATGCAATTCTCAAGAATATACAATAAGTGTATTTTTCATCATGTGTTTTGTTTATTATAATCCTTTGAGAATATATATATTTATATTAAATTACAAACTTATTTCATTTAAATGTTCTTTCAATAAAGGAATTAATTACATTAATTTACATTATTTAGTCATTACCACAGTTTTTTTTTAGATTAAAAAATGGGAATATACTTTCAAATGTCCACAGTAATTTATTTTGTATTTATATCCTAGTTATTTTCAAGTACTGGTAAATAAATAAGAGAACTTTAAAAGGAATCCAATAGTTAGTAATGACAAATGACAATTATTTGTAGTTTTTGAAAATATTTATGGGCAAGCATTATACAATTTATTATGAATTAAATACTTTGAACTTTTTAACACTTTAAATTGTCTTTGTGTTTTACCTATTAGTTTACTATTAATACTAACAGTAATAATTTATTTTTTCCCTGTAAAATTAGGAACTTTTAAGATACTATTAATTACTAGTCTACCTTGTCTGTGTTTTTTAAAAGACCCTATAGAGAATACAATAATTTATTTAAGAATAACCATTATTGACAAAAATTAACCAATAGTTAGTTCCAGTTCTAAAATTTGCACCATCGCTTTTAAATAAAGAACTGCATAACACATTTATCTGTGTTTAAATATATTCATAAAAGGGGAACTAGTCACATTATTAGCTATAAAAAAAAGGATCTTCAAGTGATCTATCTGCTATTTTATAATTTTAAAGTATAATTTTGATCCCACCAGTATTCAACTCAATCTCTCAAGAAATCATTGTTTATTATGAAATGCTCCACTGCTCTTGACTATGTTCAAGGTTTAAATTGACAAATAAGTTTTATTAAAGACAAATAAAATGTAATTTGTTTTGTAGTAAAATTTACACTGTGTTGAAAACACTGATATTTATTGAATTTATATTTTTATATATATTTTTCTTTAACTTTTTTTTCTCAATTGCTGTTATAAAAGCAATATTGTGTTTAGCCTCTTTTTTTTTTTCTTATCTGTTATTCTTGTATCTTCTTACATTATTAAAATTATGCATTGGAATTATTTTTTTACTATAAACACCTGCAAGTAAAGTATGTTAGAGTTATAGATATATTTTATTAATGTAGTATCTAGAGTAGATTAATTCCAATTCATAATTTAATGGTTTCATAGCAACATTACTTGAGATGGAAAGTGTAGCATTAAATCTTGGCCAATTGAAAGTGGTTTTAAAACCTGTCAAACACAGAAAAAGGAGGAAGAGAATACAGTTCAAAAGAATTTGACATAATTTATCATCATAATTTTTATATTTATCTAAGTCTTCACTTCAAACAGGATATATTACTTTTATATTATTAATGTAATTGTTCCAATTCAAGTATTTTTGCCTTAGATCAGTGTATTTGTTTTTGGTAATTTTTGTCATCAATATTTTTCAGAATTACAGTTAATTTAAGGCTAACTGATCAACATCCACACTATTTTCTTTTTCTTTGCAACAACATTAAATTAATTTTAATAAATTGTCTTTGATAAGTGACCTTGACTCTCTGAATCAAAGTTATGCAGTTGTTATTTTATAGCCTAATTATCGGTACCATACCTCAAGTTTCATTTTGATACTAGCAGCATATCTAGCGGGTAGATTAAACCTATGTTCGTCAAGTGAAATATCTATCCAGTCCAACCACAAAGCAAAAATCAATCCCTCCTTTATGTGAGTAACATTATTATAGAAGAATACATTTTATTTCTATTTTTTCTCTACTTTGTTTTAAAAAGTATATTTCAGATTTAGAAGGATTTAGTTGGAGTTTTCAATAAACCTGATGGATCACTGTCATCTTAAAGAATAAGAATTGGGTTGTAAGAATTATAGAATAAGTAAAGAATGATAATACCAAAAATTTGAAAACAAACATTTAATCAATGTTTTCGATCACAAGCTAGTCAAAATGGGAAGCAACTACAAATGGTAAAAAGTAAACATTGAGCAACTCACTTGTATAGGGAGGGGTATGCTGTCATGGCTACTTGGCTCTTATTGTTACAGAGAAACCTGTTACTTAGACCTTCATTCTCTTATTTGGCGGTTAATAATGATAACAACTTTTTTTTTAACTTACATATTGTTCATATTGTTGAGGAATTTTGGATTTCAATTTTGTTAATTTATCATGGATTTTACCTAATGTTCATTCTCTTCAGATAGGTGTGATAAATATATCATAGTGAATGATTGTGAAGTTTTGCATTGTCCTCTAATAGCAATTGTTGAAGCACATTGAGTTCTCCTAGGGATGTAATCCTTTCCTTAGCTCACAGGTAGGCTCTATTGATAAAGCTGGATAGTTAGTTGTACGAGGGCCATCCAGAAAGTAAGGTTACGACATTTATTTAGAATCGAAAAATGCTTGTATTTAATTGAAACTCGCAGGATACTTCAGAAATATATTATACTATTTTTCAACATAATAGCCATCAAGATCGAAACATTTCTGTAGTCAGGGCACCAGCTTTTGTATGCCAGTGTCATAGACCTCCGCCGCCAACTCTTTCAGCCACTTCTTCACAGCTTCCTCGACCTCCTGATTGTTGGAAAAAACGTTTCCCACCCAAAAACTCCTTTAGTTTAGTGAAAAGGTGATAGTCCGAAGGCGCCAAGTCGGGTGAATAGGGGGGGGGGGGGGTGACAATATCCCATCCAAATGATGTCAGCAGCTCCTGTGAAACTCGCGCGGTGTGGGGCCTGGCGTTGTCATGCAGGAGGCTGACTCCCCGGGTCAGCATTCCCCTTCTGCGGTTCTGAATGGCTCTTCTGAGTTTTTTTAGGGTATTGCAGTAAGCCTCTGCATTAATGGTAGTCCCTTTGGGCATAAAATCCACCAAAAGGACGCCCTTACGGTCCCAAAAAACAGATGCCATGACTTTTACGGCTGAATGGGTTGTCTTGAACTTTTTGGTGGCTGGGGAAGATGAATGACGCCACTGAAGTGATTGTCTTTTGGTCTCTGGGGTGTAGTGACACACCCACGTCTCATCCCCTGTCACGATAGAGTCCAGAAAAGCTTCTCTCTCCTGTACAAAACGATCCAAAAATTCACGCGCGGTGGTGACGCGATTTTGACGGTGCTCCGCTGTGAGCATTCTGGGCACCCATCTCGCACACAACTTCTTGTAACCAAGTTTTTCCGACACAATATCACCAAGGAGACTTCTAGAAATGTCAGGGAATTTTTCGTGAAGGTGATCAAGCGTCACACGGCGGTCATTTCGCACTTGTTCTTCAATTTTTCGCTCAAGTTCGTCTGAAATCACTGATGGTCTCCCACTCCTTGCCTCGTCGTGAGTATCAGTACGGCCTTCTCTGAACAACCTAACCCACTTCGTGACATGTTGTCGACTCATCACATCACTACCATAAACTTCCACGAGCTTCCGATGGATATTCGCGGCGGTATTGTTCTGCAAAGTCAAAAAACGGATGACCGCGCGGATCTCGCACGGACGGGAGGTGGCGGGAGCGCGCGACGACCTCTCCATAGGAAGAATTTACTGTGACTGAAAAAAATGGCCGACAAACACGCGGGACCAAACAAACTGACCGTTAAGATCCCCCCTACACGTCAGGTGTGCCAAATTTGAAACAAAAAATTTCCCCAGGCCTTAGGACCCCTTGTAACCTTACTTTCTGGATGACCCTCGTATTAAAGAATGGTTTCATGTATCTCATTAGCCTAATAAATAAAGTTTACTTTATATATATATATATATAAATAATTTGTGTTTGGATATTTTTTACTAATAAAGTTAAAGGAAGTAAATTATATGTATTTAATTTCTCAAGATGATGACTAAAACTAAAATTTGACCCTTCATTATGTTTGACATGTTAAATAAAAATGTTTTGCTATGTACAAAATGTACCATTTTTAAGAATACTGGTTTTTTTTTCCCCTGGTGCATAATATAATAATATCTGCGCCTTTACAGTAATCAAACTATTCTTTCTCATAATACAATACGTGAAAATACACACCTTTTTGTTTCATTTATAACCAAAACTATTAAGGTTTTGTTATTTTACGTCTAGAATCCATCAGTAAATGTTATTCATTATCTTGGTGTATAAATAGTATACATTGAGTGAATTTGTAACAACTTCACTTGTCACTTTTTTTTAATATACTTACTTGGGAATATATTTATTAGTGAGAAACTTTACATTATGACCTTCATTTTGCTATATATGGCTCTAGTGTTAACTATT
The DNA here is from genome assembly GCA_039000515.1 of Timema cristinae. Lineage (NCBI taxonomy): Eukaryota > Metazoa > Arthropoda > Insecta > Phasmatodea > Timematidae > Timema > Timema cristinae. The sequence continues at coordinate 8,421,414 of JBCFYV010003508.1, read as the reverse complement.
ATTTATAAAATTACATTCTTTATTGTTATGGTTTAAATTAGGAGGGATATTCGACACACTTAGGTGCCTTAATATTGTTTAAATAATACACTAATAACAACACACACAAACACATATTTAAGGACGAGCTTTCATTGTCCCATACAGCTTCTTCAGGATCAGAGAGTAGACTGATGTTCTTGGTTGGACTATGAGGTTGACTGTCAAGAGATGCATTTTTTCATTTATGTTTTCACTATATTGATGGCAGCACTTGGATTAAATGTATAGATAGAAAAACTAAAAGTTGTGATATATAATACTACTTGTTGGTCTTGGAGTAAAGTGCTCGCCTCAGAACCCAATGTTCAGGGGTTCAAACCCAGCCGAGGTCAAAAGATTTTTCTTGAACAGTAAAAATCCAAAGCACTACTTCCTTAGGAGGGAAAGTAAAGCCATCAGACCCATGTCGATTGTGTCATATAAAATAACACTGAAAAGTATGGGAAAATACCTTTCCAACAAAATTGATAGGCCCTTTTGTGCTCGCTCATAGAAATTCAGTGTGGAAGGCAACAGGGAACTCCCACACTTCCTGAACTCTCCTAGTACACTAGATTTTTACCAGTTGGTGCAGACATTACTAACCAGCCAAAGGTTTGAGTGCATGCTTAACTCCGGATGGCTATATGTTACATCAAGCCAACCCCAAGGTTGTTGACATAACAAGAATATTTAATACTCATTATATTATTATATTTGTGACATTGGAAAAAAAATTAATAAGGGGGCTGGAAGGACGGAGAGGGGCTTATCTCAGACGAGTTGCAGATTTCTTTGTTGAGGAATTTGACCACCTTGGTGGTGTAACACTGATTAAAGTTTAGATTATGGGTTTTAGTATGTGATGTCACAAGTTTATCTTTATTTTTCATTTTTGTGTCATGTTGATGACCATTCATTCTCTTTCCTAGTGTTTGTGTTGAGAGACCAATGTATTGTTATTGGCACTGGTTGCATTCCAGTTGTAGATGAAGTTTTCAGAACCACATATGGTGGTCTTTTATAGGGTAATTTATTTTAGTGGTGTTGCTGGAGAATGAATTTGTTGGTTTATATGTGGTGCAGGTTTTACAGGAGATGTGTTTGCAGGGAAATGAACCTGAGATTTGATTGGTTTGAAGTTGGAAAGTTGGGTAGAAGTTTGGGTTTTACAAGTATACTGCTCAGATTGGCTAGTTGTGTATAGGATACTCTTGGAGGCTCCGTGAAGATATTTCATGTAGTAGTGGAGGATTTAATTATGTGAAACCCTGTTTTCAAGAGATTATTGAGTTTGTGGACTCCAAGGTGGTATCTAGCTACCAGAGGGATGCTTTTGCTCATTCCTGTTGATATTGTGGGTCCGCTATTTTGAGCTTTGTCTATTTGAATACACATCGTAAGCCTCTGTTGATAAAAGCATGTTGCCATTTTTGATTGTGTTTTGAAAGGTCATCATTGTCAAAGAAGATTATTTTTGCTCTAATGGCTAGGCTATGTGGGTGTGACCTCTTTGTGTTCACTGGGTGGTAGCTGTTGTAGTGGAGGTATTGTTGCTGGTTGGTTTCATTAGTGTGCACAGCCATTTTTAGGTGTCCCTAATGGATAAAAGTGATGCTGGATGTGGATATTTTCTAAGTGAACTTAAAAGGTGAAAAATCGTTGAGGTCTGCCAGGAAGAATTATAATTGTCGACTGGTGTAATCTTTATTGTCTGTCATAAATATATTAAATTATAGAAATTTAAAGCAAGTTTATGTTTAGTTACAATATTTATTAGCCAAGTAACCACTAAAAAGTTATCAAATCATGTATTGTATTGCATGCCTTAAATAATGTAGTGCATAAATTAAATTATTTTAAAAGATAGCACACAAAACAAATAGGTTAATAATTAATTATGCATACTATAACTTCACTACCAACATACCAAATCATTTATTTGATGTCTTTATATTTGTTTGATGGGCTTGGTGTAATATCTTCTTAACTGGCTAAGACTAAAAGGCTTTGACAAGCATTACAATTAATGACACTTATTTTAGTGATTTTCAACAAACAACACATTTAAAAACGCACACAAATTAATTTTCTTTATTGTTACATCCTTGTTTCTGTTCTGTTCCTCATAATTGAAACAATCAATCAATACCATAATAGGTTCCTCCCTTGTTTGACAAACAAGCTATCATTCTTAAGATAGTATCTCATTGGCATTATATACATAAATATGCCCTTACAATGAATAGCATTAAAGTGGAAACAATTTCACTCTTCACTTGACAATAGCAAAATTGGGACAAGCAGAATATGTCTTTGATTAATTTTTTTAAAATTTGTTGTCAATTTTTAAGTATGCATAATAAAATATCTCCCTCGTCTCAATTTAATTGTTTTCCAACTTAGACAAAAAAAAATTTGCACTATAATTTGATGTCTGTTTGAGATGTATTACTTATTTAAACTATACTATTGTAATGTGAGACAGACTCCTATATGGTGACTTACTCTCTCTTAGATATTTCCTGAGATAAACACTAAAATAAGTATAATCAACTTGGATGGGGTGATTAATACAGTCACTACTGGTCCCAAATGTTCAAGCAGCAATAAAATGGAGAAAGAAAAAATAATAAATAATAATAGATGTACTGGAGAACTAAATTGCACTTAGACAAACCTCGCTATACAATTAAAGAAGTAGGGTGAATGAACCTGACTATTGTTGGAATATTGGTATTCTCTTATGACGAGTTGGGTTGTTTAGTGTAGCCATCTTTGAGCATGCACAGCATATATCTTTAACAGAAAATAGACAGTCGAGTCATGCCCATTATAAGCTTGGGGCGCACATCCGTGACTTCATTACTTGTAATTCTATTGTGCTGACTGATGTTTGTTTTAATCGTGTTATCTTGTTTGTTCAGTTCACTTGACCCGCGGCGATCTTTCTCAAACAACTGTTATATTAAACTGAAAGTGAAATAGCGTTTACGAACCTCGCTATTCCAATAAACTGAAGGATAAATAGTGTTTATAAACCACGCTATTCTATTAAACTGTAAGGGAAATAACGTTTATGAATCTGATTATTCTATTAAACTGAATTAAATAGCATTTATGAATATGAATATTCTATTAAACTTAAAGATAAATAGTGTTTACAAACATCACTATTCTATTAAACTGAAAGAGAAATAGCGTTTGCAAACCTCGCTATTCTATTGAACTGAAAGAGAAATAGCGTTTATGAACCTGACTATTCTATTAATCTGAAAGATAAATAGCGTTTCTCATGGATTTCAGTAACATTAGCAAAGACTTTGCAACCATTAAGTCGAGTAAAGTTGGGTTCTGAGTTATATTTATCAATTTTGATATAAGAAACACTTTATAGAATCATTTAGCTCACTATTCGACTTCTACGGCTAGAAGGGAGCAGGATTAAAATTTAGTGCATGGTTGGCTGAATCCTCATTTGTGGCATCACATATCTCAAAACCGGCTATACCACTCATCATCACATTTTAGGGGAATGTAGGACTACGTAAGAAAATGGTTCTTATTCAAGTCCCAATCTTATATGACAAAAACTGTGCCCAGAAAAATATGGGAAGAAATTACAACTTACAAAAATAAACAAAAGTGAACAAACTTTTCCAGAACTAATATGTATGAAATAAAACAATTTTAAAATTTTTAATGATTTGTCAAAGTCACTGTAAAGCTGTCTACATGGTTATATACATGTGCTGCCTTCCAATGATTCTGAAGCATCATTGAAAAATTTTGAATAGTACTACCTTAAGAAATTAATCTTGTTGAATAGTTGTATGCACTTAAAATGGGACAATTCTGATACATTTTTTAAAATGTGTTTTATTTTAATTCTGTACTGTGCGAGAGAGAAAGACGTTCATTTTATTATTCACCACAGGTGTCAAAAATCCTAGTTACACTACATATAAATTGTGAACTATTCAATAGCATTCCACTACAAAATTATGTTAGTTCTTTTGTGACTAATGAACAACCAGGTTTATTAATGATGATTAACTTTGTGAACTTTATCAAGTAATATGGATTTAGAGAGATTTTGATTTTGGTGGAGTTTCAAAATCATAAGTTTATGACATAATGTAAAGATTTTCTATTAAATCCTAAGAAATAAGAACATTGTTATTTTATTGTAGTGGTGGAACTTTATTTATTTCGGAGGGGAGGGGGATAGGGGAGAAATAACAAAAAAAGTTTTTAGGGCCCTTCTTTTCTCCTTTCCCCCAGTTAATGTACCTATAAGCTATTTGTGATGGTCTGCATTTGGAGAATTTTTTAAAATTATACTCTTTTAACAGCTAGTTAGAATAGTTCCCCCCCACCCAAAAAAAAATATTTTTGAAATCTGGATACTTCTAAATACTATTTGAAGTGGTCCTCCTTCAGCAAATTTAAAAAATTGGATACCTCTAAAAGCTATTTTAAGAAGTGCTTACCAGAATTTTTTTATAAATTATATTACCCTAGAATATATTTGAATTAGTCCTACCCAGGATTTTTTTCAAATTGGGAATGCCCTAGAAGCTATTTAGAGTGTTCTTTGCCTGATTTTTTCTTTCTTTTATCAGATGCCTTTAGATACTATTTGTAGTAGTCTTCCACAATTTTTTTTTAATTTGATGTCTTTAAAAGCTATTTAGAATGGTCCTCACATGGATTTTTTTTTTCAGTTGCTTTTAGAAGTTATTGAAAGTGGTCTTCCCTCAACACATTTTTGAAAATTGAGTGTTTTAAAAGCTAATTGATGTGGTCCTCATTTGGAGTTAAAAGAATATTATATGCCCATTGAAGCTATTTAAAGTGGCCCTCTTTTGGCATTTTAAACTATTTTTAAAAATCGAATGCTTCTAGAAGTCATTTAAGTGATATTTTCCAAGAATTTTTTTGAGAATTAAATGCCTATATAAGTTATTTGAAGTTTGATACAAGGCCATCTTTAAGCTTCATATTAAAAACTTATAAAAATTCGTGTGGAGGGTTGGAGGGGGCGAATTGAACCCCTCACCTCCTCCCTTCGCACATGTGAAGCTTGGTAATTAAAATATTTAAGTTGATCTAGAGATAAAAATCCAAGAAAATATTTTGTTTGAAGAAAAATGTATAGTTAATTGTTGTGTATCCTAAAACAACTATCAATATTGTTACAGATATGATAAGACTCTGGGACAGAGAGCAACCTCAACATTCATTTCCCATGCACAATTATTCAACTCATAAATGGGATTTACTTAATGTTGCTAATCTAGATCTCAAATTCAAGTGTACAAATTGTAACAAGAGCTATCAGCACAAACATAATCTCAACCGTCACTTGAAGTGGGAATGTGGGAAACAACCCAAGATCCAATGTCCACATTGTTCTCACTTGACTCATTACAGGGGCAGCCTCAAGAAACACATCAGGACTCGGCACAAAGATCTGTATTTTACTATGTAACACACATGGATGGTTCTTTGTATTTAAATTTAAAACTTATTTAAAATAAGAAAACATATTTTTGAATGAAACATAATAGTTCACACATAACTAAAAGGAGGGTGTTATGACAAATCTATTTGTATCAAGTGGAAAAGTTAACTATTATATTATTTGTAAAATTAAAATCTATTTTTTTATTTCAAAATGGATAAATATTTTTGCATCATACTTTAAAGATATGTTACACATTAGAGGTACCTACTACAACACTTGTCTTTCCACTTTTGAGATAGATAATTTTATTCAAGAAATAGAGTACATAATGAATAACGAATAGGATTAAATCATAGAGACAAAACCGAATCTGACTTTAAAATGAAAATGGAGAACACAGTGATGCCAATAGAGAAATCTCCTTTTGTCTGTTTTATGATTTCCTCTTTTAGGAAGTTATGTTGAACTTACTTCCGCATTTTTTCCTTAATACTTTTACTAATAATGTAATATTTATTATTCACATATTAATTTATCTAAGAGCTATTTTTAGATACCATGATACAAAAAACTTGACTATGTACTAAAATATTTACTTTATAGAACGTTGGAAATAATACATATTAATTATATTGTCTAATAGCTGCCACTATAACCATAATTTACTATCTATAGTTATTACTTTATCTTCAAGGTTGTCTCCTAGTGTAAAAACTATTTACTTATTTTTAAATATAATACAACATTTGACTTGCTTGATTTCACATTATATGTACTTTAAGTTTTATTTTAGTATAATAAATAAAAATGTATATCAACATATAATTGTTTTATTTAAAATTATTCAATTACAATTGCTAATGTTCCTTATTTTTTCAACTACAGATAAAATCCATAGATATTAATAATATGTTCAGAAAAATAAATTAACATTGTTCTAGTTATTTTTTTAATCTAACAATGTTGAATGAATATTACAAGTTCAGATATTAATTTTAGATGGAACCCTTCTTCAAACAACTCATACACTACAGGAGGGTAAATATCCTGCATTGAGTTGACATGGATGTGTTTCTGATAGTTCCAAGTCTTATTCATATGTCCATCATTGACTTTCCCTTAAAACAATGAATTATATATATGACGCAGAATAATCCAGATTATATTATCTTTGTGTTATTTTTTAAACAAAAATAATATTTACCATATACTAAATTCACTCCATTTTAATTTGAAATTGTATATACTGTACATACTTCCCTAGTACATGGTATTTCTAACAGATGTTGCAGGTAGCACTGAAAGGCTGAGTAAATTCCCAGCTACGGGTGAATAGAAATCACATCAAACAAACTTCAATTGTTAAGAAGAAAAGAAAATAATTACTGTTTTCATTTTTGGACACACAAAAATAAACATAAAACATTACCTGAGGTGTAAACAAGCAGTAATTGCCAATAATTCATCATAGAGTATTTTATTAAATTGGCATCAATTCTTCTATTATTGCTGCAAATGAAAGTTTTCTCCACTTTAAACTGTACTGTTATTTATTTCCTACTGTTTTGACACACCAAAATATTTATAAAACAGAAGCAAAAAATATTTATCGAGAATAATACAACTTTTATTAACAGGTATATATTGATCATTATTGTGAAAGAAAACTTACCTTTAAGAACTCAATTTTTAATTCATTCTCGATAGTCCAATATTCTCACTCAAGTTATTATTAATTTTATAATGAGATGAAAATTTATGGCTGGCTACTTATCAAAAGATCGAAGAGATATCTGGCTATAGTTGGAACGCAGGGCCTACACAAATAAATATCCTTTATATATATATATATATATATATATTTACTCAGAATATAGCTCTATTTTATTCAAGTTAAGTGAATGAGCTTCTTAGAAATCTCTAAATTGTCGAGCAATGTTGAACTTGAGTTTAAAATATATATCATAAATAAATTTAATTTAAACGAAAATTAACTATTATTTACATTTAAAAAAACATATTTTAAAATTAAAATAAGATTCAGAAATTTAAAATTGTATAAAATATGTTTTTGAAATGACAATAGAATTTTTAGATTTACAAATCAAATGAATATAAATTATGAGTTTAAAAATATTAGTCACAAGTATTAAGAAAATGTTGTGTTTCTCCAAACTATAAACAATGAACTTATTGTTTTAAGTGTCAATTGCATATGCACATTTGGAAGAAGAATTTTATTGGACTACTCTATAAATTTCTTTCACCTGTCTAGTAAAGAACACAGTCATTGTCTCAATCATGTTTAAAAGTGTTAATGTATTTCTCCTTCACACACAACAATCTTAATCGGTTATTTAGATATTATGAATAAACAAATTCAAGTGGAATACACAGTAACATTATATTTGATATACACCATTATATAATTTACCCAATAGTTTTTAGCTAACAGCAGGTAAGTGAATATTAAGACTATGATCATCTCATAAAATATTGTTTCGTAACATTTTAAATTACTTTGAACTAGCCTCTTAAGTTTGTGAAAAAAAATTAAAAATTAGTTAATATATAAATACTGTGCAGTATGAAGAAATGTCTTATTTTGTTTTTTTTAGATTTTAATGTTGTATATTGATGTTAATTTCAATCACATCCAAGAAGATATAAGGCATCAGGTAATGCTTTAAAAATTCTCCTCTGATCAATGTCATATAAATAAGCGAAAAAGGTTTTCCATTTAATCAATTACAACATATTACTATATCATAAAAACACACCTATTCTAAACATAGAAATTGTTGAGCAAAAAAAAATAACAAATTAAATTTATTATTATTATTTGCAGATTACTTTGAGAATTATTTTCATCATTATTATTATTAGCACCGCGTCTTACTACCCGTTTGGGTTATATGCACTTACACTAATGTGTAATGGTAGGGTGATTGTGAGATGAAATGGAGGACCTACAGTTTAACATGGGATCCGAACCACGGTGAAGGCTTGGTATTCCACACATTCACAAGTTGTGATTAAAACACGTCTTGTCAGAGGTGAAGGAAGTGTTTGGCGATCAGATAAATCTGTGCCGAGACCGGGGATTGAACCCCCTACCCCCAGCACAAAAGTCTGACACCTTACCCCTAGATTGCCAGGTCACCGATTGACTTTGCAAATAATAAATGAAATGCTTTGATTTAAAGAAGATTCTTGGAATCAATGCTCTCAGCAAAATTCTGTTATCTTAAACTCGAAATATTTTACTACAAAGTCATATGAATTGAACCAGTAATATATTGAACTTAAGTGCATTCTCAGTTTTTAAAATTTGTTTCAAATTTATATTTTAATCAAATTTATTGTGAAAATTGAGGTCATGTGATGAAGCATCAGGCCTACTTAAGAAATAAACCTTATTTTATAGCAATGGATAAATATACATTTTAAATTGTTTTGATTAATACTAAAATGCTATATAAAGTTTTTTAATACTGCTAACTTTTTATTGTAAATGAGTAAAATCTATTTTCCAGAACAAGTGTATGACTAAGATAACATTATTAATGTTAAATACAACAAAGTTGTAAAGAACTGGCCCTCTGATTTTAATTAAATCTAGGCTTAAATGGATGATTTTTAGTAACCAAAAAGTAACCTAACTACTTGTTCATTATAGTTCAGCAAAATTCATTTTTATCATAGTAGAGTGTTTATAAATGTCAATGTATTTAAAAGTATAAATGAACATAATTTGCAATACCTGACAAATTCATTGAAATTACAGTCAGAACATTTAAAAAGTTTTTTGTCAACTAGTTTTTTTAATGTGTTTCTAATTTTTTTTATCTCAATCTCTCTTTCAGATTCCACTTTATGGTTGCAAAATTCTAGCTTTTGTGATTCCCAAAATTATGATGAAGAAATTATTGTAAATGCAAAAAATGAAAGTCTCACTTTTGACATAAATACTAGGACATCCACTTTTACGACATTCCAAAATCGTACCTTCAAATGTCTAAAGTGTGATCGTCACTATAAACATAAGCGGCATCTTCAAAGACACTTGAATGAAGAATGTAGAAATACTCTAGGCCACATGTGTCCATTCTGCTCAAAGTCATCAAACGAAAAGACAACTATGAAAGACATATATTGACTCAACATTCTAAATCTTTGACATAAATATATTTTCTGTATATAATTTATAAAGGTATATGTCCCATATTAACCTTTAGCTATAAATGATAATTTGAATATGTTTATATATATATCCATATTAACTTAGCTATAAATGATAATTGACTATGTTTATATTATATATATATATAATATAATATATATACACACACACACACACTTTTTGCTGTTTTTTTGGGTTCTCCATAACTTAAATGAATTTAAGAATATAAAAGATATAAGTTAAATTTAGGAAAATATATGAACTTTTTCCTGAGAAAATGAAAGTGATAATAAATTATTAAAAGGTAGAAACCCACTCTCATTGCATTTGCACAGGATTATAAATTAATTGAGACCTTTTAAAACAAAGCTGACCATAACAAGTAAATACATTTGTATAATATATTAAAAATATTTTGAAAAATTCTTAAAAGCTTTATTTTATATTATAAATTAATTGAGACCTTTTAAAACAAAGCTGACCATAACAAGTAAATACATTTGTATAATAAATTAAAAATATTTTGAAAAATTCTTAAAAGCTTTATTTTATATGATGAGGTAGTTAAAAATGTATTTGATTTGAAAAATATTGAATAAGAAATAATTATAGCACAATTTTTTAGATACACACTTCTAGTTTTAAATATACAATCACAAATGTTCATAAAAAGTACATTGGAAGTGTGGAAATTTTGAAAAATTAATCATAATATTCATTTGTTTGTAAATACATCTCCAATCTTGTATTTTTGTCAACTATAACATTTATTATTTGCACTAAACACCTTTTTAAATGCACATTATCAAATAAAACTATTGGGTGTATTAAAAGTCCATTTGCTTTTTGGAAATTAAGTTGGTTCATAGTTTGGTTCGACTGTCAATAAATGAAATACCCATAATATACCTATTTGGAAAGAATTAACTTGTGTTCATTTTATTGGTTATAAATTATTTCTTCACTACCTTGTCACTCCATCTGCTGTATCAGTGAAAATAGCACAACATATATCTGTTTTTTCTTGCAAGTCCAAAACTGATGGAGGAACTGGATGGAGTCCAAATGAATGGTTTTGGATTTTTGGAAGAAAAAAAAAACACTAAAAAAATGATACCATTAACTTAAGCTTTCACTTGATAAATTGTGACCCGATATTTAATCCAAACTCTCTTCTAGTGAAAACTCTATTGAGATCCCCTTTTTATTTTTAACATTTTTAATAGAAAAATCTCTTGCCAATCTGCCTTCAAACATGTCGCCGTTATTGTACCCTCTCATTCTTCAAGAGATCCTAAAATATTTGTTATCGGTAACTCTTACAAATTCAGCCCTCTCAGCCGTTGTATAAGCAGCGCTAACTCTAGATTTCCAGAATTTGAGTTTTACTATAAAAGAAAAACCAAAACTAAAGAGTTATATAAGGAACACCCATATCGTTAGTTACTATCTATTGTTTTATTGTGAACTGTTCCCTAGAAATAACTATTAAATATCTATATTACTTTTATGATGTATACATAGGTACTATAGAAGAAAAACCAAAACTATAGAGTTATATAAGGAACACCCATATCGTTAGTTACTATCTATTGTTTTATTGTGAACTGTTCCTAGAAATAACTATTAAATATCTATATTACTTTTATGATTTATACATAGGTACTATAGAAGAAAAACCAAAACTAGAGAGTTATAATTACTATCTGTTTGTTTATTGTGAACATTTTCCCCAGAAATAACAATTTTTTTTCTTACTTTCTTTCTAACAATGTTTATCTATTAAATTTATTTATTGTAATCACCCATATACAAACATGATCCATAGTATGTTTTTATGTATCTTCATTGCTAGTCTGTTACTGGTATAGAATTTTGGCTACCATCTTAATGAAGGTAAATTAAGATGAAATGGAAATGAAAACTTTCACAACTATTATTACTATTATTACTATTATATTACTATTACAATACGGGGAAATTAGTATAATATTTTGTTTTTTTCTCAAAGATTATATTTATTTCATGTTTAATTATTTCAATTTATTTTAATATTATGCTTTTAATTTTTCAGAGATCATTTCATGGATGAACCAATTTAAAAATTTAAATTTCCAAGTTATACCTATCGAAAATAACTTGGATGCTACTGTACAAAACATCAATACAAAAAACTCAACGAATTTTCCCTATAATAGCCGCCATACCTTCTCCTGTCTGAAATGTGGGCGTTGTTATAAAAATAAATGGCATCTTCATAGACACATAAATGAAGAGTGTGGAAGCACTCAAGGATTCATGTGTCCATTTTGCTCAAGAGTCATTAAACGAAAAGACAATTTTTCTAGACATATAATGGAACAACATACTCAACTTTTAAATAATAATTTGAATTATTAGTGAGGGTTCTCCGAGTGAAAGGCATTGTAATATTTTTGAATATGCCACCTGTTAGTTAGATTCTATTTAAATTGTAATATTAATAAATTACTGAAAGAATTAAAATTAAATATTTACTTTATTAGCATAGGCCCTAAGGTGTATTGATTATACTATATTGCATATTGATATGAAATGGTATGTGCGTAAAATACTCTCGTAAGCTGAACAAAACTTTGAAGGTTTAAAAGTGTTTAGTAAACAGGATAAAGCTTGTTTATCTTTTAAATCGGTAAGTGTGACAAACATCAATTTTGTTATTATTTCTTTCCACAGTAAAATTTATAGAAGATATACATAATGTATTCTATAAACAGAGTATAGTACTCTAGTCTCTCTTCATAGGGAAGTGTTGCCATATTTCTAATTACAGGCAACCTTCTTATACCTACAAAATTTTAAAATTATAACTATAAGAATGTTTATACTAGCATTGTAACCAGTTGGATTTATTTAAACCTTATTGAGAGTTTCAAAAAGATTTGAGTTCTGCAGTTTATTAAAAATATTTAATAAATATTTAATAAATAGTTAAAATGTGAAAACTTACAAAATACTAACTATACAATTATTGTCATGCTTACATTGCTATAAAATGTCAAACTAGCTTAAATTTTTTGTTTCTTGATATTTCTAATTAATAGTTTCATGAACCAATCATAAACGCATTTGTTTAGTGCAGAGATGTTACTGGTTTTATATCAGTACTTTATGTAAGTAGAGTGTGAAGGATAATTTTCCAAATCTATACAATATATTTATAAATAAACACATATTTCACTGACCTCCACCCATTTAGAAGTGTTTATGCTCATGTCAGTAGAAACTTATATTTTAATGGAACTTAACGATTAAAAATCAATAATAAAGTGGAAATGGGCTGTGGATTAATATTACAACAACTATCAATATTACAATCATACTTGATGAGTCCTGTTCCCTTTTAAATGAAACATTTTTAATACTTAACTAATAATATAAGCTATACCATGTATTATTATCTATTACTAACACCAAAACTAACATTAGTTTTAAAACTTATAACCCAAATGTGTAGTAAGATGTGGTGCTAAAAAACCTTAGTTGTAATTATATAAACTGAGAGCCAATAAATAGATTTATTATCACAGGCAGCTTGAAACCTGCCAGTCCACTTCTTGTGTTTGCATCCCTGTGCAAGAGATGTTTTATAAATGTAGGGTACCAACATAATAGAAGATATATAAATGAACTGTTATATGTTTATATTATTCTCAAGACATCTCTTTGAAAGCTTCTTCTTGTTTGTTTGTTGTTCATTACAGCTTTTTAACCACTTAGTTACTGGAAATGTGCTGATTTTGGTTATAACCACCGGTGATCCAAATAAAGAACAATCTTTGATGCCAGATTTTTCAACGTTTATTAATTGGTAATACACCAAGCTGAAAACATATGTTTTTTAAGACATGAGAAGTGAATTGAGAACCATTGTCAGAAACTATATAACACGATAAACCAAAGTTGTTAAAAATGTTATTTTTTAAAGCATGTTGTTTGGGCTCTGGCCTGTTTCTAGGACTCATCTACCCAGTTCATGCCAGTTAAATAAATGTTTGCCTCTAATATTTATATATTTATATTTACAACTCCTAACGCTTTATGTTTTCTCACTCTCTCACTGAGTTGTATGTAATTTGTTATTGTTGTTGTTGTGTTTGTTGAATAAAATAACTCTCTTGGAACCATCTCCGAATGCTATTCCTGAGTGCTGATAAAAGGGGATTTACAACTGGTAGTACTTGTCCTTTTTTTTTAACATATCTCCAAAGCCTGACGACTAAGCGTCGGTTTGAAGGATGAAGGGTTTGCCAAAATCTGCCATTCATAGAATGGGCGCCTTAGCCTTAATAAGAGCTTTTTTTAGTTGAGTGAAAGCTTGGTCGTTACAACTAAAAGCAGTTTTTTGTTTTCATAATTTGTATAAGGGTTCTGCCACAGAAGCCAAATTCGGAATAAATTTGCCAAAAAAAGGACACCATGCCTAGAAATCTTAATTTCTTTCTTTAAAATTTTAATTTCTTTTAGAAATTAGATGTTTTGAATTTCACTATGGGTGGATTTTTTCTGTATCTATGGATATACCTTGTAAAAAATTATATGTCCAAGGTATTTTATTTGCGTTACGCCAACTTGTATTTTTGGGGGGTTTATGGTTAATACCATATTGCATAATTTTGTATACACTTATTTTAAATGAACCTAATGTTCGCTAATGTTGTTGGAGTAGACCACTAAATCGTCTAGGTAATTATAAACGAATCTATATTGAATAGCTCCTAAGATTATGTTCATAAGACTGGTTAAAACTTCTGAGACAACTGATAAACCAAATGGGAGGCAATTATATTCAAACAATCCTGTTTGCTTAGCAAATGCCATGTATTGCTTGTATTCTTCTTTTAAAGGAACTTGGTGAACTGATTTATTTAAATCCAACAAAGAAAGTATTCTTGGTTTACCTAGATATTGGAATGCCATATCTGGTATAGATAAGGGAGTGGTTTCATAACGTATATTCTTATTTAATTTTCTTTAATTCATTACTAAACGGGGTGGTTTTCCTTGTTTGGAAACTAAAAAGGCAGGTGAAGCAAATGGGCTATTAGAAGGTATTATAATGTATTTATTTAAAAGTTCAGTTATATGGTTGCTTAATATATTTAGTTTGGGAGGGACAAAATAATATGAGCATGATCGAACATGGTTTTTGTCCAATATGACAATTTCATACGTCATCACGTTAGTCTTTGCCGATTTTATCCGTGATGACACTGAACTCATTTAATAGATCTTGTAACAATTCATTACTATCGGCATTGTTGTTGATCAAATTAATTGATTTTAGTTTGGACAATTCTTTCAGTTCTAGGGTTGTTTGAATTGTTGTATGGAAACAACACTATTGGGTATAGGATTTAATTTTTTATATATTTCTGTCTCTGTAATGACATTTTTGAAATGTGACGCTAACCTTTGTAGCGCTCACAAACAATTAATCTGATTAAGGGATATTTGTATCTAAATACTGGGTTTGAGATTAGCATAAAGCTTTAGTAACTGCTCTTTATCTGAATATCCTCCATGTCTTCTAAATAATGTTTGGATCCTGAAGAATTAATTAGTCACTGACTGTGGGGGTTTGTTTTGATATTCCAATTTCATTTTCTAGGCTTTCAATATAATACACATGAAGGAAAGATTTTTTTAAAACACTTTAGAAAGGTATCCCAGGAATTCCTAAGATTAGAATTGTTTATAATCCATTGTCTTTTATTACCTTCAAAAAAGTTCAGGAAGGGCTCTTAAAAGTTCTAGATCCTCCAATATGTACAGTTCCTTTAAATCTATTAATTGTTCTAAAAAGATTACTGGATCCAAATTGTTCCCTAATTTTAAGTTCCATTTTTTGATTATTTTGAGAATGGTAATGTCTATCTCCCTAGAATTTGGAATAGTATCGACTATATTTACTTTAAATAAAGGTTCTATTTGATTTTTGGGACATATACATAGGTTTTCGAGCAACATAACAATTTGTTCCTTCTCTGCTGTCTTAGGTTTATATTTTTGTTTTTTAATCTCCTCGTTTATTAAAGCATTTATTTTAAGATAAAAATACTTTAATTCTACTACTTTAAGTTTAACCTGCTCATTGACACAACTCAAACATAGTATCCTATCATCAATATGTTTAGATTTGGTAACAAATTTCTTTGTTTGTGAATAATTGAGTGATTTAGTTTCCTTAACATGGGTCAGCAAATTATTAAATTTCTGTTCTATAATGGAATCCTCGATTGAATCTGTAGGTATTGATTCGACAACTACCCGTGACTTTCCCTCATTCTGCTCTCGTCCTGCCTTCGTCCTGCTCTGTTACCATGAAACCTTCTTCTTGTTTGTTTGTTGTTCATTACAGATTACACTTAGTTACTGGAAGCATGCTGATTTTGGTTATATCCTCAGGTGATCCAAATAAGATCAATGTTCGATTCCATATTAGTATTAGATGAAGGTGTTTCTTAAACATTTAAATTTACAGGTTGGTGTAGTGTTACGATCATAGCTGATGTATAAAGAACAATGTCTGATACAACTGTTTAGTTTTATATGCAAGCACTATATGTTCAACTGACCCAAAGTAAGTTAGTTAAGTGAGTGTCCAAAAGTGATTGAGCGTTAAACTGTGGTCCCGCCCGCCTGGAAGCCAGAGAGCAAGACCACATGACCTGCCCTCTAGCGCCACACACGGCGGGCCCAGAGTTCAAGAGCGCGCGGTGACGGTAGATTGACGTAGTACTCTACACCTTTTCTTCGACCAGAACAATACTGAACTATAATTATCATTGTTTAATTTTTTTTTAATTATAACACCGCATCCTACTACCTGTTTGGGTTATACGCTTAAGTACTAATTACACTAATGGGTTAGAAATTGGGAAGGTCAAATTTAGAGGAAGTAAACCCACATTTGTGTGAAGGGAAAGTGGAAAACGATTTAGGAAAAACTACCCCCAGTTCACTCGACCAAGACTCGAACCTCGATCTCCTTGTCCTCAACAGTCTAGCTCAACACAAAACTAACCTGTTAGCTAACTACGCCACCGTGGAGGGTCATCATTGTTTAAGATTCTTAGAAAAATTAATTTATTTTTGACATCACATGAAACATCTACTCCTTTCTTTATTTAAAGTTTAATTTATTGTAATTGTTTTTCCTTAGTTTGTACAGAACTATAACCGTTTATAAATGTTTTGTGCAATTTTTTAGTTGAGCTTTTATCATTAAATTTTAAAATCATTTTGTATTATTTGGGTTGTATAAATATATTTCCCATTTTCAATTAGTCCACACCATAAAGTATATGTTTAATAATTCATATTAATAACACCAATGGTCTAAAAAGACTCTGTAACAATATTTGTACAGAGCAGAGATATGTTGCCAAGATATGCAAAGCTTGTTAAAACTTTACCTGTAATGTGTTTTCTCTTGCGCCTCCCCTCTTCCCCTCCTTCCCCTTCCCACTCCCCTTCCCTCTTCTCTTTTTGAGTCAACATTTGCAGGGTAATGCAGAGGATTTAACGGAACTGAAGCATTTACATTTTGGGGTGGGAGGATGAGGCTTTTATACAAAACAATTATTGTAATTTCTGTGGGTTTTTTAAATCTTACTTTCATTTACTTTGAGATGAGCAATCTCACTTTGACTGGTTCAATTATCAGTAGCTTATAAGATAAGATCATAGTGTAATCAATCAAAGTAAGATTGCTACCTTTCAGGGTGGACAAATTGTACATGAAAATAAGATAAATGTGCCCTTTCATTATTAAGCTACATTCTCGCCCTACTGATCTTAAAAGAATTTAGTCTTAAAACTATTTTAGAAAAACACACATAATATATTACCCTATTAGTATTTGTGTTATTGCTATGGCAAGACATGCTTCTGTAAAAGAGGTGGGCCCCTCCAAAGCACAGGATTGGAGAAAACTGTCCTAATTGTAACTCTCCTAGCATTTCCACACTCCAAGCAATTCTGCCCATTTAACCAATAATTCATAAGCTTTGAGTTGGTCCACCCCGGGTATATTACTTCCCCAGTACTCTCCTCCGCTGGTTACCCCATCAGACCTGGATTTTCATCCCAGTCCGATGGTGCAACCAGCAGAGACGAGCATCTCCCTATCTAGCACCCGGGGAGGCGCCCTTACCAGAGTTGGTGCTCCACCTACAGCTAAGTGCAAACCACTTCCTTACTTATCTTCCCTAAAATATTTTCTCCTAACCTACCCCTTCTTATTACCCTCTCTTCCCTATCCTATTCTAATCTTATCCTAGTCTTACAACTAGCTAACCTAAATAACTTATAATCCTCCGGGAATATACATTGCCCCGATGGTACAAGGGGGCTGCAGAGCAGCCGCCTATCTACATCTTGATGCATAGGGCCCTTACAAGACCTAATCCTACTCTTCTTGTTTCCATGAAGAGGGATCTACAGTCACGGAGTTCCCCCATGCATCCCGTTTCTTTCCTCTCATATTTTCCATTACTATCCGGCTGGAATGATGATTCCTCGGAATTACCAGGGTTACCCCAGTAAACCTCCGGATCCATCAGCCGAACTGGTATGCCAGTCCCACAAGGCTTCATGTTTGCCACTTCTCGGCATCTCTCCTTGTTCCTCATGGAAGGTTGTATACCAGTAATTCCACAAAATCAACCTTCTCCTTTCCCTACATTCCCCCTGCTGAGACCTCACCTGCGTCTGTCTCACAATCGGTCACAAATAATTAGCATCACCCCCACCTTGTCGGCATGTAATGTCTTCATTCAAATTAAATATTTGAGGACTGATAATATTGAGTACAGCCAAGCATTAAGGATATCTTTTTGGAATACTGCAACTCCAAAATTGACAACCAAGTACTAGCAGTGCACTCCAACACACTATTTCTTTATTTACGGCTTGGCACCTTGCTCCTTAGGTAGCTACATTGCACCACACTTTTTCACCCCCTCCAATACCAGGCCGGCTATCTCATGGCATAAAGTGTGCTTTGGTGGCTTAGCTAAATTGCCTCATGATCATCGGAATTGGATCAAACATTCTGGCTAACAGTCATACTACAATAGCTACAGCCTGTATTCAATGCTGAATACTTGCACAAACAATAGCGACAAGCTATATTAATGTGGTAACCACAATTAAATATACCCTAAACAGTGAAATGAATTAATAGCAGACACCTTACGGGATTTAAAAACATATCCGTTACTAAGAGGTGTTTGCTATTTGGAAAATATTTTTTATTTTTAAAGCATACTTCTTAAACACAGTTATATATTTGAACTAATATACCATCAATACTAACTACACCAATCTATCCACAAAACTGTGCAATATTGTGTGCTGGATAATTATGACTAATGAATGAATAATGTATGTAGCTTACTATACAGATTGCATTATATACAGATCAATAAGCCAATTTAGTTAAATTTTAACAGTAGGCCTTCTGTACTGTATATTATGTGCGACCGAGCAAAACTAAACTACTAGAACATCCCTCCACTGATGGGTCAGAAGGGGTGGGAAGTATGACCTTGAAGTGCAGTAATACAAGGTTATCTCAAGAGGGGGAAGGCAGGACTGCTGACATTTCATGTGAGACAATGGCATTCCTGACATTCCTACTGTCATACTATAAATGGACTGGTGTGTTGAATTTTTGTCAACTGCCCAGAGATTTTTATGCAAAAATATGCATCTCTAGAAGTGCCCACTTGCATTATTGAGAAAGTCTGTTATTAGAAAGTTGTTTCACTGTAAGAGCCTGTATTATTTTGCTGAGGAAATTTAAATTGGCTGTTATAAAGATAATCTGCTATTCAGAGGTGTCCGTTAATTGAGATTTCACTTTATGTGGCAGGCAACAATACATAATCATCATTATAATCATGTCTCTCCGACAGTTTTTTTGGGTCTGGTTAGTGATAAATTTCCACTTTGGTCTGTATTTGTTTATTTCCTTCATCATGAATAGCTTTCTAGTCCTATCCTCAATCTACAATATATTTCTTTACTTGCTTTACTTGGTCTACTAACTCATCTCTTCCCATTCACTTCTATTTCAAATTACTGTTTTGCCTTCTTTGTGGTATTCATCCATCATATGTGTATGTATACCACTTTAATCTAGATTGGCTTATTATTTTAAGAGCCAATAACCAATCAAGGTAATCTCTCAAATTATTTGTACCAGCAACAAATCATCAGCCCTGCAATTTAGATGCATCTTGACTTAGCACCAAGAGTTTGGCCATCACACAGGTGCCCTTAGGCTGATAGTCCTACATTGAGTTTAAGTATTAATGTCTGTTTTCTCTTAATAAATCTTCATTTCAGGGCTCCTTATTGTTAATATCTATGATAACCCAAGTTTTATTATGATTATTAATAGTACTTGGCATAAACTATCTTACTAAAGGGGTTAGACACACATATACCCACGCTCGTAAAGGTGAATGATCCTTTGAAATCTAGACTGGGGTGACAATGTTGATGCTCAATCACAAGGGTATTCGACCCCTCACCCCACAAATACAGGTTTGGAAGGGAAGAGGGGGAGGTACAAACAATGCTATCAAAAATGTGTGTTTATTCTAATATTTCACTTTAATTTTCTAGCTGGATGTTAATTTATTTTATTGTTTCAGGGTTTGAATTTCAACTTGGAGACAGTCACTTTTCTGATAATGTTGATCTGAATATGTTATCTAGTGATCAATTGATTAAATGTATGAAAGTAAAAAGACGTTCCTCCAACTATCGATTTGTTTGTCCAAAATGTGATCGATCTTACAATAGAAAAGATAGCCTTTATCGACATCTCACACTGGAATGTGGAAAAGCACCGAGCTTCAAGTGTCCTTATTGCGGGTTCTCTACAAAACATCGACACACTCTAAAGAATCATATTATTCACCTACATAAAACTAATGTAGTTAATCACTTCTAATTAAGAAATTTGATTTTATTGTTTACTAGGAATTAAAAAAAATATATTTTATTGGTACGAAACACAGTATACCAAGTGAGTTTATGAAAATCATCATTAAAAGTATAAATTACACTTATTTAACATAAGTTAGTATTCATATGTCTGTGGATTCTCTGGGAAAATAATTGAGAAATGTTTTGGATGCATATAACATAAATAGGTCATACAGTAGATGTGTGGCACAATATATTATAAACTACTAATGTTCAATGTTTGATACTTGACCAAGGCATATCTTTCAATCATATTATTCTGGATTATTGAAATACATTTTAATGTGTTAATGCATACTTAATTTAGTTACTTACATTGTCTTATATCATTGTGGATTTCCTTTCTGAAAACTATTTTTTCAACATTTTATAGAAATTCAACTATTTTGACATACTGAAACACAGTACTTCATTCTCAAAGTAGGTTAAATATATTTTATAAAAACAGCACGGTGCATGTAAGGATTGAAGGTGCTGTTTGCCTACTTCAAGTGAAATAAAAACTCATTTTATGTTTACAAATATCTTTCATATCCAAACCATATTTCATAATTTTGGCAGCATCTTGGTTTGAGCATCGTATTAGTCAAGCATGACATTGGGTTTGTCCCACTTGAAGACCTACTTGAAGCCAACTCAAACCTGCTTCTCAAGCATTCAAAAGGCATGAGGGATTAGAGGAAGGGAAAGAGGCTAAAACAGATGTGTGTCTGTAGAGGAAAAATAAGCACAATTTGAACTGCCTCTGGTTATCCAGTGTAGTTCAGCCAATGAAAGAATAGAATAGTAAAATACCCACTGAAAGCTATTAATCAATGTTGGCGCATGCCCAGTGTCGTTCTTAAGTCAGTCATGTGCTCAGCAGGACTACTCTAATGGTTCTTGATTTACATTTTTCAAAGTTTTTTTTTATAGCTTATTCTCTGTTCCATATTTATTTTAACTAAGCATAATTCTATGTATTCACTATTATAATTATGTACATTTTTTATCAATAAATGTATTCAAATAAAGAATTTAAAGCAAAAATAAAAACATGACTTAGAACATTTTTACATCTCATTCACATCCACAGCTTCTTTCCCAGCACCTGAGGCTATCAACCACCACTAGATATAAGCATGGGTTAAATGTTCTAGCTTTTATTAGCTAGTTTTTAAGCTGTGTGCTGAACTAATTAACATTGTTCGTTCACAAAAGTATAATCAAATAAAAAATGTATTTAACGATTTTTTTGTTTTATTCGACCTATAGCTAAGTATCAAACAAACCATGATAAAATAAAGAACAAGACAAACAATATTCTGCATTCATTTTTACAAAACAAATAATTTATTTCTTTGTCAAAAATAGATACTTTCATTTTAATTCTTTGGGGTCACATATTTAGCTAAAGTACCCACTTTTAATAAGTGGACAAGTTTTATGCTTTGAGTGTGTGTTTGTGTGTGTGTTAGAGAACATATTAACTGTAGTAATGGTAGTATTATGGGGATTAAAAAATTAAAAGACAAATTAATCCTTAATTAGATATATTTCCTATTTATTATGAGAAAATATAGCTAGTGGCTAAAAATTCAGAAATAATTGTTTTTAAGAAAGTGCATAATGCGAAACTAATTGGACACTAGCATTCAATCAATGTTATAAGAAGGTACTGTAACTGGTTCAATACAGTAACTAAATTAAAATAAACCTAACATGGAGGGTAGGGGTAAGGTGTCAGACTTCTGTGCTGGCGGCCGGGGTTCAATCCTCGGTCCCGGCACAGATTTATCTGATTACCAAACCCTTCCTTCACCTCTGACAAGACATCTTGTGAATGTGGGGAATGCCAGGCCGCCACCGTGGTTCGGATTCCACGTTAAACTGTAGGTCCTTCATTTCATCTCACAATCACCCTACCATTACACATTAGCGTAAGTGGTATAACCCGAACGGTAGTAATACGCGGTGCTAATAATAATAATAATAATAATAATAATAACATGGAGGGAATTTTTATTTTTTAAATGCCTTTATCAAAAATTGGCAGACAACACTCTTTGAAGCTAATCCAAATAACAAAAATAAGCAAACAAAATTGTATTGGAAACTGTGAACTAGTCAATTTATAGCTGCACATATTGGCGGGAAATGCACAAAATCAAAGTTATAAGTCTTCATTTAAAATGACTAAAATTGAATTTTCTTTTCAAATAATTGCTTAGCAAAAATGAATAAGTTTACTTTTCATTTCCTTTTCAGTCAATCATTATTAGTTGACTATAACATTTTAATATGACAACATAATAGGGCTTTGCATAAAATGTTTATTGTAAATTTAATCATTTTGTATGATTATTTTATATTGCTGATATAATAATTGTTATGGTTTTATTATAGCTAAATGTCACATAAAATTATTATTGCTTTAGTTATTATTTAAATTTATTCAAGAAGGTTCATGAATGAATAAATCATAGTTATACTCAAATAAAACCTTTAAAAAATACACCATACCATCCTCACAGGAATTGGTCATTTCCAACCCTTCATTGCCACCATGCATTTATTAATATTTATTAAATTAATTGAATTATCATAGAAAAAACAACAGAAAAACTTACCACACAATTGTTTTAGATTGTGTTACCATCAGATAAAAAAGGTTTAGCATAAGGCAGATATTAAGAATTCAATTTTATAAGAAAATATTTCAACATTATTTTAAAAAGTTTTATTTCATAAAAACAAGTGTTGCCAACTTTTAAAATATGTATTAAAATAAATGTAAAAAGAAGCTCTTTTTTGAACCAAAGCACTACATTTCCTAAATCCAGATTGCTATTACTGCAAAGCCATAGAAATAATAAAAACTAAATTTAACAATATGGGACAGGAATGATACTAAATTAAGAGGACATGAGAAAAGGTCATTGTGGTTTTGCAGTTTTTATAGCCATTTTTTTTTGTTCAAAATAAATAAAATATTGCTCCAGTAGAAACACAGAGTTTAATTTTCTTCATAGTATGGTGATTGACATCAACAGTTCTTAAATATCTGTCATGAGCATAGTGACATTAGTTGACTAACTTTTTAAACAAAGAGAAAATGTTATTATTAAATTCTAGGACACCCTTGACAGAAATTCAATAACTGTTAATACTCGGGCACTAAATGTCTCAGTAAGACTGTCCTTATCATCAGATCATTGTGGAGGAAGTTACATACACAGTAAATTATTGTAATCATTACCTTATCAGATCAGGCTCACTCAACTGATTCTAGAATAAAACCCACAATTTCTGTAAAAATATATATTTTTAACTTTTCCATCATTATATGTAGTTAGTTTGAAAACATCTAGAGTGAAGTATTTTCATATAAAAGTATTTATTATCTTTTACTCACATTGGATTTTTTTCTCTTTTTTTTCACTTTTTTTCAAAGCTGTAATATATTTTATTGTTTCAGGTTTTGAATCTCAATATGAAGACATGTTCTTTTCTGAGGTTGTTGATCTGCATATGTTACCTAATGTGGGTTTGAAGAAAAATACAAAGAAAAAAAAGATTCCATTATATATCGATTTAAATGTCCACGATGTGATCGATCTTATAACAGAAAAGATAATCTCCAGAGACATCTCACATTGGAATGTGGAAAAGTACCAAGTTTTAAGTGCCCTTATTGTGCTTACTCTACAAAACGTAGACACAGTTTAAAAAAGCACATTAATAATTTTCACATAACTAGTATAGCTAATAACGTGTAACAAATCAGCTTATTTTTAAACTTTGCCATGCAAGGATTAAGAGTATATCAGAATTTGGCTATGAAACTTATGTGTTGATTTACTATTACAAATAAAGGTGTAAACAAGGGAGAAATGGCGCCAAACGGCTATATTAAACTAAACATTGAAAGGAGGGTAGAAGGGCAAGGCCAACACACTCACCAGCTAATTGAGACCTCAAAATTCTCAATCAAAACACATAATTAGGTAATTTTCATGGTAAACCAGTCTCCTTCTTTTGCAGAAGAAAGTAACACACAGACTGAAATATGGCACCATGTCTATATATAAAGTGTATCTCTTTAGCTTGGTTACCAAGTCTTGGAAGAGACAAAAAGGAAATGTTTTCGGTGTAGACTTATACATTTTAACTTGGACAACTCTGACCTGTTGAGTGGTTCTCATGTTTGGATTGACTGAAGTCATTGGTGTATTTTGAATTTTAGAATCCAATACCTGGGCTATCTAGACATCACTCCTTCCCCACACCCAATATATCCCCATTCACCCCTTTCCTCTCCCCCACACTCATATATCAGCATATGTTATTTTTTAATGTTCAGTAGAAAAGGGTTTTAAAGTCTTTAGTAAAAGTAATAGTATTTTAGGTTAATTTTGACTTAAAAAAATAGTCTTGAGGCTTTTATTTAACACTCTTATTTTGGACAATTTTATTTGTCTATTCACTTCATCCTGCTTTCTTTTGTATAAATTTGAATTTTTGATTTTCAGAAAGTCTTTATCTAAGTATTTTTTCATATCCAAAAGAATTCACAATAAGTCAACCCACATATATAATCTGAGAAAGTGGTGTATTTTCAAACAGTTAATTTATTATACAACCCATTTTAGTTTGCAAACACATAATAATTATATAATTAAAACATCTCGCACATAAGAGCAGGAATAACTGAGCAAGTCCTCATCTGATCATATCACAGTAGTATTATCATTGCTCATTGAAGCCATTGCTAAAGTATGTCATACCTCTTTTCTGTGGAATCATGATGGAGGTGTTGTTGTTAAATGCTTAAACATCACACAGGGAAGACACGTCAAAGAGTGCTTTGGGCCAATTATTTCTGTAAAAGCTGTTGTTTGTGATAACTATTCATTTTATCAAAGTAACTTAATTCACACCCGTTTCTTAATGTACTGTGTGTTTTAATTATTTTTAATTCCCTGGGGGTTTAGCAATAACCTATAGTAAATCTCATCAAGTGATATTACACTTAAATGTATTCTCTTTATGTCTTATGACTTATATCATTATACTGACATAATGTCAACTATAACTTGTTTATATAATTAAATATTTATCTCAATTTTACTAATATTCAATAATATTGCTATACCATAGACATGAAATCATCATCATCATCAACTGTTTCCATATTGTGACCAGGTCCGTTTAGGAAAATACCTCCTTATTCCTCTATCCTTCCATCACTATTTCTTATTTAATTGCTTCCTCTCCTCTCACTTGCACATTTTCTGCTATCTGCGCCTTCCATCTCTTTCTTGGCCTCCCTTGCAGTATTTTTCTACATAAATCATTTCCATCATTTTCTTTAATATTCTCTCCTTTTCCATCCTCATTACATGCCCATACTATATAGTGTTGCTTCCTCTACCATTTCAAGCACTCCTTCTACTCCCATTCTTTCCCAGATAACTTCACGCCTAATGATGTTTATCTTTGTTACAGCTAACATGCTCCTCCCAAATTAAATTTCCATGGCCTCCACTTTCCTGGTCACTCTTCATCCAATATTCATGTTTTTGTTGCATATGTAACATTGGGTACAAAGTATGCCCTGTATGCTTCCCTACACTTCAAGGGCACGTCTCTTCTCCATAGCAGAGCTCTTACACACCTATAGAATAATTTTCCCTGCTGTCCTCTCTTAATTTGAGTGAAATGATTTTGCATTGAAGGGGCTAAATAAAGTAAAGTGTATGAAATTAGAAGCACATCAGTAATTGTGCCTTTTCTATACTAAGATACAGCCATGATCAAATGTAGCAGTTTTCTAGGACAACTTTGTGCACATCACCTAATGAGGTATTGCATATCTGTCTTATCATGGCTGTCGCAATCACTTACTCATCACTGACTCTGTTTGTCACATATTGTTGAGTCACTCTCCATGTCGATATTGTGATTTCAACACCTGCCTCATGTATATGTGGCAATATCTAAGTAATTCTTTGGCTTCCAGAGGTGAAACAAATATTAAATTATTTTTATGAAATCTATCATCCTTAGTATTATGCTATTCGATAATTCCAACTTGCTGAGTGTTATAAAAACAGTCCATGTTCTGTAGGCCATCAAGGTCACTCCATTTTACAAGTTTCAACATCAATACTATTTCACTCCTCCCCTACAATTATTTAATAATTTTAAAAACGTGGCCGTTTACCTACATCCTAAATAATCAAATCATGCTTTTTTTAATTTAGTTCAAAAATATGAATTTTAGAAAACATTTTGTTTGGTAAAGAGAGATATTAATATTTTTAATTGCTTATTTACATATAGTATTGATATTAGTTTCTTAAGTGTGAACTTTGACATACATTATTACAACTTGATTCTTAGCAGAGAAAGACAAACAATAGTACTTAAATTATGAGACACATAAATTTAAAAACAGAGAAGCACAATGTAATACAAACATTAAAGCTGTTGTAAGATCTGTGTAAAGTAAGAGACTAAAATAGACTTTTAGTCTAGTTTTAAAACAAAGGTCAATAATTATTATTTGATTGAAAATTATTTATTATGATGGTATGCCTATATTACAAATGAAATATTATTGATAATATGTATTTTTATCTGGGATGAGCTTATTGAATTGGTAAAGTTTATATTGAATGTTAAAAGATACATTTTTTAAAGTGAATTGATGTTAAATGTATAAGCTTGTTTTTGTCTTGTCTTCTCGATGATATACCTTACTGCCTGAGTGTAGTATGGACTTGTATATAATATAACCCAACACTATAATGATAATTGAGCTAAAAACTTGACACATTTGACACAATCTTATTTTAATGAAATCATTAAGGAATAAAATACCCTAATTATTATTTAGTATAACTCCCAGTCCTCAACCTCATTGTCTTATTCACCCAGATCATTTTCAGTAGTGGATTATAATCGGATTTAGAGTTGGAGTTTTCCTGCAGTACCTATGTTATTCCCACTCCCAATTAATGTTATTATAAATACACCATTTCATAAGTACTTTTACAATGGATTCACTACTAATTCTTCCCCGGTCTGTGGCTATACCACTGAGTCAACAGCTAAATGCTTGGTTTGATCACCTTACCTATCAGAGTCAGTGCTTGCTTGATTCCCTTTAATTATCCAGTCACTATAATATTGCCGCTGATCTGCCATCAACAATTTCTTAATATTGGTAACAAGCACATGTTCCTTTCACCAACCAACACTGATATAATTAATTTCCAGTCCAGTGGCATTTAGGGTGCAAATCCTCACCTTCCAGCTTTGTTCAACCTTTAGTTTATAATTAGACCTGTGTAGTTATATCTGCTTGTGCCTGCTGATACAATCCCAGAATCCTACAAAATAAAAATGTGTAGCAATATACTATTTTTATTAATGAAAATATTAGGTTATGCATATAAAATTACTACAGTTTTTGAAAGGATGAATTTAATGAAAATACATCGAACTAAATTTGTGTGAATAAGGTATTGACGTTTGGCCATATGGCTAAGACTTGAAACTAATTTAATATTGTGTGTGTTCTATCATAATTTCATTTGGTGTTGAAAAGATCCCAAGTTCTAGTAAGAAGATGTAAATGAACTTAAAGTTCAATGTACTAAAAATGGTATAAACATTTGAAATCAACACTTAATATTCTAAACTATTGGAATTATGTGTCAATCCAGTGCATGATAATTATGATCAGAAGTGATATAAAATGCAAAGTTATAGGTTTTTTATCTGCCTGTGTCATTGTGAAACAGCACTTAAAGAGAAACTTAATAATGGGGAAGGCCTGTTTCTTATAATGTATCCAGAGTAAATTTAAAAAAAATCTTACCAGCATTATTTGAAGTCAAAGACATGTCTGGATGTTCTGCTGTGACCTC
Source organism: Timema cristinae (assembly GCA_039000515.1). Lineage (NCBI taxonomy): Eukaryota > Metazoa > Arthropoda > Insecta > Phasmatodea > Timematidae > Timema > Timema cristinae. The sequence goes on along the minus strand of JBCFYV010003508.1, from coordinate 8,392,781 downwards.
AATTTGTAACATTGACCACTTTTAATTGGCTAAATGTGCCAACATAAATACTTCAGCAAATCTTAATGTTTGTGCCACAATATTATTTGTATATATGGGTTTAATACAGAATCTATGAAAGGGCAATAAAGAAAACGTACACCTTCATTTGTCAGTCTAGAAGTCACATTATAGAATGAGTTAAGCAATGCCATACTAGCTGACATCAAAACTAACCCTTCAGGCCCACAGGCAGTCCCTACCACTGCCTTAATGGGTCCCATTCATGCAGTAAAGTTTTTCAAAATGAAGTATCAATCTCATTTGGCTCAGGTTTTATAGATATTTTTCATCAGTGCATGAAATGTTTCTTCTCTTAGTCACATTTATATTTTTTCCACTCATAAATTCATTCCGCACCTCTTACTCTTCTTTTCCCTTTAGATTATTACTTAGGCTAAAAGACACGCTAGAATGTGTCATTCCAAATATTTGGTCCCAGTCAGACATTTCTTGGTACTCCATTCCTTATCATCAGATCATTGTTGAGAAATTAAATTACAGTGAATTATTGTAAAATCATTCCTTGATATCAGATCAGAATCACTCCACTGAACATTCAGTCATCCTAAGATTTTCATGTATCAGAAAATATCCTGGATTCAAAAAAATAAAAAATAACACCACAGAATTGGCTAAGGGCACGTTGGCAAAATTGTTTAAAATGTAGCTCATTTTAATCATCTTTCCTTTCAGTCCTAACTCGTGTGCTATTGGTGCCCCTTTTTCATTTAACAAATTAGCTTGGCAAGTGTCAATACCAACACCTAACAGATATTTTTACAAACATAACGCATTGAATTTCAAATTTGCTATGTGCTTTCATATGGATAAAATCTTCAATTTAATGAAATATATATAACAATTAGTGAAATTTGTTTCATAAACAAAAAAAGTTTAGGATTAAATTACTAACATTTACTGTTTCTAGAACAAGAAATATAAAATTCAATTTATTTAATCAAATTATAATCATAAACATCATAAAGTCATTAGTGACAACTGCTAATAGTGTTTTGTTTGTTAAACTAACAGAAATAAAACATGTTAAAACTATGGCCTACATTTGTTGATTTCTTTCCTATCCCGAATTGGCGTGAGGAGGAAATGGTCAGCCTACCCTAAGAGTGGGCATCATTGGAAGGCTTTGATTTCAGATAATGGACACATCCTATGATATCTCATGAAAAAATCTATTATGCATTTTGACTATATTTACTGCAAATATTTATACAAATGGAGCAATAAAAATAGTGATGTATTTCAACATTAAAAATAATACAGATTTACTTCAGCAGTTTAGCAATTTAAAAGATAGATGCAATGAAATAATAACTTATATTTAAATGGTTCCTTAGATATTTTATTTTAATAACCCCTCAGATCTTCTATTCTTAGACAAAATCTATTAATATCTAAATTCATTAATAAATGTATCTTCTAGTCAATAACAGATTTAAACTAATGGTAAACTCATTTTACCTTGATAAATAATATAATATTTATTTAAACTGTTCATGATGATAGCTAGTAATATATTATTAAAACCTACATAAACTTTTATATGAAAATAAGACATAATTAACACTGCACAATGCTTTTTAGGCACATATCAGGAAACAAAATAGTAAAATAGTGTTTTCTTATCTTACATGGAATACCTCCTGGAAGAGGACTTAGTGCCATTATTTGGGCTATCCTAAACACTGTTATACAGACTAAAAAGTGTTTTGAAGCACATATTATATTATAAACGTCAATTAAAGAGATACCATAGTATTATGAGAAAATTTTTATATCATTAGAAAAAAAAAAGCAAATACTACTTACATGCTTAACCTGATTAGACGCATTAGTAATAAATTGTAAATTACTTAGCTCTGTAAATTGTTTTATCATTTGTAATTGTTTAGGAAATTCCAGACAAATAATTTTGATTTAAAATGGATGTCATAAAACAACCAAATCAAAATTACAGATTATGGTTGAAGTAGTTGACACAAAGTATGTTGCTTCTTATAATATTCTATTAACCTTTAAGACCTTGCATGATCTTTTCCAGATAGTTTTGAGCTATATAGGGTTATAATAAAAATTCCTGTAAATACAATACATAATGAATTTTATTTAATTTTTGTAGGTTTGAAAAAATCTAGAATGGAATCGTCACATTTAAATGTATTTATTCTTATTTCTCACTTTGATTTATTTTAGACAAAGCCTTAATATATTTTATTGTTTCAGGTTTCGAATCACAATATCAAGACACATTCTTTTCTGAGAGTATTGATCTGCATTTGTTAACTAATACGGGTTTGAAGAAAAATGCCAAGGGAAAAAAAGATTCTATTAGATATCGATTTCAGTGTCCCAACTGTCATCGATCTTATAACAGGAAAGATAATCTAAAGAGACATCTCATATTGGAAAGTGGAAAGGCGCCAACTTTTAAGTGTCCATTTTGTGTTTATTCTACTAAACATCGACATAATTTAAAAAAAGCACATTAATAATTTCCATGGTTAATAACATTTAACAAATCATCTTATTTTTAATCTTTACCATGAAAAGATAATCTGTGTATCAGAACTAAACTTATATAGTAACTGAAATCAATGATGTAACATTTATACCCCAATTTTTTTAAGGATGGACATATCTGACAACTAGAAAAGTCACAAAATCTACTTTCATGAATTCAATATGTCAATATTGCTATCTGAATGGTAATTTTAGACAGAAACTTTACTTATGAAGTAACACTAATAATGTAGGTAGTTAAATTTGTATCATTGTTGACTGCAAATAAATATGTTTGTATTTTCTAAAAGGTATGAGATACAATGTCCATTTATAAGAAAATCCAGTTATACCATGGCGAGTATAAAGTATGGCTCTTAGGCTTGGTAACTATTTCCATATATTGAGAATCTTTGGATATATCACAAAGAAATATCATATATTAACTTGAATAACTCGATTGTTGAACACTGGTAAGAAATTTTTTTGGGCTAATGTACATTCTTTTTACCCTCAAAAATAACAATATTTCCTGCCTTGGTTTCACTATGGAGTCGTTTATAAGATAGGAGCATAGTGTGAGTAATGAGTATCCAAGGTAATAATGCTGCCCACTATTTAGTTTAAGCTGAGTATACATTCATACATTTTTGTTTGTTCCCAGTATATCAAATATCCTTGTACATAGTTATTGTTTACTCTCTCATTCTTATAATTACTGTATACATATGTTAGAGAAAATTGTTTAGTGTAAATAAAACCCTTCTCAAGTCCAGGTAAACATATTTGATGAAATTCAAAATAAGTTTTTTTCTTTGGACTAAATAAAATGTTTCTAAGTTGGTGTGTTAAACTAAACTTGTGATAAAATTTTAACTCAAACTAAAATATGTTTCTTAAAAACTGTAAGCATTCCGTATGATCTGGGAGATCAGATGTTTTGCTAAACTACGCACATGACTTGATTGTTAATATGTTTCTTAAAAACTGTAAGCATTCCGTATGATCTGGGAGATCAGATGTTTTGCTAAACTACGCACATGACTTGATTGTTAACTTGTTTGTTAGCAAGAGATAAGTATTATAAAAACACCTAATAAACGATAAGACAAACATATATTTATTTTTATCTAAAATTATTGTGTGTACTATATTTCTTAGTAAAAAATAAATATATTAAACTGAGCCTATCCATAATTATTGTATAAGAACCTTACAAAACTCTAAGTCACATTACATGGGAATATTTTATTCAACATGTGTAAGTTTAATTTTTATTCATCCTTCTAATTATAATCATCACTTTTCTCATTTATCTGGTAAATACCCACTTCACTGTCTTAATGGTATAATCCATCACTATAATGTTACACTGGCTTGCTGATGATGGGGAGATTGGTGTTTGGATCCTAACCGGGTCTACTGAGGGTGGTTTTTCTTATATGGTAGTATAAAGCCCTCCTGAGTTGAAGGGGGCTAAGTTATATGATAGATCGCGATATTAATTGATTGCTCATATGTAGCTGACAATTTCTGTATGTCCATCACAAGCTCTGCCTTAAAATATGAAAAAGAGTGATCCTGGGCATGGGACAACTCTTGAATAGATAGCTCAGTGGTAAGAGCATTGGCGTAGCAGGTGAAAGGTCCCAGGCTCAATTTCCTTGGTCAGGTATTATTTTTCAATTTAAAGAATATTATCATATTATTATATATATTATCATCTTATCATATATTATCATGCAGCTACATCCATAAATTAAAATTGATAATAACTTGTCTATTTAATCCATCATAATATTGTTTACGTTTACTAATCCTGAGTGTTAGTGTAATCATAAAAAATATCATATAAAAAATATAAATCATATAAAATATCTGTCATACAAATGTTTTACATTTCACCAATGATAAAAAAGTAAATGAAAATACATCCACAACACTCTCAAGTTTCTTAAATTTACTGTAGAGGCATTTAAGGCTTGACCCTTTTGAAGGAGTAATGCCTTCAACATTTTTCCTTTTCCCCTATTGGCTTTATAACTTAGATCTATGATTTTATCTTTAAATAATAAAAAAAATTATCTTAATGTTTCAATAGTTTAGAAAATATAATTAAGTAAAAATACATTACTATTATTTCAGATAGGATGTTTTTGATTTTTAATTAACAGCAATAGCAGGCCTTGAAGACCACACGCCGACCACACAAGCTGCTTTTCTCACGTTCTATCCTAAGTATTCTCCCTCCAATCTCCCTCTCCACCTAGCTCCTTGAGATCTCTAGCCACCTAATCACTCAAAATGTTCTGTCCTAAGTCTTCTCCCTCCAATCTCCCTCTCCACCCAGCTCCTTGAGATCTCTAGCCACCTAGTCATTCCACCACGTTCTGTCCTAAGTCTTCTCCCTCCACTCTCCCTCTCCACCCAGCTCCGTGAGATCTCTAGCCACCTAGTCACTCCACCACCTTCTGTCCTAAGTCTTCTCCCTCTCCACCCAGCTCCTTGAAATCTCTAGCCACCTAGTCATTCCACCACGTTCTGTCCTAAGTCTTCTCCCTCCAATCTCCCTCTCCACCCAGCTCCATGAGATCTCTAGCCACCTAGTCACTCCACCACGTTCTGTCCTAAGTCTTCTCCCTCCAATCTCCCTCTCCACCCAACTCTGTGAGATCTCTAGCCACCTAGTCACTCCACCACGTTCTGCCCTAAGTCTTCTCCCTCTCCACCCAACTCAGTGAGATCTCTAGCCACCTAGTCACTCCACCACGTTCTGCCCTAAGTCTTCTCCCTCTCCACCCAGCTCCTTGAGATCTCTAACCACCTAGTCACTCCACCACGTTCTGTCCTAAGTCTTCTCCCTCCAATTTCCCTCTCCACCCAGCTCCTTGAGATCTCTAGCCACCTAGTCACTCCACCACGTTCTGTCCTAAGTCTTCTCCCTCCAATCTCCCTCTCCACCCAGCTCCGTGAGATCTCTAGCCACCTAGTCACTCCAACACGTTCTGTCCTAAGTCTTCTCCCTCCAATCTCCCTCTCCACCCAACTCAGTGAGATCTCTAGCCACCTAGTCACTCCACCACGTTCTGCCCTAAGTCTTCTCCCTCTCCACCCAGCTCCTTGAGATCTCTAGCCACCTAGTCACTCCACCACTTTCTGCCCTAAGTCTTCTCTCTCTCCACCCAACTCAGTGAGATCTCTAGCCACCTAGTCACTCCACCACGTTCTGCCCTAAGTCTTCTCCCTATCCACCCAGCTACTTGAGATCTCTAACCACTAGTCACTCCATCATGTTCTGCCCTAAGTCTTCTCCCTCTCCACCCAGCTCCTTGAGATCTCTAGCCACCTAGTCACTCCATCATGTTCTGCCCTAAGTCTTCTCCCTCTCCACCCAGCTCCTTGAGATCTCTAGCCACCTAGTCACTCCACCACGTTCTGTCCTAAGTCTTCTCCCTCTCCACCCAGCTCCTTGAGATCTCTAACCACTAGTCACTCCATCATGTTCTGCCCTAAGTCTTCTCCTCTCCACCCAGCTCCGTGAGATCTCTAACCACTAGTCACTCCACCACGTTCTGTCCTAAGTCTTCTCCCTCCAATCTCCCTCTCCACCCAACTCTGTGAGATCTCTAGCCACCTAGTCACTCCACCACGTTCTGCCCTAAGTCTTCTCCCTCTCCACCCAACTCAGTGAGATCTCTAGCCACCTAGTCACTTTACCATGTTCTGTCCTAAGTCTTCTCCCTCTCCACCCAGCTCCTTGAGATCTCTAACCACTAGTCACTCCACCACGTTCTGCCCTAAGTCTTCTCCCTCTCCACCCAGCTCCTTGAGATCTCTAACCACTAGTCACTCCATCATGTTCTGCCCTAAGTCCTCTCCCTCTCCACCCAGCTCCTTGAGATCTCTAGCCACCTAGTCACTCCACCACATTCTGCCCTAAGTCTTCTCCCTCTCCACCCAACTCAGTGAGATCTCTAGCCACCTAGTCACTCCACCATGTTCTGTCCTAAGTCTTCTCCCTCTCCACCCAGCTCCTTGAGATCTCTAACCACTAGTCACTCCACCACGTTCTGCCCTAAGTCTTCTCTCCTCTCCACCCAGCTCCTTGAGATCTCTAACCACTAGTCACTCCATCATGTTCTGCCCTAAGTCTTCTCCCTCTCCACCCAGCTCCTTGAGATCTCTAACCACTAGTCACTCCATCATGTTCTGCCCTAAGTCTTCTCCCTATCCACCCAGCTCCTTGAGATCTCTAGCCACCTAGTCACTCCACCACGTTCTGCCCTAAGTCTTCTCCCTCTCCACCCAGCTCCTTGAGATCTCTAACCACTAGTCACTCCACCATGTTCTGCCCTAAGTCTTCTCCCTCTCCACCCAGCTCCTTGAGATCTCTAGCCACCTAGTCACTCCACCTTGTGCTGGGCCGCTCCAGAGGTTTTCGAGATCCAGCTATGCTGTTCATAACAGCTCTCAGACTTCTTTCAAGTTGCATTCTGGTTACATGCCCTGTAAAGTAAAGTTAAAATGAATTTGTAACTTGATATTTGACTAAGTACAAGAATTTTTAAAAACAAATTTAATCTTTAGTAAGGAGAGATGTAAGATATTATTTAGAGAAATTAATCATTGATGGTAAAAATAGATTTTGATTTGAACTTTTTCTTAATGAATTAAGTGTTAATCACAATAGGGAAAGTTATGAATAAATTACAATAACATAGACCATAACATGTAAAACAACCTTTGTTGATAAAATAAACATGTTAAAATCTATAACTTAAAATTCATAGATTGAGATAGTCTTAGTAAAGAGAAAATTACAACATTGGAAAAATCTTTTTTGGATATTTAGACCTCAAATACCAATAAAATCAACATAAATTTATGAACATATTAATAAACAAGGAATAAGTTACTGAGATGTGAAGATGTTGTTATATTATAATCTAAACAATTAATCAAGACAAAAGGAATTTTAAGATATTTGAAGATTAAATCATTTAATGCTATATTATAGATGTATAATTGAAAGAAAATATCTTTGAATAACACGGATTGATTAACTTCTGGTTTCTTATCTTTAATCCTACTCTCCTATGGTTGATGGCTGCATTGGCTGCATAACATTTTAGGATGACTAGTTTCAATGTATGGTGTGCATCATTTTATGTTACATGTTATGGTCTATGTTGTTGTACTTTATTCATAATTTTCACTACTGTGATTAACATTTAATTCAACAAGACAAAATTAAAATGAAAACCTCTTTCAACCATTATTGATTAATTTTTCTAAATAACACGTTCAAGATGTTATTGCAATTAATAGGTAAACAATTTAATAAGTTAAAAATCGTCATGCTTGGTATTTAGAACTACACCTGATATTGTTGTTAGTACGGTAAATAATTGGTTTAAGTTTTACGAAGATAAAATGTTAACACAAAATGAAGGAATACAATAATATCTAACTGTGCTATTGTGATATGCAAAGATATTTAAAATATAGTTCAATTTAGTTTCATCTGGGACTCGCCTCGGTGGCGTAGTTGGCTAACGTGCTTGTCGTGTTGAGCTCGACTGCTGAGGACGGGGAGATCGAGGTTCGAATCTCGGTCGGGTGAACTGGGGGTGGTTTTTCCTAAGTGGTTTTCCACTCTCCCTCCACGCAAATGCGGGTTCACTTCCTCTAATTCAACCTTCCCATTTCCTAATCCATTAACGTAATTAGTACTTAAAGCGTATAACCCGAACGGGTAGTAAGACGCGGTGCTAAATATTAGTTTCATCTGAAAGGACATATTTTCACAACTATGTGAACCTGATAATAGTGCCCGTGCTTTTAGACTAGTAGCAATGTGAGCTGTGACTACTATACCCACACCAAATTAACCATCCAGGAGAAAGGGATCTATGGCAAGATAAGATATTTAATTTATTATACAAACTTAATCTTCCCATATTTATAATATAAATAATAGAAAGAAATTGCATAGTGGCAGCTCAGATTAATCATTATAATCTAGCTTAGGGGTGGGCAACCTTTTGACATTAGAAAGTCATGTTACTTCACAGATTCCTCGTAAGGCTGTACACTTATGTACAGTGGATTTTGCCAAAATTATAGAGACGTACTTTACCTGAATATAAGTTAATGTGTTTTTTTAGTACCCGTAAAGGAGCAAACGATTTCTTGGTCTACCTTTTTTCCTTTATATTCAATCAGAACAAATCTCAATTTTTAAATATTAACTATTTAGTCATATAGGAACACTTTTAAAATGTATGTGTTTATTAAAAGTATATATATTATATATATATATATATTAGACTGGCCTTCTGAAGACGAGGAGATTAGTGTTGAAGGGTTAAAATCACGGTCTGGTCTACTTAAGGTGATTTTTCTTAAATAGTTGTTCACTATCCTTACACACAAATGTGTGTAGATTACCTCTAAAATGCTTCCTTCCTCATCCCTACCCCAATAGAGTAATTATAATATATGCGTATAACCTGAAGAGTTAGTAAGACTTGGTGATAAAAGAAAATATGGTACGTTATATAATTATTTAACAGAAAAAGTTTTTTTCCCTCTTTCTCAAGTTAGTTCTCCGTGGATCTTGGTTCATTTTTTAATTCAACTCTAGAAATGTAATGTAAAAACATGTTTAAAAAATATATAGCAGCATGTAATAAGAATTATAAAATTTAATAGAAAATCACTCAATAATAGAGTTCTACAAACTATACATATCAACAGTTAATACAACACTTTATTTTATTATATTGTAAGAAAACAATTTGAGTTTTAGATTTGCTTTATAAAGAATAAAGAGACATAATTGACAAAATATGCGAAAAGGCTGCATCAGATACCAAAAAAGGTCACATGCAGCCAAAAGGCCAGAGGTTCCCCATCCCTAATCTAGCATTAAATATTTAATTTAAAGTAACCAAAATAATATAACATCAAATTCAACTTAGATATTGAATATAACTCACAACTATCCTGGAAGCTATTTTATTAACTCATTTAAATTAAATGGTATGCTTCTTAGATGTTGCCATTGCAAATTGTTACATTAGTGTATGCCCACAGATTATCTTGATAAAAGTACAACTATATATCGACAATATTAATGACTTGATGTGCTGCAATCCTGATAGCCAACAATAGATTTTATTACCTCATTTCTTTCTTTCGCTGACTTTTAGTCACATTTTAAATTTGGTCCAAGTTAGAGCTTACAAACTTATCTGAATAACAATTACAATATATAATGAAAGAGGTTGCATGTTACATGCTAAAAGATACATTATATTATTATTATTATTTTCATCTACTCACCAGGACTACTTACCACCCTCTCCCCATTCTCCTTCATCACTCCGCATGTTTCCAAACTTATACAATGAACTGGGTGCAGAATATTAAGGATGGCTTTGTGCAATTCTCTGAGCTGACATCACGCCACGAACTCTGCCCAGCCCAGCTATACATAGTTTGAGAACACATGAGACTAACCAGAAGATTATGTGTGCACCAAATATTATTGGCCCTTTTTCAAATGTTATATGGCAGATCTCTGTACAGGACGCCATGCCATATCCTTTCTGCATGTGACCTGTTCTCATCCTTTCATTGATACTTTCCTTGGGACCATGTTTGGATATAAACTGAAGGCCAGCCATATTTAGGACACCCTTGGTGGAAATTTTTGTAAGGGTGGCAAATGGAAAGGAGGTGTTTTTGTGAGAAAAATTCCCTATTTTGTTTAGGCAGTTATTCAATATTCATAATATTATTAAAAACTCTTTGTTGGATCTTCAGATAGCCTCGAACATCCTTTCTGGCTAAGGAAATTCCTGTAATATTTGTAGTCACATATTTAAAGTATTAATTACTTTTGTAATTGCAATTAGCATTGTTCTTTCCTGTGATAATGTCTTTAAAAATATAATTGCTCTAATACTATTTATTGTTATGGTTGTAGTAATGAGACTATTCCAATGGGCCAAGGAAAATGTTACAAATATTGTAACCCTTTCAGAAGTGTGTTTTATTTAGCACACACTCTAAACTGTTTGACCATTGCAGACTTTCTAGTACTTAATTAACACTATAGGAAACATTAAGAATTATTATTTTAAGACTGTTTAAACTTTAGATTTTAAAAAGACCAAGTTGAAAAGTTATTGACTGTATTAAAAATAAAATATAGCTAGTATGGATTTTAAAGTAGTTTCTTAGAAAACTATATCAATATGGATAAAAGCAATGCTATGCAATTAAGTATATATGAACGGGTATGAATGATTATAATTACAGACATGAGTCGTATCTCAATTATAATTGAAATTTATATTTAAAAGGAGGTACAGGAAAGGTGTTTAGGAAACTTATAAAAGGGAACAAACACAACATGGCTTTTACAATTAAAAAACGAACACAGTTCACAATCTACAATGCTGCCACTGGACATAAAGGAAAGGGATGCCTCTTGAAGAAAATCTATCAATCCAGTGACATCAATGTAAAGTGTGAACTGTGCTATTCTTTTATTGTATTGCCATATTGTGTTTGTTCCCTTTTATGTTTTTTATCCACCTTTCCTGTACCTTCTTCCAAATATATATTACAAATCACCTCAAAAAGTGAAAAGAGGTTTTCCTTTATAATTTAAATTGAAATCAAAAAATTATCAAACCTTTTTTTATTATTTTTCAATCTATTTGATTATAATCGAGATATGGCCCATGTTAATGATTAATATCATCTCCCAACTATTTCGTATACACTTAATTTTATAGGGTTGCTTTCTTCCATCGTGATTCCTTGGAATGCATAATATATTTGTACTGTTGGCAGCATTAAGCCACAACTGTATCACTGGTGGCTGTGATATCAATGATAGCTCTTAGTAGCCGATGGTATCCACACGTACATCACAGACTCTCTTAAAATATGAGTGAAGAATGACCCTCAGCAAGGTACAATCACTGGATGGCTCAGTGGTAGAGCTTTGGTGCGCTAAGCCAAAGATCCCAGGTTTTATTCCCATGTTCAAGTGTCATTTTTCAATCTTCTTGATAAAAACTATATCTGCCTAATATTTCCCAATATTTTTATATATCTTTTCATTCATCGTGTCTTATTAATCACACGGACTACTCATATATTTACTTTAATGAGGTAAGGAAGAGGGATTAAAAATTTAGAGGGAATATACTCGTATTTAGATAAAAAATTCTTGGTACAATGATAGGCCTACTGAGAAACGAACTGATACTATACATAATCGGTGGTTTTGTCTTTTGACAAGAGTGTAACCTAATACCATGTGACTACTGAAACATGTTATTTTTATGATAAAAGAGTTTATATTTGAAATAATAATGATGATGAGACAAGTAATTTGATAACATGTCCATCAATGTCTCATCTAAAGTATCTATGATATTAGTTTGGAATCATCAGCACATTACCCAAACGTTCTCAATGATATTTAAAAAATGTGATGTTTGGAGAAAATTTCTCCAAAAAATTTGTCTTACCAAAATGATATATAAATCAATAAATATTAAATTTAGGTACATACTCAATGTGACATTTTGGATAAAGTGAAATGTTAGCTATGTGTTTGTTCTTCTGTATAAATATCCATAGAGTGTACCAGATTTCACCATATATTTGTCACATATTTTATGCCTAATTTTTGTGGAAAAAAGGGTGGTGAGACCATTGTGTGAAGTTTTAAAAAGAATCAATGTATTATTAGCAGCCGATCACTGGTCTAGCTTGCACGGTAAGATGCAGTCTTACCATATCATGTGACTTACACTTGGGAGCTTCGCTTCCCACCCACTCTCCTGCTACAAACCACGCATCTCGGTTTTTGGAAATATACCTACTGATATTGTGCATGCACTGAAAATACTAGGTTCCCAGTGTGCAAGAAAACATCTCCGCATCTGAAGTCATTGGTTATAGATTTTAGTGGTGTGGGTGACCTGGTGGTCTAGGGTTAAGGTGTCAGACTTCTATGCTGGCGGCCGGGGTTCAATCCTCGGTCGGGCAAAGATTTATCTGATTACCAAACCCTTCCTTCACCTCTGACAAGACATCTTGTGAATGTGGGAATGCCAGGCCTCCACCGTGGTTCGGATTCCACGTTAAACTGTAGGTCCTTCATTTCATCTCACAATCACCCTACCATTACACATTAGTGTAAGTGCGTATAACCTGAATGGGTAGTAAGACGCGGTGTTAATAAATAATAATAATAATAATAATTTTAGTGGTGTGTGGAAACAAGGAAAGAGGTAGGAAGTAGCTTGCCTATGTATACCTTTTAAATTAACGTGACGAACAAGACTATACTATGTGACAATTATATCATCATGCATTTATTATAGTTGTTTCATAGTTGTACCAATTTCAATTGGAGGATTCTGAAATTGATTAGTACCTCTAAAATTGGAAGCCCAAGATATAGCTTTATAACTAATAAATGATATAAGATTTTGACTTTTACCCCCATCAATAATAAAATTACTAGCCTGTGGATTGGTTTAAAATGGGGCAGGTATTTCTTCTTTTATTGTTTTTTTTATTATTGTATTGTTTATGCTGGAGGATTGGTTGATAAAGCAATCATTTCATTACATTTAGCTGGGGTATCTTCAATTTTAGGTGTCATTAACTCTATCTCACTTGTGATTAATATATGCTGCTGTGGGTATAACATTTGACCAAACTCCTTTATTTTTCTGATCAGTAATGATTACATCTATTTTACCATTACTTTCTTTGCTAGCTCTTGCTGGAGCAATCACTATACTGCTTACAGAAAAATTTAAATGCAAAATCTAGGAATGACGGTCATAATAATTGCTATTGGAATTTTAGAATTTGTTTTATGGACACATCATATATTTACTGTTGAATAGTTGTTGATATATGAGCTTACCCTACATCTGCTAAAATAATTGTTGCAGTACCGGTACCCACTGGAAACAAAGTATTCAGCTGATCAACAACTATTTATGGATCATGATTAAAATATAGTGCTCTTTACCTTTTAGCATTAGGTTTAATTTTTCTACTTACTATTGGATGACTAACAGGAATAATATTAGCTAATTCTTCTGTAGATATTGAACTACATAATACTAATTATGTAGTTGCACATTTCCACTATTTTTTACTATCAATAGTGGCTCTATATGTTATTATTGGGGGGATTTATTCAATGATATTATCTATTTACATGTTTATCACTTGATACAAAATGATTAAAAACCATTTTTTTATCATATTGGGTGAAATCTGACCTTTTCTCAATACTTTTTAGAATTAGCAGGTATACCTCGATGATACTCAAAGTGGGCCACAGTTACACCTTTTGAGTCTACAATAAAACACATTTGCAAAATATTGTTGTGCCATTACAAATAGTTGTGGGAAACCTTTGTAGTATTTAATACTTTCATCGATTTTAAATATTTTATTTAAAACTTAGTTCATAGAACAGTTTGATCACCAATAAATAAAATTTTCTTTGAAATAAATACAAGTCAATACTAATTTTATTTCATTGTATGTAAAATATTTAATATAACTAAATATTTGGAATTATTCCTTCAAGATATTATTTTATTACTTATATTGAATAAATGCAGCTATTTCATACAAAAAGAAGTGTTTTGATATAAATCGGTTTTATTTTTATTTCTAACTTTTATTTTTCAGGCAAGCCATAATTTATCTTATTGTTTTAGGTTTTGAATCCTATTATGAAGGTGTGCACTTCTCTGAAGATCTTGATCTCAATATGCTAACTACTATGAGCTTTAAGAAAAACCATAATGGAAAAATAGATTCAAATAAATTCATTTTGACTGTCCACAATGTGGTCGATCTTATAATAGAAAAGATAATCTTCAGAGACATATAACAATGGAATGTAGAAAAGTACCAAGTTTTAAGTGTCTTTATTGTGCTTATTCTACAAAACGTAAACATAGTTTAACAAATCATATTTTTAAGTTCCACATATCTAGTATAGTTAGTAACTTTTAACATAATATATTTAGCACCGCGTCTTACTACCCATTGGGTTATACGCTTTAAGTACTAATTACGCTAATGGATTAGGAATTGGGAAGGATGAATTAGAAGAAGTGAACCCACATTTGCGTGGAGTGAGAGTGGAAAATCATTTAGGAAAAACCACCCCCAGTTCACCCGACCGAGATTCGAACCTCGATCTCCCCGTCCTCAGCAGTCGAGCTCAACACGACAAGCACGTTAGCCAACTACGCAACCGAGGTGGGTAACTTTTAACAAAATAATTTCTTGACTACAATATGGCTCTTTTTAATCACACTATAACAGTAAACGACTTCAAAATTAAATTAAATTAAATATTGCCAACTTTTACTAGATAAAATATTAATATTGTACAGTGAAACATCACTCAACAGAAACCTCCCTTAATGGACACTTCCCAATAGCGGATTTGTCTTTATAAAAACGAACAATTTCATTTTCCACGACAAAATAACATAATGGACACAAACACTGGCATTGTTAGAAATGTATAGTTATGTGTACAAATATTTAAAACGCAATCAAAAATTGCAAAAACCTTTTTTTTTTTTTTCAGTAGAGGTGTTAGAAATGTAGGTAATTGTCTTGCATACACCAAGCCTCTGTTGTCATAGATAGATGCAGAAGGACTTTTAAAACATCTGAAGTAGAAATGCATCTGGTCAATAATATTTAAAGTTTCCACAAAAAAGGACAAAAATATTTAACATATTTTAAACATAGGATTATTAATAAAATAGTGCATATTGTGTTGAGCTCATTGATGAAATGTAGTTATTTTATTTTGAAGTAAGTAAATACATATTTTCCAAACATAAAACATCCTTTTCTTTAAGGTGAATAGACTATGTTGTTTGTTTTTATCGCTCCTGTATGTTTTTACTGTTTTACAGTGGAATTACTTTAGTAAATTATTGTATTTTAATTATATCTTACTACCAGTTTGGGTTATACACTTATATACAAAATATGTTAACTGTTTAAGGGATTAGAGAGGCTATATTTAGAGGAAGTATCCTACATTTGCATAGAGGGAGAGTGAAATTTAATTTTGGAAAAACCTCTCCCAGTACACCCAACTGATATCCAAATCTCAATCCCCCGTCATCAGTAGTCTAGTCTACTACAAAGTAGGCTTAGACAATGTGACCACCGAGACGAGTTAGTTTCCTTTTATTTTTGTGTATTGTTTTAAGTAGAGCCTGCTATGAAAACTGCACAGTAAGCCACTTACCTTATTATCTATTACTTAGTCATGCTAGTACTCAACGGTGTAGAAAGATAATTTTTCTAGGGGGTCTGCATGAAAATGTTACTAATGCCAGCTTTCAATGCCCTTTATAATACTGCATGTGAAACTGTACAATAGAGGTGCTTATAGTATGTATGCTCAGTAAGTATACAGCCTCATGAAGAATAAACTATTCTCAAACAGCATAATTAAAAAAAGTCCTAAAAGATACTTTTTAATTGATTTTATTTTAATGATTTTTTGTTTTAGAAGGTGTCCGCTTCTGAGAGATTTCACTCTACATAAATTACAAACTAACCTAACTCTATCAGCATTATTGGGATCATAAACTAAAGGTCAATCTCATTTAGTATGGTGGTTCAGTGACACGGAGGTTCTGGGTATGAATCCCAACCAGTATACTCAGGTGTTATTTCTTAAATTGTGAATGTGGGTACATCTCCTCTAAATACTACCTTCTCTTCCTTATCAAATGTCAATGGCCTGAACAAATAGTAATCCATAAAAAACAACTCTAGCACAAATACAACATCCAGTCCACCAGCCGTCAATTCATCATTATTATGTAGGAAACTCCAATTTTACCAACTTTAAATTTACTGAAAATAAATCCTGGAACTGTTTCCTCAATAGGTAAACACTCTAACAACTGAGCAAATGAGTCGTTCTAAAGTGTACCATCTATTATTGGTTAGTATTTCATGGTTGTATATTATCAGCAGAATAAAGTGATAGCTTTGTTGGATATGGGAAATAACCACCAAAGCTTAAAGTATAGGATACAGGCTTAGGTTTCAAATCCCTACACTTGAAATTTGTTTAAACAAATGTATACCAATTTCTTAGAATTTGGCTAAATAAACTAATAATTTTCTTATTAAAATCCATATTTTTGGGGCGTTCTATAGTGAACTAAATTAAATCGTCAATATTCAACAATTCTTATAAATTAAATCATTTTTAGTTCAAGTTGAAACACTACTCCATTCTGAAGGTCAAGATATTTACAATAAGTTATGTTTCATTGTATTGCCATGTACTAAACTAGTTTCTAATTGTGACTTTTAAGAAAAAACTTTGTTCTTAAAATAAGTATGAACTTAATTTGATTATTGATTTTCATGTGGATTGGCTAATTATACACATGTTTCTGAAACACTGGCATCATCTCCTGAAATGTTTTATGGGAATAGATATTTTACCAAATGTTAAACATCACTTTATTGCTCTATTACCTATATTTATTATGGCATTGAAACAAACTACTATTGTAAAACACAGGACAAAGAATATTCTACATGGCTATTTTATTAAACTGAATATTGAAATGTGAATTAATTTCTTAGAAAAAACAAATTCTTAAAACCAAGTTTTCACCACAAGTTCTGTAAGCCACACTTTCTACAAATTTTATAAATACCTGATTGGTTGGCTGCATTATCTGAGGAGCCACTCTCGCAATATACTAGACTGTTGATGACAGGGAGATTGGGGCTCATATCTCATTTGATGCATTGAAGAGGGGTTTTCCTAAATGGGATTCCACTCTCCTACCATGCGAATTTGGGTACACTTCCTCTAAATTCAACCTTCCTTATCTTAATTCATTAGCATATTTAGTACCTGAACAGGTAGAAAGACAAGTTGATTTATATATATATATATATATATATATATATATAAAAATCAAATGAAAACAAATTAAATTATATTTTGTGGTCTTGGAGAAAATGTCAATGATATAATGATAAAGTCTCTACAAACCATCTACTAAACAGTTTTTTTAAATCTTAATATACTATTTGAAGTTTAAAAACAACTCCAAAATGATAAAACTTACATAAATGCTTCTTTCACGAAGAAAATATAATTTATTTCCCTTCCCCTATTGAGACTCGCCTTACTTTATATCAAATATAATTCTTTCTAGTTGTCATCACTCTTGTCAGATTCACACCCTTCAATCTCAACCTTGAGAAGAAGCTAGTCTTGACAGAGTTGTCAATTAAATTACTTAAAAATTAAATCAACTTTGGATAGTGTGTATAACATGGAGCTTCAGGCACAAAAAAATTAAGATAGGTTGATTCAGTTCTTTATTCCACTGGTTGATACTTAAAAAAACAATTGATTCTTGAGTTATTGTTCAACTACAATAAGAAGTATAGATATATAATTTATATAACTCTTTCAAGTAGATTACGCATTTATAGGATATCACAATGACACTTAGCCTTTAGCAATTATAGTTGAATGGACATTACACCTCATTATATTCTCATAATTATCACCAACTGTTTCCACCCATGACTGGGTCATTTAAATACACCTGTCACTACCAAATTACAGTGGGTGTGGTAAGAGAGAAGGCAACAATAATTTACTGTGCCTCCGTAAGAAACATTGGGCTTTGTCCAGGGTACATGTCCTTTAAGAATGTTTATTTCTTCCTGCCCTCATTTATTTATGCCTCCCTTTCCCCTTTTAATCTGCTAATCCACCCTCAGCATTGCTTGCCCTCGTAATCCTTATCATCAACTCTTCCATTCCATTGTACTTCCCAAAGATCCAAGGATAGTCTCTATTCCCTTCCTGCACCAGAACATGTGAAAATTTCCTACAAAATCTCTAGCGTGAAGCAACAAAAAAAAAATCAATACCATTACTCAACACAAGTTAATTATATGGTCATCATTGCAAACAAAATCTGTCTATATCAAGTTTGTATTGTGGCATCATAATTTATAAAACGAAACAAATTCATCATTGCAATATGAAGGCAAAATAAAAACCCAATGTATTCTTGCATTATGAGAATTTGGTAATCAACACCCAGACAAATAGTTGCAATATAGTGTGCCCTTAAACAACCCTTACTATAATTATTCCGAGTGTGGAGTAATATTAGTCCAAAGTGAGGCTAATGAAGCTGGAATTTTTGAGTGGCAAGACAGCATCAGATATAGAGGTTTAGTTGTGCGAATTAATATGCATGATGAGATTAAACAGCACACAAATTGAAAGTGGTGAAGTAAAGAAATAAACCACATGTCATGTAAAGGGATGTCATATCATTATAAATTAACACAACATTTAAAAATACAAGAGCAAGGATGCAATATATCCAACAATGAAAATACCCAAGGCTATTTCACATGTACAATAGTTTCAATTATTCAATATGTATTTTTTAGCACCACATCTTACTACCCGTTTGGTTATACACTTTTAATTTATATTGTTAACATAAATAATACGGCACACTTATTCTTAAACTTATGCTTACCGATTAATAGATTTAGACCTCCTTTGTGGTCTAGCAATCACAGTTACTGGCTTCAGATCCAGATGTCCCGAGCTCAATCCCCAGCGCTTCCAATATTTTTCTGTAAAGCAATTGACTTGGAACAGGGTCAAACTCAGCATCATGAGGGCACATGTGGAGCTACTTGAATAAATAAGTAGCAGCTCCAGTCTATAAAACTGAGATTAATGGTTGTAAGGTTCGATGTGCTACCAACTTGACACCCTCTATTCAATAATGTTGCATTATCATCGCCAACAGGGTCGGTACAGCTCGCTTGTGGGTTCACACAATGGAATTATTTTTTTAGTAATAGATTCTGATTGCTATTTTAATTTCAAGCTATTGACACATTAGAATGATTACTTTTGGTCCCAGTTAAATACATCAATACTGATTTTCCTAAAGCTAACTTTATCTAGGAAATATTATGTAATTCTTATAAGTCTTGACCAAAATTAAGACTGTGCAGTTAACCAAAACCAACTAGATTTTAAAAAGTCTGAGCACATTTTTGATGTAATGAACCTATATTCAGTCAGCAGAAACCATTTGCTCGCCCTTCCTGGCTATACAAAATCATTATAAAATCCTTTTAATTTGTTTTTCAGACGCTACGCTCCTTATCGCATATTCAGGCTAGCCACCACTATGCATAGTAGTTAAAATTTTTTAGTATCACATCTTACTACCTGTTCAGGTTATACTCCTATGTACCTATTACATTAGTGGGTCAGGGATTAGAAAGGCTTGATTTAGAGGAAATGCACCCAGATTTGTGTGGAGGGAGAGTAGAAAACAATTTAAGGAAAACCACCCTCAATGCACATGACCAAGATCAAACCTGCATTATAGTTGTTTGTAAAATATTGAATGTGTACCTTCAACATTATCTAAATATTATTATTAGCACCATATATATGCATTTACATCTCAAAAATGTTGTTTAGATATTGATAGTAAATATAACTGCATACACGTACCATTTATAGCCTTTCTACTTAGGCCCTTAATTAGGATTGGAAGGCCTGTATACAAGAGTTAATCATTAATAAATAACGACAAATATAAAGCAAAAATAAGAATTAAATGACATGTTTATTAAAAGAGTCAAGAGATTTTACTAAAGGTCTTTTGGACCTAAAGTTAAAGCAATAAACACAATTCATAAATTACGCCAAACTCTTTCGTATCTTTAGTATACCACCCAACTAGCCCCCACAGAGAGACAAAGTATATCACTCTCTGAAAGAGAGAGTAACAAAAATATTCCCATAAGCTACAAAATGAACTGCAGGAATTACTTTCATAACTATACACAGACATCAAAGAAATGTTTTCTTTTGAGAAAACAAAAAAAGGAAGCAACCTTAGAGGTTCCACCCACATTAAATTGTAATCCCTACTTATTCTTCAAACAAATAATAACATGACTCGGGCTAGATTAGATAGCCACCTCAACACCCTGATTTGAAGAGTCAATTTGAAACTAAAAGAAACAACACTATTACTAGCAATAATCATAATACAAATTAAGCCCGTCATTCTATCCTGGGCAAATTAGTCCTACTTAAAAATAGACTAACAACTAAATACAATAATTTAGAACACAATTGTATTTCTGTTCCCTGCAAAACCCTTTTTGACTAGAAGATAAAAAAATATTCAACAATATGAAACCTAATGATTAAATATAACCATTAACATTCAAACAGCAAATTACTACATTCAACATTCCAATCCAGCAATTACTATCATTCATCATCATCATCATCATGAACTGTTTCCAGCCGGTGGCCAGTACCGTTTAGTAAAATGCCTCCATTTCCTTCCGTCATTCCACCATTCTTCCTCCTGCACTCTCTTACACTTATCCACCTCTCACTTGCACACTTACTGCTATATGTTTCTTCCATCTCTTCCTTGGTTTCCCTTGCAGTCTCTTCCCTATATACTTATATTCATCAATCTTCTTGGAATCCTCTTCCCTTCCATCTCATTACATGTCCATACTATCTCATCCTTGCTTCCACAACTATCTCATGTACCCCCTGTACTCCAAATCTTGACCTTACATCTCCATTCATATTCCTATCTCTTCTGGTGACAGCTAGCATGCTCCTCAAACACTTCATACCCATGGCCTCCACTTTCCTCATTTCTCTTTTATCCAAAGTCCAAGTTTCCGCTGCATGTATAACTATAGGTACAACTTTTCCTTACACTTCAGGGGCACTTCTCTTTTCTATATTAAATATCTTACACAGCTGTATAAAATCTCTCCCTGCTGCCCTCGTCCTACTATTATCTTCTCTGCTGCCCTCTTTTGCCCCAATCACACTACCAAGATACTTTACGCTCTTTGCTTCTTTCAGCTCTACTCCATCCAGTTCATTCACCTTTCTTGGCATCTTTCTCTGC
The DNA here is from genome assembly GCA_039000515.1 of Timema cristinae. NCBI lineage: Eukaryota > Metazoa > Arthropoda > Insecta > Phasmatodea > Timematidae > Timema > Timema cristinae. Next base: position 8,371,134 of record JBCFYV010003508.1, on the reverse strand, counting down.
CTTGTCATCACCATCACTTCACTTTTCGCAATACTAAATTTCATTCTACACTTTTTCACCTCCTAAATCCAGTCCTGCAGCTGTTGCTGTACTTCCTATTCCTTTGCCCCCCATACCATCAAGTCATCTGCAAACATTGTTGCTTTCATTTTCTCCTCACTCAGTTTCTATTCCACTTTATTAATGATCATTTTCATCACCAATACAAATAGTAATGGTGAGAGGGCACTTCCCTGCTTGACTCCATTTTTTAATTGGAACCACCCTGTCCACCCTCTCTCTGTCTTTACACAACTCACATTATTATAATACATATTTATTTACTCTCCTAGCCGCTCCTATTTCTACTCCAGCCTCCACTCATTGCTTTCCATATTTTTGTACTATCCACATTTCATAAGCTTTTTATACATCCATAAATGCCATTACCAGATCCTTTCCAAACTCCGATATCTTTTCCATCGATTGTCTAGTTCCAAATATTATATGTATTGTTGATCTCTTCTTCTGAACCCGTGTTGTTCCTCTCTCCATCTTCCCTTTATTCTTTTTCTCACTCTCCTTTCCAGAGTCTTTTTGTACATTTTTGCGTATTGACAAATCAGTATTATGCCACTATAATTTGCACAGCTCTTTCTATCCCCTTTCTTGAATATTGGTAATATACAGTAGAGTCTCGAAAATCAGACCTTTGGCTATTCGACTTGCCGTTTAATCCAACATATCCTCATGACATGCAATTTACATTGTTGTGCAGTATCGCATGCATATTATTTTCCCACTACCATCGTTTCTTTGTCACTGAGTGAGTCACATACCTCCGTGGTTGTAGCTATGTTCGCCCGCCTTAGTAAATGTTTGCACTTTACTTGTTCATACTGTGAGTTTGTGCATTTTCCCATTAATGTAATTTTACTGTGTGAGAAATATGGCAAGTGAAAAGACAAAATAAATGTTTCTTTCAATTGAAGAAAAACTTCCAGTTTTAAAAAGAATAATTAATAACAAACCATATTTCATACCTATTATGCTCATCTATTTACATTAATTTCGATTTATTTCTCTGCCCTTCCCTCTCCTGCTTTAACGGGTTTCCGTATTATCTGACATTTAGATAATCCGACCCCCTGTTGGTCCCGTTTAGGTCGGATTATTGATACTATACTGTAATAACTTTTGTCCAATCCTCTGACAATTTCTTCGCCCTCCACACTGCCCTCACTACTCTATACCACAACTGTATACACACTTCTCATGCTTCTGTTATCATTTACACCGTGAGTTCGTCCACTACTGGTGCCTTTCCCTTCATTATCCATTTCAAGGCCTTTTCTACCTCCTTCATGTCAGGTCTATTACTTACTCCTCCATCTCTTTGTCCAATTCCTTTCTTTTTCTTCTTCCTTCCTTACCAATCCTTACTCCTCTGGGTTAACAATCTCTCAAAATATAATTTCACAGCTTCTTTACCTCCTCATCCCTCTTATTATCCTTCCTTTTTTATTCATCATTCGGACCTCTTTCCTATTTTTCCTCCTCCTTTGGCTCACTTGACTATACAATATTTTCTTGATCCCTTCAACATCAATCTGTAGCACTTTTCGTCCACTCTTCCATCCATGTTTTTCTCCTTCTTTACTATCGTCTTTGCATTTCTCTATTTATCCCTATACTTATCCTCAGTTTCTCTTGTAGGTTTTGTGAACCATTCTCTAAATTCCTTGTTCTTAGCATTCACTGCTTTGTTTACCTTTTCGTTCCATCTTCTTTTTTCCGCTCATTCTTTTGCTTATCTCTTACGATTCTTCCACCAGGCACTTTTTGAACCTTTACCACTTCTGTGCGCCTACTTTTATGTCGTCCTTTCATAGTGTTCTTTTACTCTTGCTTGAAAGTTCATCCTCTCCTCTACTTGGCTGAACTTCATATCTTTATTCCCTTTTTCTGCTTCATTATTTGGCACCCCCTCCTCCAGCCTTTCATGTGGAGGACTAATAGTCTGTGGTTCCCGTCCAAAGACACACTTGGCAGGACCTTAGTGTCCAATGTGTATGTCTTTGCTTCCCTAGCTAACAGTAAATAGTAAATAAGGGATTTTTGCACCCCATTCTAGCTGTAGTGCATTATCTTATGAGTATCCCTGCCGTTCCTAAACCAACTCTTACCGACCTTCAGTCCATTTCTTGTGCATTCTATGAAACTCTTTCCTCCTTCATTTCTTTCTCTCCATCCATCCGCTCCTAGTACCTCTTAAAAACCGCTTCTTTCCTTCCCAACTTTGGCATCTAAGTCCCCCATCAGCACTTGCCTTTCCTTATCAAGGAGTCTTTCCTGTTCCCTTTCAAATTTTTCTTTCTTCTCCAAATTACATCCAGCTTGAGGGGCATACACCTGCAGGACTTCAAACTTCTTTCCTTTCTCTGTAATTCCCATTTTCATTATTCTTTCACTTATTCTCTCCATCTCTACTTCCCAGCCTATTCTCACTACAAACTCAGCCCTATTTCTTCCTTCCTTCATCATTCCCTACCATTGTAACAGATATCCTTTTCTTAATTCCATCACTACACTCCCACTTCACTTTGTCTCACTCATTCCAAGCACATACACCTTCGTTTCTTACATTAAACTCACAATCTCTTCTACTCTTCCTGTCGGTGTGCCAGTATTCACTGTATCTAATCGTAACATGTTTTTATATTTAAAGTTTCTTGACTGGCATTTTACTATGTTTCCTCGAGTTACTATTTTATTTCGGCCACTGGCTTACTAGTCTTGTCATGACCTACACCTGATTAGCGGGGCTGCTGCCTATAGGTCCCAGATATATCTGGTTTTGATGGTCACCTTTCCCAAGCTAGGCTACAGGTGCTGACAAGGACTTATTTCCTCATCACCAACCCTGGCACTCCCAGCCCACCGTGCTGGCAGCCAACTGGCCAAGCCCTTTTCCAAGCCTGTTGGGTTTGGCCCTGATCAATCTCCTGTCTCTTGTCTGCACCTCACCTGACTCCCGTTGATTTCAACTCAACCTCCACCAGGTTGCTCAGGCCTCATGGTACACCAGTTGGCGGTGAGATCAGGATTGAGTAAGAGAGGCTAATTGATACTCTAGGTAGGCAACTTTTAATGTTGCTTCACTACCCTTAAGGCTGATTGAAAAATAATTTGATTCAAATAACTTTTAGGTAACTTCCTTGGTGTGTGGGTTTTAGTATTCATGATATTAAATCAAAAACAGCTAGTTAAAATAAAAGTAGCTGTGTCAGAATAATGTGAAATTTCATTGTTTGGATGAAACTCATTTAAGCTTTGTCTCTTACTTAAAAATGACTATGATATATAAAAAACTCATACTTGAAATGATGAGAATATATACATTAAAAAAGCATGTTCACTAGCTGGAGCAAAAGGGGCACTACAATGCTCACTTCACTGAAGTCAGCCACTCAGTCAATCACTGAGTTTGATGTACAGTTTACTTCTAGAAAAAGAAAATAACAATTTTATTCAAATAAGTCGAGTTAAAATGGAATGAAATTGTAATTTTATTGTAATATTTAGAGAATATATTCATGTTTTTTTTTTCTTATTATCTTTGTTGTAAAGTTACATACCTAATACCTAATACAAATTTTGTTACAAGAGACTAACAGGTAAGGTCTGCCATTTCTATTGTGTGTTTTAAGGTGGGGATGTAGGGAACGTGAAAGTAGGTCAGTGTTTTTTCAGTTTTTATATAATTTTTTTTTAGCAAAATACATCAAATAATACTTCAATACAAACATAAAGTTAAATTTTATTTTGATGGTGATATATACAGTTTTTAATACCTGTCATGAGCATGGTGGCTTTATCTAGCAAACTTTTTGAATGGAAAGAAAAAGTTTTAATGAAATCCCAGGACACCTTTGACATAGGCCTATTTCAAGAACTGTTGATATTACCATGTGAAGAAAATTAAACTCGATGTTTTTTAATAAGTAATATTTAACTTAGTTTGACAAGAAAAAAAGTGTTGCTATGAAAACTGCAAAAACACAGGTATTTTCTCGCATTCCCTACATCCTCAGCTTGAATAATTTTGGTCAGATTATTTCCTTTTATATTTTTAATCCTCAGAAATATACTGACATTCTGCAAATGTTCCAAGTCAAAAGTAGTTTATTTTGTATGTGAGTAATAAATATAAAATAAATAAAATATATCAAGCTAGTTTGAGCTAGTTTTCTTTCCTTAAAATTAATCAGTTAATTCATCTCAAGCCAGAAAGGAGTTTGTGCATAGAAACAAGTTTTCTATTGATTCTCCCTTTAATTTCTCAAAACAATTCTTTTTTATTGTTACAGGTATAGAATCACACTATGAAGGCACTCACTTTTTGGAGAATATATTATCTACAACGAGGAAATATATTAAAAGCAAAGGAAGTCCTTGCATTCGGCGATTTGACTGTCTTAAATGTGGGCGCTCATACAACTCAAAGTATACTCTGCAGAGACATCTTACATTGGAATGTGGAAAAGCACCAAGTTTTAAGTGTCCCTTTGTGTTTTTCTACAAAACATCGACACACTCTAAAGAATCATATTATTCACTTACACAAAACTAATGTGAAAAACAGTTTTTAAATACTCTTATGGACACACAACTATGTTAGCACATGACTTAGAAACCAAATTAAACTAGGGTGTGCTAGCACAAAATAAGATCTCAATTTGAATAGAAATCATTAAATGTATATGTTCTAATGTGCAAAATAAAAAGTCCAATATGTTTATTTAATAATTATTTAACCCTATACTTTAAATTGTTTAAAATGTTACCCTTCCGCTTTATTGGCATTGATACTTATGTCAATCGAAAATTAAACAAAGTATACCAACTTGAAACAGATAACATACCTACACATAATTGATATGAAAACAACTCAAAGCATAAATCAAAGCTGGCTTCTTACTAATGTTAGTTGCACAACATTAAAATATCATGCGATAAAAAATTTGCCCATTTGACCAAGCTGTAATTTTAATTCAATAAATGCATGGAATGCAATTGAATTTTATTATATAAATTGCATATTTAATTTATGGAATTATTTTTTTATTTTTCACTTCATCTTAGTGATCATTCAGGTTTTATGCATGCATTGCTTATACTAAAAACGTAGGATTTTATAAGTTATAGCTTACTCACATTTGTGCTAACAAGAGTGGAAAATCATTAAGGAGAAACCAGCCTCATTATACTCGACCAAGATTCAAACCCGCATCTCTCCATCACAGGTAATCCAGTTAAACACAGATGTGATGCATTAGACCACCGATGTGTGTAAAGAAGTTCAAATATTTAAAAGTTCATTAGGTATTTTAAAAAATATATTCTTTAACAGTGTTATGTATTTGTATGTTAAAACATATAAGTTGCGCCGACATTTACCAAATATGACGAGACATTAAGGTGGGATGAAAAGTTGCCTGCGCAAATTAAATACAGTAGTGCTTCAAAAGATAAATTTAGTTTAATCTCGAATACATAGTAATATCAACAATTTTATTATTGAATTTATGTAATGAGCATAATGTAATCTAATGAGAAATATTTTAAAATAAAAGTAAAAGTAATCTCAAAATGTCAGGATTCTAATGGCAAATAATCAACAACTGTTGAAATTCTAATATGTAGAAATTAAAAATAAAGTATGCCTGGATAACTCAGTGATTAGAGCATTGGCGTATTAAGTCAAAGGACCTGACTTCGATTCCCAGGTCCAGCTGTCATTTTTATATCTAAAGAATATGATATTTAAATGCAGCTATAAACGTAACTAACAAATATAATAGCTTGGCTATTTAATCCATCTATACTTTTAATACTGCTAAATTGTTCTACTAACTGAGCTATTATTATTATTATTGAATACTGACGTCTCAATTACTTGTTTAAGGAACTACACTCATAGTATGGTAATAGTTTTAATATGACTAGAAGAATTAACTGATCAACTATCATTTATAAAAACAAAGTTTAGTCTTGTGTCATGATGGCTAGTTTAGCATGTTCTTAGAATATTTTTTAATGAAGATAGGGATAATATAGTGTAAGGGATGGGCATGGAGGTGTGGAATAATAAAGACATAATTTTATATTTACTACATATAGTATATAACCTTTGATAGTTCAACTGGGAAACCTTTTTTGTACTCTTTTTGAACTCTCCACAATATTAATTCCTGTGTAAGATATATTTTATAAATAAATCATAGAACATAATATGAATGAATCAACTTACATTTATAAATTCTTAATATACAAATTATAAAATAACAAATGAAAGTTTAATTTATCTACTAGTTTGTCTTGTGCAATTTAATAATACACTTATTTCTGAAAGCAAAGGTTTTTACAAACTTTGATTATTGCTGAAAACATATTTTTTTCCAAAACCTTGAATATTTCTTAAGAGCAAGTGTTTTTAAGCCCTCACATATTTATGAAAGCAAATATTTTGCCAAACCTTATATCATTTCATTTCCAACTGTAGTCAATAGTATTTTATTGCATAAAAACAACAACAACAAATATTCTGTGTCTCTATTTTGAACTTTGTTTGTTTTCCTATATATTTTAATTAAAAGTAAATTATTAAACTAGAGTTGCTTAGCTATTCTTTCATCATTCCAAAAATCTACAATTTATATTTTCAAAATATTATGTAACATATCAGGGCTGTCCAACTTTAAGCTAGCTAAGAGCCTCATTTTATATTCCTAGACAGTGTGCACACTTAGAAATTAGGCTTTTACAGTATCAACTTTTTTTACTTTCTTGCTATTTATCAGGTAGAGAAAGTATTGTGATTGTCAAAAAAATCTAACTTAAGATTTTGATGAATGTTAACGTTTCATGACCCCCCGAATCCAAAAAAGTTGTTTTTTAATTTCTGTCTGTCTGTCAATCTGTACCTTGGACTAGAGCCTAAACTATTTTACAGATCGGGCTAAAACTTGGTATCTAGGGTTTTCATAGGGTTTCCCCAGGGGTTTTTTGGAATTGGATATCAAACCCTAAAATTAAGGGTAGTTTACTTAAGGGCAAAAATAGAAAAAATATATTTTCTCGAAATTGGCTCTAGCGATTTTGATTAAATTTAATTTATAAACATTTATAAATATTTCAAATAAAATGGCTACCCTCAATATTTCGGCAAAATGACTTTGAGAGTTCTGGTCTGATGTGTAAATTCTTACTCTTTATCATATCTCCGTAAAAATTTGAGATATGAAATTGCTTATCGTTGCAAGTATGTAGGCCTATTTATAATACAAATCTTTTGTTTGAAACATATTTAACTTACCTAACACTTAAGCTTAAAGTATTGTGAGCCTAAAACAAATCTAGCCTGAAATGTTGATAGACTTGACGTCCCATGAAGCCCCCCATAACCCCTCTCCACCAAAACAACCCCCCCCCCCCCTCCCGCTCCTGAACCCTAAAATGTGTGTTTTCACTGCCCCTCTATTTGTGTGTCTGATTAACTCCCTAAAATTAATAGTAGTCTAGTTAGGGGCAAAAAGAGAAAAAATCGATTTTCTCAAAATTGGTTCTGATAATTTTGATTAAAATTCATATCTGGGTTTTGATTAAGGTTATAAACAAAATGGCTATTGTCATTTTCCCATGAAAATTACTTTTAGCTACTTTACTAAATCAGAAATTTCCAAATCTCTGCAACTATTGAAGATACTAAGTTATTATTTATTGCAAAATTGTAGCACCATTAAAAATAAAAACTTTTATTTGAAATATATTTTTATAAAGCCAATAGTCTGAGATATTGGAAAATATATTAATACAATTTTGTGAGCTTTAGTTGTAAAGAGATACTACTTAGGTTTTAATGCAATAATTCTCTAATAGCTTATAGTAATTAATTATAAGTAAGTCTCTTAAAAAGTTTATGTTTTCCCATTAACCTCTTAGGAGAAATGTTTTACCACGATGATCTATCTCCTTAATTTTAGACACATTTGTCAATATTTACATTTTTATTGGTCAAAATTTATAAATGAGGAACTTAATAGCAATGCTATGACCTGAAGATGTGCAATACCTAATAAAATGTTAAAATTTTAGCTGGAAGTCAAAATCTTAATACGAAGTGTTGACCTTTGTGGCCCAATATCAATTTTTTTTATTGGTCCAAACATACAAATGAGGACATTAATTCTTTGAAAATAAAATTATAAAATTTAAAACCATGACTCAAAAAATGTTTTACGTATGATAGTACAATTTTTGCTTGGATTTGCTAGTGTATATTATTTCGTCTCATATATATTACGAGTTTTGAGTAAATATCTCCCTCCATTTTTAAACAATAGAGCAAGAAAGTCTTTGCGAGTTAACATCCATTTATTTTAGTTAAGAGTGTTATAATAATTTATATACATTACAGTATAGCACATAATACATATAGTAAATTTTACACAATTTAAGTCTGATCATATTTAAGAAACTCCTGGATGATGTTATTTTTTTAACTTTCTAGTGTGTCACGGGTCACAAAATATGCTTCTAGGGCCACAGGCCACCAGTTGTACAAGCCTGTAATATATTTTAATTGTCTGTATTAATAAATTGCTCACATTAGTAAGCTTATACTTTTATTTAGTGTACTGTAGCTTATTAAAAGTACAATGTTAAATGTTTCAATTCCAAAGAAAAAAAAAATTAGTTTGAAGATGATGAATTTCTTATTTCTTCAGTAACAACAAAACAAAACGCGTTAATAGTTGGCAATGTCTGAAAATATATACTAACAATGAATTTATATGGACTTAGTAAAAAATGGTTGAATAAAGATAAGATTTAGAGCTGTGGTTTTGTCATGTTGCCTAACAGTAAATATAGATTACATGGTAGTAAATTTTATATATTACATTTTATTTAAAAATCCTTAGCTGAAAGGATTTACATTAAATCCTCAATTTAACTGGTTAATTTTCCCAGAGGTTACTGCTTAAGTTGAATTTGCTTGAATATATGTTTGTCATTTATGTTTGCTTAAAAGAATAATTAAAGCTAAACAGTATAAAACAGTATGAAAATAAAACTTTGATAAAATGACTTGCACTCATGTTAAAAACAAACAAAATGCTAACAACACTATTTATTAGCTGTATCTGTTTACTCTGAACACCATCTATCATGTTTAAAATGTTTCTTGCAAGATAGTGTTGCTAGTGGTAAGTAGAAATACTGTAACTGTGTATCTACAAATCAGCATAAGTCGAGAACTTCTTGAATGGTATTTGAAAAATGTGCTAGAATAAGAATATTAACTTCAAATCTTCGGCTTAACACACCACTACTCTACCACCTGAACTAACAAGAAACTTGGATATGTTTGCAGCTAGCTGAATTGGTAGTACAGTGATGCATTTGGTCAAATGTTTAACCTTTACTAATATATATTATATATTCCATTTTAGTAAAAAGGGTACTCTTTATTTCTATATTACATAAACCCCTAATATCAACATATCTATTTTAATTTTTCCTTATGAATATAGTGTACTAACTTTTTCTGAGAAGAAAATATTGAGTTTTAATCTTTTATGTGTGTTTTAATGCATCATGAAACACACAAAAACATATTGAATTATGTGTTCATGCATGTGGTCGGTCATCTATTTAGATCAATGAGATGGCACATAAATTATCTTAAAGTGAATAGGGTTTTTGTGTGAAAAAATATACGATATAACATGTATAAACATAATTTCAATTAATATTCTAGTTTATGAACAAAAATATGTTTTATGAGAGACTTTTTTAACATCTCCCATAAATTACTAACAATCAAATATTTCTCAATTCTGGCATAGATTTTTAATATATGTATCAATCTATTAATCAAACATAAAGTCCACTAGTCTTTCTTATGTAGCTTAATCTATAATATTATCGCAGAAGGACTTTCTCAGCCTTCAAAAATAATCCTTTTGTACTAACTATTTCTAAATTTCTGATATGTGTAACAGATGGAAAATTTAGCAGAAATAACATCTAAACCCGCTTTAGTGGCTGCATTGTCTAAGGCACTACTATCTAATTAGATCATGGGGAAATCAAGGTTTGAATCTCAGTCAAATGTACTGAGTGTAATTTTTACCAAATGGTTTTCCATTCTCCCTCCTTTAAAATATGTGTAAACTTCCTCTAAATATAACCTTCCTAGTCTCTAAAACCATTAGTGTAATTAATACATAAGCATTTAGCCTGAAAGGATAGTAAGATACGGTGCTAACAAAAATAATCTAAGTTTACACACGTTGTTTATGAATAACACCGACAAACTTTATAAGAATCAAGTTGGGCAACTTGGATATAGGAATACATAGTTGGCGGTGTCCTAGTTTGGCGCTTCAGGGCATCAAAACATCACTTGGAGGTAGGCTGAAATTTCAAGATTTTTGCCACCGTGCAAGCTTTAGAATGTACTACTATGGAATTCTTAACATAGTCTATGTGCTTATCAAATATCACAACTTAACCGGATTCAAACACTTTAATAACTGAAAATTAATATTAACTTCACAAAAATGAAGCATAGCAGCATGAAACAAATATGTTTTGGTGACAAATATGACTACAAACATTGACACAGAAAATGAGCCTATTGATAAATTAATAATTGTTAAATGACCATACCAACAAAGCTGTGTTTGGTTTATTCAGTTAATATTTTTTATTACTTTTTAAGCAAATGAGCATCATCATATTTTATACCTGACAAATTGTTAGGCTATAAAAGATAGGTTGGCTGAACAGAAATATATTTCACTAGCAATGCCAATTATCTCTAATTAGACTGTTCCCTCTGTGCGATGGATTGAAAGGGGCTGACCTGTCACATAGCCACCGAGGTCTACTGACTTTACCTGACTTGATTTATTGCTCTGAGAAGATGTTGAGAACATTGTTTATGAGATTCCACTAGATACAGTAGAAGGCCTGATTACCATGATTGGAGGTGCCTTTGATACTGTTAAAACACACTAAGGAACTTTAATAGGATGCGAGCCATTGTGTGTCATTGTTATGTCTGCAATGATTGCTGGTCACAACTTTGAATGGCTTCTTAGATTCACCCCATTGAGCTAAACTCACACTTTAGGTGAAATAATTTATCAGGGGAAGAACTAAGATAATGTATAGATGATAATACCATTTCTGAACCAAGTTAAACACCAAATTTTCCAACTATTAATGACCTAAATAACTTTCAAAAAGAATACTTGGGAAAAAAACTATCAGTCTAGAAGTCAACCCAAGAGGCATGTATATGATTTTAATAAACTATTTTATTTGACAATCATACATTAATTATTAAACAACCACTCTTTAACACAATTAGGAACCTGATGGTAAAAGTGCAATATTTATATTTTTTTTATTGTAATGAAATGGGCCATAAACATCCGAGAAGCCTTTATGATAAAAATAATTGATTTTTTTTGCAAGGATAAAATAATATAAACATGATTTTTGAAAAATGTCACAACTAAATTTATTTAAAAACATACCAATCATTAAGATGAAAATATGAAAGTGAAATAAACATTTTCAATATAATTAGAGCAAGGTTTCCTCCTAAATAATTGTTTGATAAAGTAGTAATTGGATTTTATTTTTATACTTATTACAGTTTATTTTTTTAGTTTTTTAAATGAGTAGATTGCAGGCAGCAGAGATGAGGTTCTTGACAGGCATTGAGAATGAAACATGAAGAGACAGGATAAGGAACAAATTAATTAGGGATGATTTTAAATGCAATAGAAGAGACACTGAAGAGAAAAAGGTTGCTGTGATTAGGTAATGTGATGAGGACAAAATGCGTAAGAAAGCCTTACAGAGCAAAGAAAAGTGTAGAAGACCTATTTGAAGACCACGGAAGAGATAGATGGACCCAGCACAGTAGGACACGGAGGCTAAAGCAGTGGACTGGAGACATGTGACACTGGGTGGAGTTTGAAGAGATTGACAGGAATGAAGAGCAGGAATGGAAGAGTAGGAGTGGACTAGAGATGTGTGGCCGAGGGAGAAGTTTGAGGAGATTTATAGGAATGGAAGAGCAGGAGTGGACTGGAAATGTCTGGCCAAGGGAGAAGTTTGAGGAGATTTATAGGAATGGAAGAGCAGGAGTGGACTGGAAATGTGTGGCTGACGGAGAAGTTTGAGGAGATTTATAGGAATGGAAGAGCAGGAGTGGACTGGAGATGTGTGGCCAAGGGAGAAGTTTGAGGAGATTTATTGGAATGGAAGAGCAGGAGTGGACTGGAAATGTCTGGCCAAGGGAGAAGTTTGAGGAGATTTATAGGAATGGAAGAGGATGTGCCAGACGACCCGCACAAGTGGAAACGTTGAATGATGATGGTGATGAAAATAAAATTTCTAAATTTAACAGATAGTGAATATACATTTCTTTCAAATCATTAGATATACCTCACATTAAATATTGTATTAGTTATTTTTCTATCTAATCAACAAGTAAAGTTTGAAACTTACATAATATATACTGTAAATGTGTAGTAAAAATCCAAAAGCAAGTAAAATACCAAAAGTGTCTACAAATATGTGCACTAAAACCCTAAATAATTGATTAAAAATTATCTAGATATCTTAATATTGCAACATATACCAATCCTTAAATTATAATCCACCCCCACACAACTTTGGGGTTGCCATGAGTAGTCTATGTTCTACTCACCCCAAATGATTAAGCAAGACATTTAGATTAATGTATATTGTAGAAAATAACAGGTATCTTCCTTATGTCCAGTAGACCACCAAAGTTGTTTCGATGTACGCAACTATTAATGACAGGTGTTTTTCTGTTAAAACTAATTTTAATATTGATACTCTTCATTCTACAGCACATTTTGTAATGGGAACACGAATAACCCCTTAACAAAATTGGTTAATTTTTAACATATATATATATATATATATATATATATATATATATATATATAAAACATCAGCAAGTAGGTACTTAAAAAACTGAAAGTGGCTTAATATGTAAAATTGATGTCTTTTAAATTTTGGTTCACTGCTCTATAAAATTATATAATCATTATATCCTTTATATCTGCTCAAAAGTGATTGAAATATCTTAAATTTGTAACCACAAATAAAAAATAAAGTGTCACTACAAGTAGCCGGGTATTGAACCAAACACTTTGGAAATTCATTTACAGTACATTTTAAGAAACTAAGGTTTTGAATGTCTTACTGCCAAAAGTCAAAACTTTAAAATCTATGTATACTTTCAGGAAAAGGTGGGAAGATCATTTGATAAGTACTCAAGTGTTTTAAAATTCAAAATACAAATTTTTTACATTTTTATCTATAACAGTAAATATGAACTCTTAGATATAATTTTCAAACAATAAGTTTCATTATTTTTAATACTCATATTATGTTATATATAGCAAAACATTAATAGAAGTAGCTCATAAATTGTAAGACCGGAAATGAAGTGAAAACTGTAGAGTATAGATAAATAACTAAAATCAAAAATTAGTTTTATTTGTAAACTTGTAATTAAAAACTATAAAATTATGAGCAATTTCTTTATTTAAAGGTTTTATAATCTACCTTTTAATGAACATATTTCTGCTCTCGATCAATAAGAAAATTCTCAACAACTTGATTCATGTTTCCTCAATTTTTGTTATTAATTAAGCTATGTCCCAAAGTGATAAAATAAAATTTTTATTTACTGTATTTATAATAAATTGAGTTAATTCATCCAAAGCCAGGGAGGAATGTTTTCTTATAAATGTTTTTTCTGTAAACTTATTACTTTAACTCTATAAACTAATTGTTTATTTATATTATTGTTTCAGGTGTTGAATTTCAATATGAAGACATGCACTTTTTGGAGGATATTGATCTGCAAATGTTATCTATTAATAAAGCTGTCAAGAATATTAAAGGAAAAAGAAATTCTGCCAGACATCGATTTGAGTGCCCAAAATGTGGGCGATCTTACAATAGAAAAGATAATCTTCAAAGGCACATTACATTGGAATGTGGAAAATCACCAGGCTTTAAGTGTCCTTTTTGTGTTTTTTCTTCAAAGCGTCAACACAATTTAAAAACCCATATTATTCATGTACACAAAACTAGTGTAGACAGTAACGATCAATGTATAACTTATTTTGGGGACTTATCATGATATTTTAAACACAGGATTACATCCGCACATGACTTAGAAACAAAATTAACTTTAAACAATAAATGTGTGAAGGGGCTTCATAACTAAATTTAGTTTAGCTAAGCCAATCTGAAACATAATTTCAACAATAGCTGGTTACATTCTTATAGCTGTTTGTATAGCTATCACCATGTTCATAACATCTGTGGTTCCATATCAGAAACTTGATCTATCCTTATCACAATATGACTTGTCAAATGATTCAAAAATGAGGTGGCCCAATGGCTAGATAATTTTATAATAAAGGAAATTGATAAAACTAAAGAAAGAGGAAAAATAAACTACTAAGAATAAGAATAAATTTGATGAAGAAAGCCCACCTAGGGAAAGAGGAAATATGTGGGAAGAATCCAATGCACAAAGGTGACATCTTCTTCCTTTCTTCTGTCTTCTATAGTAGAAGTAGTCACACACACATTTTAAACACAAATATAATAATATTTCGGCATTGTTGCCTTTATCAAAAATAAATTGATAAAGGCAACAATGCCGAAATATTATTATATTTGTGTTTAAAATGTGTGTGTGACTACTTCTACTATAGAAGACAGAAGAAAGGAAGAAGATGTCACCTTTGTGCATTGGATTCTTCCCACATTTTTCCTCTTTCTCTAGGTGGGCTTTCTTCATCAAATTTATTCTTATTCTTAGTAGTTTATTTTTCCTCTTTCTTTAGTTTTATCAATTTCCTTTATTATAAAAAATATGACTTGTCAGATGTTCTTACTTATTCTACTAAAACATTATAAACACAGGTATGACAGTTCCTCATACTATGGATGCTTTAAGTTTGATTCAACACTATAAAACTATCCACTTAGTATATTTTAAAGTAATTTAAACTATTCATATTTCATCATGTTGCGTACCTGATTTGGTGGCTGCATGGTCTAAGGCATCACTCTCGCAATAGTCTACCGATGACAAGGAGATCAGGATACTAAGGGTGTTTTTTCACAACTGGTTTTACACTTCTCTCTCTCTCTCTCTCTCTCTCCCCCCCCTCCACGCAAAAGTGTGTACACTTTATCTAAATCCAACCTTCCTTGTGCTGCAACTAACACTCTTCTCAGCTTACTTACACAATTTATTACTTCCTCACACTTCTTTCAATTCAACTTTCAGAAATGAAGGTATATTATTTCTTGACTTGTAACGCAATCACATTCAAATATGCATACATAGTACATACCACCAATAAAAACACCTACATATTGTAGTTAAGGTTAAGTGCTAAAACACCTCTACAAAAGTAGTTTATTTTTTAGTTTGTTATCATTTTATTAAACTGATGCAGCCAATCTGGTGGCTTGTCTCTTCTTCGTTATGATTTTTTCAGTAATGCGTCTTACCACCTTCAGGTCATACCCACTCAATTTTCTTTCTTTCTCTTAGCACTCCATCTTACTACTTGTTCGGGTTGTCGGGTTGTACGCCTACTTACTAATCACACTAATGTGTTAGGGATTGGGAAGGTTGAATGTATAGGAAGTGTACGCATATTTGCATGGAAAATCATTTAGGAAAAACCACCCTTAGCACACCCAACAGGGATTAAACCCCAGTCTCCCCATCTTGGGCATACTGTTCTAGTGTGAGAGTAGCACCTTAGACCGTGTGACCACTTAAGTGGTTCTTTCTTTTCTTGACTTTGAGATGACTCAGCAGCAAAATATACAAAATCAGCGAATAAACAATGCATTTAGGCCTTATAATTCTAGGTAAAATATCGTAAACAAAATATATTCATTTATTGTAAAAAATATCAAATGTATTGTCACAATTTGGCCGAGCTATTATACATTATCTGACACCAATATGTAAGGTCGGGGTAAGCTTATCCTTCTCCCACTATTTGACACAAATATGTAAAGTGACTGCTTATTATATATTATCACCGCATTCTGACACTGAAATGTAAGGTGGCGAAAGCTATCATGTTGCAAGTGAGGTGTTTAAAACACAATCAATCACATACACTACTGTTAGCTTACTTCCCAAAGCAACCTGCTCTCATACATTGCCGTCAAACTCATGTCACCTTCTGTCTTGTTGTTCACCCATCCCCGGTCGACATATCGCTTGAGAACCGTATTGGCAGCAGTGGGATCACAACTCTCTAACCGCTGTCTTAATCATTGGCTAACCATTGCCTAACCAATTAGTAACCAATATCCTAGTCATGGCTACGCTCATGGCGCATGTGTCACACCATCGCTAAATGGACTCATCCTAATACACACTTGACAATGGTCTAGAACCAACTGTCTGGAACTACCTGCCTGGAACTAACTGCCCAGAGCTCTGTTCTAGGATACACACTAGCTAGAGTCTGCTAACTAGGAGATTCCAATGACGGCATAAAGCACCAATCAATGAGCCTAGATACATGTCATCCAAAAGCACTCGATTCTTGAACATCACTTCTCACAGATTCAATCCTCCCCCAATGGAGTCAGCAATAATGGTTCTACGTGCAGATACACAGGAAATACCTAACATTCCAGATACTTGCTCCTACAATCATTAGCTGACCAGCGAAAGTTGAACTTAACAATAGATATTAAACATGTTGAGAATAAATCACTAAGTTGAGAGCCTCACAATATAGTAACTATTTTGGATTAAATATATTATTTTTAGCATTGTGTCTTATTACCCGTTTGGGCTATATGCTTATGTTCTTATTACGCTAATGGTTTTAGGGATTAAGGAGGTCATATTTATAGGAAGTATACACACATTTGCTTGGAGGGAGAGTGGAAAACTAATTTGCAAAAACCCCACTCAGTACAGCTGACTGAGATTCGAACCTCAATCTCCCCATCATGGGCAGTCTAGTCTACTGTGAGAATAACACACTAGACCACCCAGCCACCGAAGTGGGTGATTATATTTTAGATAATGAAAAAGTTAGTGGTACCTCTTATGTCAAATCTGTATAGTTACACCTTATTTATAAAGCAAACATAAATGTAAATTCATAAAATGAATTGTGTGACAACTCTTTTAACTTCTACCAAGGTACCTGAGTTGGTGTTGCAGTGTAGCCTATCTTGAGACGAGGAAAATTATAGTGACAATATAAGCACACTTTTACTAACTTTACTGCTTTGATTAAGAAATCCAAGAATTTTAGAGCCATTTTGTGAATGCATTGGGGCTTTAACTTATTTCTGGTTTAGTTACACATCTCTTTTTTTCATCTACTATCTTACACTTTTTATTTCTTGCCCCATGCAATGCATTTCATATTATCCCCTCTGCTCACGAAACTGGATATACTATACTCTCTGCTAAAAAACATAACTCTATATCTGTGCTAAAGATACACTATTCACTTTATTTGCAAACATTTAAAATAAAATTTACAAACACAATACAAACTATGTTAAGTGTAAGTGATGTCCATCATATTCTGGCATACAATAACTATCTTTACTATATTCTCAAACACATTACATAATCTTTCAGTTGTAATAGACCATGTGTAACTTTTAAGCACTATTCTTGACTCATCAATAAGTATGGACTATTTTTTTAAACTTTGGATTTGGTTAATTCCCGTTGAGCAGTAGCTCAGCGCAACTCACAAATTCTAAACAAAGCGCAAAAAATAACAGTTACAAATATAGTGTAACATATTTGGCAATAATTACTGATGAGTGACTTTCCGATCATTATATGTGCATAACTACTGATAGTGAGTAGATAATTTTTAAGTATTTTGGTAAATGTATTAAATAGATACTGTATTGTTTAGTTATATATATTAGACACACAATTTTATTTATCATTCCAATTAGGATATGGGTTCATCAATACGATAATAAATTAAAACTTCATGTTATACAAAATGGTGTTTCAATAAGGTTTTTTTTTTTTCGCCTGTCTCTCTTTCATGGTGGCAATACAAATGTTTTTTAAACCCTGTATATGTTTTATGACAGTAGATGACTTACAGTAGAACTCCAACTATCCGGATTAATGAATGCCGGACATGATCCGGATATGCAGAAATTTGGATAGTTTGATTAATCATTTAATTAGGGGACTGTTTCGAAAGAAAACACAAAAATTACTCTAAAATCACTTTTTTTTTGTTTTGCAATGATACAGTGAAGTGTAATCACATTATATTACTGTAGTGAAAAAATACAGTAAGTTTAAACTTATTGCTACTGTAAACAAAAATAGAATGAGTTTGATTCTGGGGTAGGGATGGCATGCGGCCTTGGAATGGCAGAGCGGCCTGCTGGTGAATACCATCACCATTCGCGGTGATGCAGCGTGACAAATTTCAGTACTGTAGAGTACAGTATTTTCCTTTTCTTTCTTTTTTTTTCCTGATAACGATCTGGATGACGAGTTTGGATAAATGGAGTTTTACTGTATTTAACTTGTGAAACACTTTCACTGCAAATTGCTAGCATTATAAGAATTATACTATCAATGGTTCTGTATTTCACAAACCACCATAATAAATGGTCAAGTGGTCTTGGGGTAAAGTGCTCCCCTCAGGACCCACTGTTTATGGGTTCAAACTCAGCTGAGGTCAATGGATTTTTCTTGAGCAATAAAAATCTGTAACACAACTTACTTTGATGAGGAACTAAAGCCTTCAGTCCCATTATGATTTTGGCGTATAAAAGAACTCTGGTAGTCATGTGAAAATATATTTTCGGTAAAATTGATAAGCTCATAGAAATTGCTCATAGAAATTCAGTGTGGAAGGCAACGAGGAACCACCACTCTTCCTAAACTCCTCTAGTACATGAGATTTCTACCAGATGGTACAGGCAGCACTAACCAGCCAAAAGACCCAGCTCTGGATGGACAGAAATAACACCAAACCAAACTTCATGTTGTTGACTTAGGGAGAGTAGTAAATGACAAGAAAATAGTATTTTCTAGCCCCCAATTTTCTTATGAATTGAAAAACATATATCTGACAGCCAAAAAGTTTATAGATCTACGATCACGTATTCATATGCAGCCCATGTGATCTGCAGCTGTCACTTCACTACCAATTAATACATATTTAATCACACTAATAAGTAAGTTGTTATTAATATTGATCACAAATATATGCTTTAATTATGTTTGTATTTTCATTAAAAAATCAAAGTATATTTATGTTTTAATAGAGTGTGTGTTTGTAATATAATCTCTTGGTAAAAAAAAATACCTATAATATAGTTTAGCCATTACATTCTGTAAACAGATACATATTGTTTGTAGACTTTTGTTTGGATTATGTAAACTGTAATTTTGTTATCTATCTACTTGTCTAATTGAAATCTAAGGATTACATTACGCTAGATAAAATAAATTACGTATTCCTTTAAAATCTCTATATGAACATAAAGCTGATATTAAATATTTATTGAAATGTTATTAGTACAACATACCATTACTATGTATTATTTTATTTTTCAATATTAACATCTGCAAGTCTTTTTAACGCTGTTAGAGGAAGTAACAATATTTTCATAAAATTATAAATAAAAATATATTTCTAAATTTCAATTAATAGATAAAACAATACGGTAGTTATTTAATCATCTTATTCTACAACTTTTTTTTTGAAACATTGTGGTTTGGTTTTAAAATGGATCTATAGTTGACACCAATATTGAGTAACAAAATCTAAGTGTGTTGAAGAATAACTATATAGGCTGAAAAGATATATATATATATATATTATATATTATATATATATATATTATTTTTAACATTACATTTATGCGAACAACCCTAACAGGTGGTAAGATGTGGTGCTAATAATAATAATAATAACATTAAATTTTTGGTAAACATAACTTTTATCACAAAACTTAGAAAACCACCACTGGAAACTATAGAACTAACTGTTGAATAAAAGAAAATTACACATATATAAAAGATTACTTTAAAAATTTCTTGAGATCAATCCAAGTAACCCCAATGAGCAATCAGCTATGCTTACATTGAGCTAGATGGTCACACTTAAAAGTTCCAGATTTAACACCTCTGCAAATTATTATCATGTTAATAGTTCTGGTAAACTTCAGAGTTGTTAAATAAATGGAATTGGTTTCAAATATATTTAGTTTAAACAAATGGATACTGCTAATACTGGTACTAAGGTAAAGCTTATAAAAAGTAATTCTTCACATTATATTTATAGATCAACAACACCGAATAAAACAAATAATGTTGCAATTAACAGGTGGGTAATGTGTGTCATTTGTGTTCTATAAACCCTAATAGCTGGTATATTATGTTTGGTATATTTAAACGTCAGAGGCTTATGGTAACATTATTAAAAACACCAAATCATGAAATACTATAGTAAATTGATAGCACACGCTGCAAAATAATAAGTGATTTACGATAATATTTTGCAACAGTTGTGAGCACCAGTAGTTCATTCACAGGCTGGAAGGAGAGTGCTCACCAAAGTACATCTTTTCCCAATGTTTCACTTTCATTTTCTAAAACTATTTTTATTATTGTAATTGTTTCAGATGTTGACTATCATTATGGAAATTCTGAGTTTCTTAATCTACATAATTTATCCACCAATATGTTGCTAAAAAATATCGAAGGAAAAGAGGATTCCATCACCCATCGATTTGAATGTCCAAAATGTGGTCGATCTTACAACAGAAAGCATAATCTCCAGAGACATCTCACATTGGAATGTGGAAAAGCACCGAGCTTCAAGTGTCCTTATTGTGTTTATTCTTCAAAACGTCAACATAATTTAAAAAATCATATTATTCATTTACACAGATCTAGTATGGACAATATCTTTTAACAAAAGATTATATTTTGGTGCTTGAACATAATATATTGAACAAATGATTATATCAGCACATGACTTAGAAACTACATCAACTTTAGGATATATATGATATGATAGGAATTACATATCTATCATAATTTTGTATTTATTTGTATATTTAAAATAAATGGATACCTAACAAATTTCTGAGCTTTTAAACATATTACAAATTGTTATTTATCATAAAACCAATAAACATACCGTTCAGTTTTAATTCACTGCAGTGATATTTTATCACTGGTGTATCAGTCAAATAGCAAACATTCTAACCACAAACTCATTAAATGAGCACATTTATTTGATAAAACTCTAGGGCCAATCCTTCTGATGAATTACTATAACAGGATGGAGATATTATTTAAATTTGTTGCTATGAACATTAAAATTAATTACAATTAAGATATAATTAAATCTCAAATCTCAATAAGTTATACTTAAAAACATTTTTATACTAAAATCAGCCTTATACAGCCCCAAACTATTGCATAAAAATTTGGTGTTAATAAAGTGTATAACTCTATTACTTAAAACTTGGGTTTACACAACTATCACCTATCCTAGATAAATAGTATGTTCATTAGTATAAAATCATACCATGAAAGTTAAAAAAAAAAACTCTCAATCACAACGCACAACCTTATTTTGCAGCTCTTATAAACAATCATGTTTACATTTGTATTACTTGCTTACTTAATCTACAGCATTAGGAAATCGAAAGTTCATTGCTGCACTTAAAAAAGCATGCCACCTATCCCAATATTGAGCTAGTCCTATCCAGTCTGCTTCCTATCCCAGTATTGAGCTAGTTCTATCCAGTCCACCTTATTACACCCTATCCCTATCTTGAACAAGTCCTATCCAGTCAACCTCATTATACCCTATTTCTTTCAGGTCCATTCTAATGTTATCCTCCCATCTGCGTTGATGTCTTCCCTATGGTCTCTTCGCATTGGTTTGCGAGTCAGTGCCCTGACCACAGTTCTATATTCTCC
This sequence comes from Timema cristinae, assembly GCA_039000515.1. NCBI lineage: Eukaryota > Metazoa > Arthropoda > Insecta > Phasmatodea > Timematidae > Timema > Timema cristinae. The sequence continues at coordinate 8,349,026 of JBCFYV010003508.1, read as the reverse complement.
CATTCTCGCGGCATATCCTGCCCACTGTAATCTATTTGACTTTATTATACTAACGATGTATTGTGGTCAATATAGAGTTTGTAGATCACAATAATTTATGAAACCTCCTTCACTCCCGAGTAGTCTCATCCCTTTTTGAACAACATATCTTCCTAAGCACCTTGTTTTCAAACACCCTAATTTGTGTTGCTCATGTAAGGCAAGAGACCACGTTTCATGCCCATAGAGAACAACTGGTAAAACTATTGTTTTTTATATTCTAAGTTTTACATTCCTTGAAAGCAGGCGAGATGTCAACAACTTTCTGACCAAGTAGTAGCACGCAATTCCCAACTCTATTCCTTCAGTAATCTTCACTCTATTATTATTATTGCTAGTTAAAACTGTACCTAAATATTTAAACTCATTAACTATGTCGAGTTATTTGTTGTTTTAAGTAATCTCTAAACTATCATCCTCAATCTTTATCCTATGTGTGATCATATGCGTAGAATTTTCAGCGTTCCCTTCTAAACCTATTTTCTCACTAACCTTTAATAAAATTGCTGTATTTCTTGCAAAAGTTTCATTATTACCTAACAAAGCTATATCATGTGTTTATCTTAATGGTTGCATTGTATTGATTAATGCCAACCCTTACCTACTCTCTTGTAACTACCCCAATATCATACTCTAAGGCTAGATTAAAAAGTAATGGGGAGAGGGCATCTCCTTATTTCATTTCAAAAATATCCAATAAGTGAAATTCAACCCATATGTGTATCAGTCAAACATACCTCAATTAGATTGACAAGTTTTTTTGGTATCCCAAACTTAACTAAAACTTTTATACAATTTGTTTCTTTTAACTTAATCATAGGCATTTTTAAAATGTATGTATAATTGATATACCATCATGCTGCATTCTAACTTTTTTTTTCTAATGTTTGTATAAAAGTAACAAATATGAGCTATTGTTTGTTTATTTACTCAAAATGCACTCAGATGATCCCCAGTATTTCCTCTGCAAATTGCATCAATCTCATTAAAATTGTGTTGGATTTAAGTTGCTAGTGGTAAGTTTAATTTGAATTAAACTTGAAAATATATATCCAAGCCTCTCTCTCATTTGAGACCTGGAATATCTGCTTATTGTGAATACAAAGCTAGTTTCAGTTTTTTAGCACAGGTTAATCCTTTTAGTGCCACGAGCCGATCTAATCTGCTCCACCTACTATCTCTAAAAGTGCCACGATCCGATCTGATCGGCTCCACCTTCTATCTCTAAAAGTGCCACGATACGATCTGATCGGCTCCACCTACTATCTCTAAAAGTGCCAAGATCCAATCTGATCGGCTCCACTTACTATCTCTAAAAGTGCCAAGATCCGATCTGATCGGCTCCACCTTCTATCTCTAAAAGTGCCACGATCCGATCTGATCGGCTCCACCTACTATCTCTAAAAGTGCCACGATCCAATCTGATCGGCTCCACCTACTATCTCTAAAAGTGCCACGATATGATCTGATCGGCTCCACCTTCTATCTCTAAAAGTGCCACGATACGATCTGATCGGCTCACTACTATCTCTAAAAGTGCCACGATCCAATCTGATCAGCTCCACCTACTATCTCTAAAAGTGCCACGATATGATCTGATCGGCTCCACCTTCTATCTCTAAAAGTGCCACGATACGATCTGATCGGCTCCACCTACTATCTCTAAAAGTGCCACGATCCAATCTGATCGGCTCCCCTTACTATCTCTAAAGTGCCATGATAGATCTGATCGCTCCACCTACTATCTCTAAAAGTGCCACGATCCAATCTGATTGGCTCCACCTACTATCTCTAAAAGTGCCACGATATGATCTGATCGGCTCCACCTTCTATCTCTAAAAGTGCCACGATACGATCTGACCGGCTCCACCTACTATCTCTAAAAGTGCCACGATACGATCTGATCGGCTCCACCTACTATCTCTAAAAGTGCCACGATCCAATCTGATCGCTCCACTACTATCTTAAAAGTGCCACGATACGATCTGATCGGCTCACCTTCTATCTCTAAAAGTGCCACAATACAATCTGATCGCTCCACTACTATCTCTAAAGTGCATGATCCAATCTGATCGCTCACTTACACTCTAAAAGTGCCAAGATCCGATCTGATCGGCTCCACTACTACCGTTAAAGTTCCAGAGCCAATAAGGTCGATCTCTATATATGAGCTAGTTCTCGCTTATCTGATAGATAGTGAAGTAGTGTTGTATATCACTGGAAAGAGAATATTTCCTCTATTATTTTATATAATGTTAACAACAAAATCAACCTAATAGTTGCTATTGGAACTGGAGTTTAGTACATTTACAAGGTGATGGTCACATACTCAATGTGCTAAGTTCAACTCCAGTTTACATATGAGCTGCATAAACATAAGTGTGGCTAACATTCATACTGATGTAAATAGTTTTGTAAACAGTTCTAAAATGTACGGGTTAAACTGTTCTGAGTTTAGGAAAATATAATACCTAGATTTTTATGTTATGACATGTGAATGAAAAGGTTTATTTACCAATGTAAGTAAATAGGCGTAATGACTTTATAAATTTATATAATGTGTAAAAGAAAAATTATATTAAATTACTTATTATAAAAGGTTTTTTGAAAAATGCAGTTATTATGTGTAGGCCTAGATATTTTATTCTTGAGGTAAGCAATATAATAAATCTTGCTGTAAGGTAAGCGATAACAACCCAAAAATATCTGATCTAGGATATCAAATAAAAATTTCTATAATTCCTATTTATTATCATATATATATTTAAAACTTTAATTTCTTGTTTAAAACTAAATGTCTACAACAAAATGATAGTGAAATGTGTATATGTAATTATTTGTAAATATGTTAATTAGCCTTAATTTTAAAAAAGTATTAAAATTTGAAATAATTAAAATCAAATTTAAAATTTAGGAATCAAATAATTTTAATTAAATTGTGTTGATTTATTATTACTAAATAACAGTACATATGGATTAAAATGATAGAAAAAACAAAATAATCACTTCATAAATAAAGGTTTGGCAAATTTTCTTGCAAACTTTTACAAAAATGAGGAAATAGCTGTAGCATTCTTCGTACACAAAACCTAACAGGCCACTGGCACTCTTCGCTTGCGAATTCTGAAATAGGCGTGGCACTAAAAGGATTAAAGAACACTCAAGATGAGTGAATTAAAAATACCTTGTTTTCAATTTGCTCTCACACCCACTTTAGTTTAAGAAGCTTCTATCCAAACATAATTTGGACAATGATGGTAAATATAAGCAATGCTTTGAAACATAGTGCCATACTAATCTTTCCTATTGCATGCGACCATTCGGTTTACTATGCCACTGCTCTAGGGACTAAGCTTTCCAGGTTATTATCCTTTTCCACAAAATCAGAAGCAGTGTGAAGGGTAGTGTGGAAGGGTGAGGGGGGCTGTATTACGATCATTGGGAGAAAATGCTGATAATCTTTATAACGTGTAGTCACTTATAATAATTCAGACAATAAGATTTTTCTAGCAATGCTAGTACTCCTATTCAGTGAATAGTGTGTTTGATAATTATTGGAAAATGTAATCAAGACAAAACACATTATTTATATAGGTACCTACTTAATTACAGGTGTAATTAATCACCAATAACTAAATCAGACTATTCATTGCATTGTTCATTGCACTGTGTAAAGAATGCTGAGATGAAATTGTGAACCAGTCCACAAATTTTTTGTGAAGCCTTTGCTGAATAGAGCTAGAGGGGTACAAGTTGGAGACGTAAAAAAAAGTATGTCACGTGACATTTTGCCGGGATAGCCCTATCCATAAAATCTGGAGTTAGCTTTATCAGTGCAATGTAAACAAAATTGTTAGTTCTGGTCCAATTTTGACAGGACTCACTTAAAAATAGAACAAAATTCATCACAACATTAGTTCACATATGTGGGATAGTATATGGGAAGATAACACAATATATCATCATCATCATGAACTGTTTCCAGCCCTTGTCCACGTCCGTTTGGTAAAATTCCTCCATCTGCTCTATCCTTCCACCATTCTTCCTCCTTTATTCTTTCCACTCTCCTCCTCTCACTTGCATACTTGCTGCTTTCTGTTCCTACCAACTCTTATTTGATCTCCCTTGCAGCCTCTTCCCTATATACTTCATAGCCATTAATCTTCTTGGAATCCTTTCACCTTACATCCTCATTACGTGTCCATACCATCACATCCTTGCTTCCTCAGCCATCTCATGTACCCCTTGTGCCACAACTCTAGACCTTACATCTTCATTTCTAATATTATCTCTTCTGGTGACAGCTAGCATGCCCCTCAAAAACTTCATACCCATGGCCTCCACTTACATGAATCCCAGAAGCTAAGCCTAATTCTTACAGGATTTAAATTTAGCATAAAAAACGTTAAATACAAAGGCTAGTATATAATTTAATGAATTAATAAAATATTGACTCACATAAAGCATGCTAAACTACAAGATATAAATAACATTTCTCACCACATAAAGCACAAAGTTTTATTTCCCATTAACATGATTTACAGAAACAAGTTAAGACTTTGTTATTTTCTAGTATGCTCATTCATTAAAAATAGAATATGTTTAGATTTACTAGAAACTTGAATTTTAAAATATTTGTGAATGCGTAGTCACTTTTTGTTACATCTATTTCTGAGGCCAGAGTGATGAAGTTTAATTTTAGCATACAATTTTGAATACAATTTTATTTTTAGGTCTGTTAACTCAACACACTATCTTTTTTGTGAAACAGATTTACAAAAGGGGAATCAACCCTTTTGCATAACTCTTCTTACAATTTTACCTATAAAACACATAATTTTCAATCACATTAGTGTTATTTAAAAAAAAAAATTCACAGCAAAATGAATCCTGGATCTTCCTCTGTTGCAAAAAAACATTTTTCTTGTTTATTTTTATTTTTTCCTATAATCAATAAATACAATATTAGTTCTAGCAATGACTATTAGAGTAGACTACACTGATGGAATCTGTATTGTTTGTAAGCTCTTAGAAGAGAAATGATTTGTCTGATATAAATTAAAACATTGTAAAGCAGCTATTTAAGAAAGTTAAAAGGGGTATTGTTAGCATTTCTTTGAAGACAACTGTTTCAGGTGCATAATAATAACTACTATGAATTTATCAAAAAATTTTTATACATATTTATAAATGTTGATATAACCACCATTTTTGTCCAAAACGTTATTAAATCTCTTTCACTTTTAAATGTTGTTTCAATCTTTGAGATAATCTCATTATTATGTTTACATTTTCATGAAACAATGGTTTTGTGTGAGCAAAAATGTTTTAGATAAATTTAGATTAAGTGTTCTGTATAATTTTATAAGTTTTGTGCTGAACTAGTATTTTGTTAAAAATAATTTACGTTTTTATATTATATATATTATATAATATATATTATATTATTAGCACCGCGTCTTACTACCCGTTCGGGTTACGCACTTACGCTAATGTGTAATGGTAGGGCGATTATGAGATGAAATGGAGGACCTACAGTTTAACGTGGAATCCGAACCACGGTGGAGGCCTGGCATTCCCCACATTCACAAGATGTCTTGTCAGAGGTGAAGGAAGGGTTTGGTAATCAGATAAATTTGTGCCGGGGCCGAGGATTGAGCCCCGGACCCCCAGCACAGAAGTCCGACACCTTACCCCTAGACCGCCAGGTCACCCTATATATATATATATATATATATAATGTATAATTATTATGTAATTATATATATATATATATACATAATAATAATAAAATATATAATAATTATAATTATATATATATATATTATATAAATATATATATATATAAGAGAGAGAGAGAGAGAGAGAGAGAGAGAGAGAGTTTGTCGATATTACGTGTTTGCTAAGGACAGACATACAATTGTTTTCAAAACTATTAGGTTGTTCTAATATATAACACATGTTTTACTAGCTTTGCACATATTTTCAATGTGAACCATTATATAATAAAACTATAAACCAGTGGTGCACCCATAGGTTTTTTTGTGGGGAAACAGGGTGGTGGGGGTGTTACAGGGAAACTTTAAATTCAACCCATACATTGGACATATCTTAAGGTGGTATGGAAAGAGACACGAGAAAAGGCCATTGTTTTTGCAGTTTTTATGGCAAAACATTTTTTGGGCAGAATAAATCAAATATTGCTCCAGTACAAACATAAAGAGTTTAGTTTTCTTTACACGGTGATATCAACAGTTGTTTGAATATCTGTCAAGGGTGCCCTGGAATTTAATGACAAATTTTTCTCATCTAATGCTCCATGCTCATGGTGGTATTCAGGAACTGTTGATATCACCATGTGAAGAAAATTAAACTCTACTTTTGTACTGTGGCACTATTTTATTTATTTTAGCTACAAAAAAAAGTTTTGCTCTAAAACTTCAAAAACACTGGTCTTTTCTCACATCCCTTCCATCCCACCTTAAGTGCTTTATATTATTGTTGTACTTAATATGTTTTAAGATGTATGGAAATTATTTCCATTTTGATAAATTCCTTACAAACTGAGTGTCCATTTTGCTACAAACCAATATATAAATATAGTCAGGATAGATGAGGGAAATACATTGTTATAGCTTATTTTATGTTCATATACTTTAAAAGAAACATGTAATATTTGGCTGTTTGTTAATTACTCGCTTTGCCACAGGGTTTTTATTTGCAAGTGGATGTAAACAAATGTAATTCCAGAGCCGTTTTTTGATAGGTCATACCGTTTAGCCACAAGAGACCTCCAAAGAAAGGTCCGCACCGACTTTAAAGTTGCTCCACCATTTGGAATTTCCCGTCGGTTACAGGCTAGAAGCTAAAAGTTTGCTAAATTTCAAGTGTCTAGCTCATCTGGAATCGGGTAGACATTAATGTCAGTGAGTGAGTCAGCCACGTGGCTTTATAGTAGTATAATTAATGCTGATAATTGTAAGCATATAATTATGCATATGTTGATATAAAAACTCCAACAATAATATTGTAATATCCAAATGCTATTTTCCAATTTTACTCTTTATACTAGTGACATATGCTACCTCAACAGATGGGGAAGTAATTATAAATATGCAACCAGCATTTGAAATAGTTATAGCCTTGACAAAATGTTTAAAAATGAGTTGGCCTAACGGCTAAATAATTTTATAATAATGGAAAATATAATAATAAATAAAAAGGAAAAATAAATTACTAAAAATTAAATCAGTAAACTACTCTCAACCCATTAGTTTATTTTCCTTTTTCTTTATTTTTATCAATTTCCATTATTATAAAATCATAACCTTGACAAAAATAAAAGTATGAATACCCTCCAAATGTTTCAAATGTTTAAAAAATATGATGCCTTTGGAATCTGGAATTTCGAAGTTTAAACTTAATGTAAACAATGAAGAAAACCAATCTCTACACTTTGATAATTTCATTGACAGGTAAATTATATTTTATAATAAAAGGTTTGAGTGAAAATTGTAAAAAAAATTATCATGATGTATTATTTTTTATTTTACAATTTTACTTGTTTATATAAGTTAAACAGAAATATATGTAAACTGACCTAATAACTTAACCTTTTATTTTATGTTTATCTGTTATTTTATACAAAAAAAACCCATTGAACATCAATTCTTGAACTGAACTATAATGTAAAATGCTAATTTTTTTTACAGTTGTATTGAAATATGAAATTTAAAAATCTTAAATGAAAAAAGAATGCATTTATTTTTATTTTTACACCACGTATTAATGCTGCAGATGTCACAAGCAACAAAATGGCTTGAGTTATTATATGTCAAATAAAGTAAAATTTCAATCAAATCAGCTTTATTACAAACATAAATTTAAATATATCAATGGCAGATTCAAAGCAATTAAATATATGTGTTATACTCAAAGTGAAAGAATTATTCTGGGGCCGAAGAACCTTAACCTCTGTTGATTAAGAAGATCAAGGGATTCTCCACCGAGGAATATTTGATCAAGTTTCTTTAGAACAGTGGTTATCAAACAATCATGGTTTCCCATTATATTCATGATATTTTGGGAAATCTCACACCCCTCAACACCCATATTCTCTCTTTTTCATTTTATCCATATCTTTATTTGAACCTTTACAACGTTCTACATATTATGAATTCATAAAAGTATACCCAAACTTTTCATAATGCACACAAAAATTTCAACATATTGATAATTAATTAATTATCATCCACTCAACTTAAATTGAATATAAAAACACAGAATCCTGCAAACCATTGAAATAACTAAAGTATTCAGTAAAAAATAGCATGGCTATGGATGGTATGAGCACATTCCTGACTTCATAAGATAGATAGACATGCATTGATTTGAAAGTGGACTAAATGTCAAACTCATTTAGTCTGGTTTACCGATAAAAAGGAAGTAAGGGATCAAATCCCAATTGAGTAAAATGAGGGTTTGTTTTCCTAAATATTTTTACACTCTCCCTCAAATGCATCTACATTTTGTCTTTACTTGTATCCTCTCTATTCAATTGTCTTACTGTAGTTAAAATGTTTCTGGCCCACACAAATACAACATGCAAAACAAAAAAATAGTAATACAAAGAGTAAAATGAGGTGGTAACCATTGTTTACCAGCAAAAGTAGCAAGCCTACCTTGACAGAGTACACTGTGACTGAGTTAATAATATATGGCCATAGTGTAATCTGACAGCTATCAGGTTAAATGGAGTGTACATGGATCAAGCATACATCAGATCTTGGTGGGAGGGAATAAGATTGATTGTTCACATCACTTTACAATTAAAACTAGTTCTTAAATCCTAACACATTTACACATCTCTGCTTGGAAACAAATAAACCTCCCAATCAAAGAATATATCCTTCAGAAAATATTTAGATGCTTGAACTGCATTTAATAAAGTGGAGACATTCTCCTATTGATAGGTCATTGGTCTATTGCTAGGACATTCACACTCTCTTTCGCTGTAAGTAAATTATCTAAAAAGGTTTTTTTTTTTACTTTTTCAACTAGCTCAGCTTGAAATAAAAAATATCGATATATTGTATAATTTTAAAGAGTGTTTTAAATACTAGCTATTATTATATAAATTTATTGTTTCTAATTTTACTCAAACTATAATTGATATGCATGATAAATAAAAAAATATTGATTTTAAATATTTTTTTCGATAGTTGGCACAGTGATTGGCTTGCTATACATGAATAGCAGGCCCAAGGGCGTAAAAACCTGAGTTCATTGGCCACTGTTTGCTGGTAAGGGTAAAAAAAAAGAGTTTTGCTAACCCTATAGAGATTGGGCAACATCATCCCACAAGTTCCCAGCTCGCTTGCTGTTTTCAAACAGCAGGTCCTTGGGTTTTTAGCTGGTAGGTAGAAGCTTTGGAACAAGTACTACTTAAACCTTGATATCATTGTAAAATAAATAAATAAATATTAGATTTCACAATATATATATATATGTATATATTAAATATTTAAATCTAATATTTATTTATTTTACGATCATAAAATTTTATATATTAACATCTAAAATGTATATTTATTCGCCTTTAAATAATATTTTCATAGTTTTCACAACACTTATTAAAAAAAAAATCATATTACTCTGGGCATGTGCTGCAGGACCCAGATAATATACCAGTGTATAATTAAACCAAGATAAATATTTTTTACTCTTAAAACACTACCTACCAAATTGGTTCAAGAGTCTAAATAGACATTACAATATTCTAACATAATATGTATGAAATAAAGTGCACTGAGCAAAAATAGTTTGTAATAAATTATAGAATAGAAGGAAAATAGGAGAGCACAAATAAAAGTAAAAACAGTAAGACATATTTACATACACTTCAATATTTCGATAATATGCCCGAGGAAGATGCTATAATAGCATTGAAATATTGGAGTGTATACATAAATCTGTGTTAGTGTTTTTACTTTTATTCGTGCTTTACTATTTTACTACTATTTTATCATTTAATTTATTAAATATTCTAATATATAAATTAATTTTAAAGCTCCAGTTAGTCTAGAATGTTATTAAATATAACAGCTGTATTAGAAAATGACAATAATAGTTTAGGTTTAGTTGTTACTGTTTCATAAAAATATTAAAAAAATAATGGGACTAAATCAATAAAAGTGTTTTAAATCAATTTTTTTACTTGAATTACAAACAAAATCAATTAATTAATTCATAAGTTTCATTAAAATAAAAACAAATTTACTAAAATTGTTAATGAAGCAGTGCTTGATTTACTTGGTCTGGAAGAACTTCACTGCTTTATTCTTTAACAAATAATAATTTCATCAATGAACTACACAATACACAAATATGTTTTTGAAATGTACAGTAAAATTGATTTCATTTATGGACCAATCAAAGGAAGGCAAATGAGCTTGCAACAAAAATTGCTTTAGATGTGAACATTTCTCAGGACTGTGTTAAGGCCACATAAATGATAACCTAAACTGGGTTAATCTACTTAATGGCTGTCATTAGTATTATAATGTTAACTCTTTGGTAAGTAATAGGATATTCTATACAAATAATAAATACACTTTGTATGATTTTTGAGATTAAACCAGACTTAATCCAATGAACAGTCGGTCACATAATCAGTGATCTTAAACAACAGTTTTCACTTCCAGAATAAACATTGTGATACCAACAAAGACACCATTGGCTTGATATGCAAATTAAATACACTCTATACTTACATTTCAAATAATTGGTGTTGCAACACCCTTTGTCATATTCAGTTTGTCAGGTAGTTGGGTTTCCTATCACTAAGCTAACTTCATATTAATAATTCTTATGCAGAGTGAATCACCGTATTATATATCAAACAGATATATGACAGATGAGGAAGGCTTTTAATTTAGAGGAAGTGTTCCTGTATCTGCGTGGTGAGAGAGTGTAAAACCATTTGGGGGAAATACCCTCAGTACACCTGATCAGAATTTGAACCCCAATCTCCCTGTCATCATCATTATAGTTTAACATGAAAGTGATACCTTAGACCATGCGGCCACCAAAGCAGGTGACTGTACAGTTACCTACATCACATGAGTAAAAAAATTAAACATATAAGGTGTGTTATTTTTTTAATATATATATATTCTAACTTTTATGGTTAGCTCATTTCTTTTGATACTTTCAGAAATTTGTACAATGCTAAACTTTCAGAAATAAGATAAGAATAATAAGCTAAATTTAGATAATAAGAAAAAAAGTTAAACATCAATATATTTTAAATTCATATGGCAAAATAATGAGTTTGTTTTTATATCTCTTTGTCAACATAGTTAATTCTATGTACTTAGAAGTACCTAATCATACAAATAGGAGTGTATCTATATAAATGTGTTCTTGTTGATCAATTTGGTTTTCCATATAAAGTAATAAATTATGTTATTGTTTCAGGTTTTGAATCTCAATACAAAGATACTCACTTTTTTGAAGATGTTGGTCTGGATATTTTATCAACTAATAGATTATTAACTGAAATTAAAGGGATAAAATATTCATTCCCTAATAAATTTGTTTGTCCTAGATGTGGGCGATCTTATAACAGAAAGAATACACTTCAAAGACATCTCACTCTGGAATGTGGAAAAGCACCAAGTTTTAAATGCCCTTATTGTGTTTATACCACAAAACATCGACATAATCTAAAATCTCACATTATTCATTTACACAAAACTAGTTGAAGAATAACTTTTAGATACCGGTAGTTATTTTATTTTTAGAACTATAAATGGAATGCTGTTTGTGAAATGTAAAGAGAATAGAAAGATAGTGCCACTTGAAGGAATTTGTCATGCCATTGCTTACATAACCCTGTACATGGCAGTTATGTTTTAATTTTAAAACTTTAAAATAATTAATTAATTAATTAATTTTAAAACTTTAAATAATTAATAAACCTTTGAAATCCATATATATTTATATATATATATATATATGGATTTCAAAGGTTTATTAATATATTATATATATAATATAATGGATTTCAAGTTATAATTATTTAAAGTTCCAAGATTTGCCCTGATTTTTAATAATTTAGTTTGTCTTCCATATATATAGCTTTGTGTACTGATTAGCATCAGATGCTCAACCAATCAGATGTATTTCTACATCTGTCACTACATGATATTCTATTTACATTGAATTTGTGCACATGGCTTAGAAACTAGACTAAATTAATATAGTAGAAGAACTACAGAGCACATGTGCTTAAGTTTCCTAATCAAAACAATTGTGATTTAAATACCATTTTGTGTTTATGTGTGTATGTGTGCATGCATGAGTGAGTAAGTGCGTGTGTGTGTACTTGCATGAATGTGTGAGTGAGTGAGTGTGCATGCATTGTGTGTGTGTGTGTGTGTGTGTGTGTGTGTGTTGTGTGTGTGTGCGTGCGCACACATGCACCAGAAATTCTCTTAATGTGTCACGTGTTTATCAAGCAGTAAAATCCATCAATTTATTTTACTCACTTTACTATCCAAATTTCATGCCTAGGATACAAAGTTCAAGAGTAATAAATGTGAACAAACATCCAAATAAAATTCAACTATCAAATGTATTTAGATTGAATGTGCTTACGTTTGCTCGAATTTACAAATATATTAAATATAAAAATTTGTTTTAAGTAGATTATTGGTAAACATAATAGATCTATAGTAAAATTTACAGTAAATAATTAAAAGGATCAAACATTGTCAGTCTCAATTTTTTTGCATCAAAGGAGTAGGTTGTAGCTGCTAATCTAGCACAAGTTTACAAATGTCTGTTTCGATGGAGGACAATTTGAGTTGTAGATCATGTTCCGCATCCAGACAGTTCTGCTTCTTATTTTTTTCATTTGTTCAAAAGTATAAAATCCAACTTCACAATTATATGTAGTTGTAGTATAGTTCAAGATAATAATATTAAACATAAGCCCAAAAATTTAAGAACCATTTCTTCAATAATGAATTTCAGCAATTCATCTGAAGCTAACTCTATGAGCATTTCAATTTCACCTGCTAGAAGACCAAATGATTCAGCCCAAGAAATAGCCGTAAATGGGTTCCTAGTCCACTCACAAATGGCTCTTGAAAATACTCTTTAATATTCTGTTGGAGCATTTAAATGTGCTGTTTGAATGTTTCCACTATTACATTATCAATTTCTTCCTCCAAAAAGTGCAAATGATTTTCAACTATAGGGAAAGAGCAAAACTCTTTGAGATCAAGCCCTTAACACCATATTTCAGACTTCTAAAGAAACGCTGATATTTTATCATGCACATTTAAAAGAGTGACATTGCGACCCTGAAGGGAAAGGTTTAAGTTATTCAAGATGTTGAATATATCACTGAAATACAATACTCTAATTAGCCACTTAAAATCATGAAAATTACTTTTACTGGCCTTGTCAGTGTTGTGAATAAATAGATGTATCTCTTCCTCAGCTAAAAGACTCTTGCAAAAACAAATACCTTTCCTCTCGATAGATAGAGTACTTCTATGTAAAAAAGTAAAGCCTTAAAATCACTCCCCATTTCTTTACACAACACGTTGAAAAGTCAAGCACTTAGTGGCCGTGACCTGATTTGATTTACAACATATACAATTTGCTTCAAAAATAATTTCAATCAAAGAGGCATTTTTTTTTACTGCCAACTGTTCTATTTGAATGGATAAGTGTGTGTGATCACATTCAGTAGCAACCTCTTTCCCCCGTGTAACAACACCCTTCCCTGTTCCATCATTTCATAACCCAACACAGCTTTTCAAGTCCACATCATGTTCTATGAAATAATTGTTTATTAAACAAATAATATCTTTCCCTGTACTTTGCGTTTTAGGGGATGTACAGAAAAAAAAAAGTAGTCCAACACTTCATCTTTGTATTATGTATCTCACATATGTTAAACGTTGGCACATACCTTGCATGTCCATGAATTTGTCCAACTGTAAAGAAAAATACTTGCAGGCACTTACTTGAGAGAGTAACGCCCTCTTCCTCATGGTGCTCCTTGGATTTTATTCAACATCATACTGTATCATTCAACAAAGGAATTTTGTCGAGTTCACTCTCTGTATTTTCTCTGAGCATAATGTTTGTCATCAGTTTTGCAGCTGTCTTTACAAGTTTCCCAGAAATGGCATGACTTTTACAAATCGTTGAGTCAAGCAAAGTAACTTTAAATTATACTTCTGTAGCTTTGGTTTCTTTTCCACCCATAGAAACCCAAGTAATTGACTTATGTGTGATTGTGTGTAAATCAGTCATTTATGTTTGTTTTGGAAAAATTAAATTGGTTTATGGGTTCGCTTTGTTTGAAAATTCTGCTAAAGTTTTGGGGGTTTCATGACTTCATTTGAAAAAGTTTCATAGCACACCACACAAAGGGGATTTGCAAGTGGGTCCTCAATCAGATAAAATTCCATTTTCAAATATTTATCATCATATTTTTTGTTTGCCGTTTTTTTAAATAAAGTTTATAGGAAGTAATCACAGTAATTTGATCCACTTGCTTCAACTTAAATATATTCACATTCAATAGCCAGATGCTTGTTTTTCTCACGGTTACCAATATTTACACTTGCATTACTGCACTTAAATGAACAACTTTTGAGCCAATGATCCATTTTATTAAAGGAAAAGGAGAAGAATATGTCAATCATTAATTCAACTCATAAAAATACCCTATAAAATAATTTAAAAAAACCTATTCATTAACTAAACACCAGCAGCAAATTGTAAAAAAAAACACATAGTCGTAAGAAATAAGCATTGTTAAAAGCAAAGCTGTAAGTTGGCCAAAAGAATTGGCGGTGGTGATAGCACAGCTCAGCAATCTCAGCTCATGGCTCTACTGTCATCTGTCATAGTTAGACAAAGGCAGGCATACCTCGAATTCAATGGTGCAAGTAACCTTTAGCCTGTATGGAGTTTACTTCACTCTTCTCACAATAGATCCAAGTAGCGAATTTATCAGAGAACATTATAGCAAACCTAGTCTGTTATTCTTGTACTATTAAAAAGCGCTTTCACTTAATATTTATAATATTCATTATGTTCCATCTGCAGACCACCTTGCATACCCTTGTGGACCATAGTTCGAGAACCACAGGTCTAAGGAGTCACTCTCATGTTAGACTGGCCTGCTGATGATGAGGATATTAGCCTTCGAATCTCAGTCGGGTGCACTTATGGGTAGTTTTTCCTAAAATTATTTCTAGTCTACCTCCACACAAATTTGGGTGCACTCACTCTAAAATAAACCTTCTTACCCTAACACAGCGGTGTGTCATGGTTAGTATTATCAGGATCATACAGACATTTAAAGTGATTTAGATACGATTAATTAACTATATAATTCAGTGAGTGAAACATTTTTACAATAAACCAAAGGTCCTAGGCTTGAATCCCTGTTCACAACACATTTTAAAAATATATCATACTATCTATCATAATCTATCAGCATGATTTGGTATACATTTAGATTTGTTATCTTATTTTATTAGGTAACTATTTGTGAGAAATTAAACACAAAAATACATTTCGGGCATACTATTTTTGTTGTTAAATTTAATAGATATTAAATTGCAAACCTTTATTTTGAGGCTAAGAAATATTTCACTTAGATTGTTTATTATTGATCCATAGGGCAGTTGCTACTAAATAAAATCTTACCTGTCAAGTTTTGTTAAAATATTAAATAATTACTTTCATTGTTTGATTCAACTTTAGTAATCTAGTGTTTTTTCTTAACTGTTTTCGTTGAGGAAACTGTAGCGATACATTTTATAACCCAAAAAATACTACATTACAATTTATATATTTCCATTAGAAAATAATTTTAAAACATTATTTTACTTTTTTTTTTTTTTTTTTTGAGAGAGAAGATGGATGTAATTATTATGCCTTAAAATAAACTAATTTCTAGTTGTGTTCTAGACTAACATTTGGTTCAAAAGTGCACATAAATGTCTCAAATTGAATCATTTCTATAATTTTTTTATATTATGTACTAATTTTCATCAGCCCTGACTGAACTCTTATGCAAGTGCTTCTGAGTTAGATATTTTAAGAAAATAAACAATTTCCTTAAAATTACTCATCAATTCATTTCTATTCATTAATATTTTGGGTTTATATTTTGCATTGAACAAACAATCAGCATATAATCAATATTTAATTATATATTTATTGCAAAACTCAGTATATTATCATTTTTTTTAATAAATAAAATAAGTTTATTTCAGCCATAACTATTCTAAAACCCTCATATATATGTTTGTGTGTGCTAAGATTAAGGATGTATCAATAAATTAGGAACATGTAATATTTTGCGTATGATTGTTAGTTATATAAACAACTTCATATATTATCAAAATATAGAAGTAATTAGCCATCATGTTAATGTGACTTTTGTTATGTTTTGATGAAAATAAAGCAGTATAGTGTGTATATCTGGGTCTATATTTTAACCATCTCTGATGGTTGATGGGAGAAATATTATTTATCTAGCCATGTCATCATGTAAACTAATTGTAATATTTGCAATTTTTAACCACTCTAAATTGCTATGTTCATATAAGAAATAATAAGTATAATTATCAGAAATAAACTTAAGGTAATTATTTAATTCTAAGTAGCATTGAAGGTAACAAGGGTTAAAGTAAGGATGTTTGCATTTTTATAGCAAAAAAATTGTTTTGGTCAAAATAAATGAAAGATTACCTAAGTGGATACATGTAGTTTAATTTTCCACATATAATAATCTTAATAGTTCTTGAATATTAATTTGGTATGAGTCAAGTGGCATTCGACCAGGACTGTTTCTACTATTGTAAACAGTTTTTTCCTTCATTAGCCAATATGCTCATGACACATATTTAAGAACTGTCTGACAACAATCCATGAGCCACCCTTGATAAAATAGTATTGTTACAGTTTACAAGAAAATATATAATTTTTGGTAATGTAAGCTCAAAAACTTATCTCATAATTTTAATTTATTCTTGAACCAATAATTGTTTTTTTTTTTCAATTATGACAATGGTATGTGTATCAATCCAACACTTTGGTTCAGTTGGTAGCATTTTTGTATACTTAACTAAGGGTCCTGGGTTCAATTCCCGGTATGGCCTAAAAATTTATCACTGGTGAAATGTGGGTTTACTTTTTCACTGTGATAAATTAATGGCCGGGGACTAGATGTTGTGCCTGTCCTAGTCTTAAGTTAGAGAATTAAGAAAATGAAGTTACGATAGGCCTAGCAAGCCGGTAGTGGAAAATACATGGCTTGAATAAAAACTCACCCAGATCACATACTGGAAACAGTAATGCATGTAAAGTAGAGGTATGTGTATCATATTAATGGACTGCATACATCAATTTTCGACCAATGAATCAATCATCTTAACTTTAGCCTTCTGCAAAAACTGTTGTAGATGAATTAAGATCTCATAAATTTAATTAAACTCGTCACCTTGGCTGTACCATACTGTTTTGAATACAACTTTTTCTTTTACTTGAAATAATAGATTATTGTGATACAATTTATATACATTCATCACAGCCAACTTGACACTAGAATTTACTCAAAGAGATCCTTAAGAACCAATCATTATGACTTCGTCCTTTCATTGAACGAGATGTACAGGCTTCATTTACATATCAAACACATTCAAGGGCGTACCCAGGATTTTGGGGGGGAGCTTTTTACATCATAATTTTCATAATTTCATCATTATATATTTCAATTACTGTTATAGTTGGAAAATAGATTTGAAGTAATTGGGATAAGAAATATAGAGAATCAGCAATGCCACCATAAAAGTGGGGGCCCAGGGGTTTCTCCACCGGTAAAAATTTTGATTTCAAAGAAGGCAAATGGTCATATTTAAGCTAATTTGTACCAAAATCGGAACCGCGGCCTACCCTCTTATTACTGTGTACGCCAGTGGTAAACAGGTATGTGCTTACACATTCTTATTCACACCCAAAATTTGCAGTTGAGGCGCGGGGGGATATGATAATATCAACTGCCCCTTCCCCTCTTCTTGATACAATATTGATTACATAATTTCTCTAAAATAATAATTTCAAATACTGTACCCACTTCATAACTTTATGTACAAAGAGTAAAGACATTAACCATTTCTAGAAAATATTACAGTATCACAGGTCCAGTTTTCATCTAAGTGCAAATTTACAGTCAAATTAAAAATCAACAAAAAAAGTATTCCTATGACAAACCCTAATTACTGCACAATATTTGTTTTATATTAAATATAATTAAACAAAATATAATTGATTGACAGAACATAGTGCTACGTCTGGAGGAGGGCCCTCAGCTGGGGAGGAGGCTTCAAACCCCAACCCCCCTTCCCCCCCATATGGGTGCGCCCCTGAACACATTAGCAAAACATAATATTAATATTCCTTGAAAATATCTGGGATATTTAATGTGTAAGCATTGCATTTGAATAGATTCAATGAAGTTATTTAATTCATAATGTTAAAGTAGTATAAATATGTTCTTATCACAGTTATTAAACAGAATAATTATTAATGTCCAATTAGATTAATAATTTTGCATGTGCCAAAGAGTTTAAGTGTGTCATTTTACCTTATAGCTTTTAAACATATATTGCCAAACCATTTGCTTCTATTTTTTGAAGACATAAGGCTATTCAGTATTTTAAGTTTTTTTATTTGAAAAGAAAAAACACAAAATAATTTTTTTGTTTAACTTGTAAAAGTTTCTAGTAAGAAAGACCTTTGCAATAAATGCATTATTTTATTTTCCCCACACAAAACAAAAGTTGTTAAAGTAACTTATATACAATAGTCAAATTTGTGTATTTTTGTACGTCACATCTGGCCTATTAATTTATTCACATTAATAAGGTATGTGTTTGGAATGTATAATTTAGAAAAAATGTGTCCAGATTTGTGGTTGGGAAAGTGGAAAACCAATTAGGAAAACTTTCTAAAAATATCTTACCAGCATTTAAATCCCAATCTACTTGTTACTGGCAAATCATACTATATGAGACTGACACTTTTTTTCTACAAGCCCATTAGTGTGGTTAGCAAGTTAATTCCACAACATGTGTTAAAAATAAAAATAATTAGAACTATAAAAAGCAGTGGCATTTTTGGTTGCTTTGGGAGCTGGGCAAGCATCCTTGGATGTGGAGTTGGGAGTAAAAATGTTCCAAGGCTTGGTTTTTATCTTTGGGCTTTAAATTCTTTATTTAGATAGTTTTATTGGTGTAAAATTTACTTAATTATCATGTTAATAAATAAAATTATGCTTAGCTATAGTAAATATGGCACAGGATAAAATAATAAAAAATTAATTGAATAACACAAATCAAGACCCATTAGACCAGTCCAGAACACATCACTGACGTAAAATTGGCAATATGCATGCACCAACATTTACCAATAGCACTTGGTATTTACTTATTTTTCCTTTATAGATACTTTCCTCCCTTTCCCCTTATGCCATTTGAATGATTTAGAAGTAGATTTAAGTTGGCTTTTAGTAGGTACCCATAGTGGGGACAAACCCAGACACACTTGACTAATACGAAGCTCAAACAAAGATGCTGCCAAAATTATGAAAAATATGTCTTTGATTTAATTTATATTTGTAAATATAAAGTTGGTTTTATTTTGCTTAAAGAAGGAAAGCGCTTTCAATATTTACATGGACCAGACGTGCCTCTATAAAAGTATTAACTATGAGCTTGCCTCTATTATCATAGATAACAATAGGCATAAAAACAAAACAAAATTCTCAAGTGGTAATATATCCACAATAAGTTAATGTTAGTAGCATTGACAACACTGTATTACTTTGGCCTTTATAAAAAAAATGTGTAAAATATTATATTTGTCAACAATGGCTGCTACACATGACCTGGTAGGTGTAAATACATGACACTTGGTCATCTAGCTCCTTTCAGATCTGACAATGAAGTTTAAACTTATCATGAAATAAATACACAAAGGAACTAAAATATATTAAATTGACATAACAACCACATAGAGTGAGTGATAAATTATATTTATCAAGACATTCTATCTCATAGATCTGTTAGTTACCTTTACATTCAAGTTTTAAGTCTATGTAAGTTAGTCAAAATAAAATGTTTATCAGGAGACCAGTCATGCATAATTAAAAACATTTAAACAAATATTGGCAACATTTGTTTAGTTTTCCTATTTAATAAAACATGTTATAATTTTAATAAACTCTAAGTCAAATCATAATCATGAAAACAAAAATAAATAATTATATCAACTATTATTACTTATAAACCATCTATTATTAATTAGCTTACTATACATTTTAACGCATCCTTTTAAAATAACAAGAATTTAGCCATTTTGATCATTAATAATAAAGATCAAATTTATCAATTAATTGTTGTTGCCTATTAATTGTCTTATGGTGCTTATAGCTAGTGAATATGTAGGGCCTATAGATCTATCAGGACTTCCTATCAATATTAAAATGAATTTGCATGAGAATAATTGGAGATTTGAAAAGTAATATTCAACATTTTCTATACACCTCAAAGAAGAAAATAGTAATTTTATATAAAATTAAACTATAAAGTTCTATTTTTGGCTAAGAATGGAATTAAAAAAACTGACCCACTTTACCTAACTAGATATCAACAGCGCAATTTAAAAACAGCAACCCACTCATTGACCAATTCTATTATGGTGCATGTTAGATTAGAAATTTGTGAAATTTAAATAAAATATATTTAGTATTATTACTGCAAAATAATAACTTGGTTTTTACATTATGTTTTTATAAGTGGAGTATACTCACCACTAGCCAGAAATAAGTGTTTTATATAAATGGAATTGCTGAATCTTTATTTCAAATTTCTAACCTGAATAGTAATTTATTTTATTGTTTCAGATTTTGAATCTCAATATGAAGACACTCGCTTTTTTGAGAGTATTAATATGCATATTCTATCTAATAACAGATTGATAGGCAATATTAATGGTACAAAAAGTTTCTTCAGCCATCGTTTTGAGTGTCCTAAGTGTGGGCGATCTTACAACCGAAAAGATAATCTGCAGAGACATCTCACACTGGAATGTGGAAAAGCACCGAGCTTTAAGTGTCCTTATTGTGTTTTTTATACAAAGCATCAACACAATCTAAAAAGTCATATTATTAATGTACACAAGCCTAATGTAGAAAATAGCTTTTAACTTACTTTTTTTTTTTTTTTTTTTTTTTTTTTTTGCACTTTTGGAAATGGGTATATTAGCTACATAAACTAGGTTAGTTTACATAAGATAATGCATAGACAGTAAACGAAAGTCACTATTTAAATACCATAGTTAATTTAAGTAGCAATTTGTAATAAAGATTATTCAGAAATTTTCTGATAAGCTAAAGTGATAGACATCTTCTGTCTAAAAGCATGACCTACGAAATAAATTTTACAAATGTTACTATAGACTTTATCTTATTTTGATGCTGATTTTGATTATATGTGAATAATTATACAAAATATTTTACTAAACTTTGAACCTAAATTGACTGTAAACTGTAAATTGTGTGTTATCAATTTGTATGTGTTTATCAAATTACCTTAATAAAGGACTCACCATTAAGTTACCTTAGTTATAATTATCTTCAGTAAACTAAAAATATTTCTACATACATGTTTAATCTGTCCCTACACAAATATATGTGGATTGGAACTCAAATTTATTATGTAAGTACCTCATTGATGGTGGAGTTAATCAATATTATTCAGGGTATATAGAAAATGCATGTAAAATAAGTAATTCATTTGATTTTTCTTTTTATAATAAACCATAAACTAACATATAATACTTTGTTTTCTTCCAATAACTAATAATATGTGTAAACCTCTCTTAAAGCATTTAAAAAAATAATAATATTGGTAGTTTTGTCAATCAGAGGTACCTTGTTGTATGCAACCTTTTTCAAAATTAAAAATAAGACAAACTAGTCAATCTTCAGCTCTTTGTGAAGCACAACAAAGGAATTATGTTTGTAACAGTTGGCTCTGTAGATGAATTTCTACATTGTCAGAAAACTGGAGCACCAAAAGGCCTCCCCCTCTTGGCCAGACCCGTTCTCCCATTCCTTGGCTCTATAATATTGAGTTTAAATAAGTGTAGGCTACAACTCTAAGAGTGCCTGGTGATTTTTGTCTCCTTCCGCTTTTTTAATAAGAAGTATCAGCATTATAAAGGGGTAAAATTATAACAATTCTTGGAATATTGGAAATATACCTAACCAAGTCTATAGTTGGGGGGAGGGGGGGAGTTTGCCCCGAGAAATTTTATGAACAAAATATATATGGCTTATTTAGGGTTCAAACAATATCAAAATTAAGGTACAAGTACAAATCAGGGGGCTGTGTTACCATAAAAATCACTTCAGAGAGCTTCTAAAGGTGTTTAATATTTAGAATTTTTTCCAGCCCTCGGCAGTTATGGTGCTGTGTTACCATAAAAATTGCTTCAGCTAGCTTTTATATGTGTTTAATATCCGAAATGTGTTCTAGCCACCGGCAGTTAGGAAGCTATATTGCCATAAAAACACTTTAGAGAGCTTATAGAGCTATTTAATATTTAGAATTTGTCCTAACTTCCGGCAGTTATGATGTTATGGGTCCATAAAAATACACTTCAGATAGCTTCTAGAACTGTTTATCATTTAAAAAAAATTCTAGCCTCCGCCAATTGGGGAATGTGCCCACCAACCCTTCCCCCCCATCCTCCCACCCACCCCTTCCTCTTGAAATTATTGGCTGGCTACGGCCTTGCTTGCACCTAACAAATCATTGAGAGCATATACAACACACACACACACACACCTTTAATTTTGGTTAACCAATTTGCATTTTTTTTGTTTAATAAAAATATATACCACACATATTGATAGGACTGGCAATAGATATTTTAAAGCGTGATACACTAGTGTTTTTGGAGTCCCAGATAGGTACAGAACTGCAATTAAGAAAAGAATAAAGAAATTAAATATAAATACATATATATACATACATAAATCTGCTAGCAAACTATTATTTGTATTGCAAACTGTGTTTATTATTGTTGTTAAAGTATTCATATAAGACATTATTACTTTTACTATAATATTTATGTATTGATCAGATTTGTCAATTATCTATCAACATCATAATATGAACACTATTACACATTGCACATCACAAATTAAGAATCTTCTCACTTTCACGATGGTAAAATCTTTTCCGTCCTTGTAGTAAATTTTGTGATTTAGAAGCTGGTGCCATGTATTAAACCTTAGCCTGTCATTAATATTATTGTTTTTGTTTGTGGTATTATTATTTATTATTATTATTATTATTATTATTATTATTTATTATTATTATATTATTATTATTATTATATTATTATTATCATCTATATTTTACTGTCTTTTTACCACTATAGGCTAATTCTCACATATTTTTGCTGGTGAAAATATTGTCAGACATGTGCTGCATTTTCAAGTTGGAAGTGTGGGGCCCCTCTTCATCTTTTGCCTCAGTGAGGGTGGCCCATCCCTAGGGTGCACAGGGGCCAAGCCCCACCAACATTTTTTGACATAAAAAATATTTTTCTTTCTTTCTTTTTATTCTGTAAAATATTTTGGGGAAAACATGAAAAAAATGGAACACCATTCAGTGAATTATTTGATTTGTTATACAGTATTCAAGTCAAAATTATTCATTGCTCGCTCCAAACGTCGCATGAAGACTGTACCAGCATTCTAGTGGCTGAATGTAGAAGCTAAGCAGGGCCATCTCTGACATGCTTTATCAGAGAAACTACACCCAATGGGAGCTGTCTCTCAAGGTCAATCCCCCTTCCGTTCTGGTTCCAACTTTATACTAGCGAATAATACCAGTCTGAATGGGCCAGCTATACAATAGAAGTAGTCTATAGTTTGTTTTTTCTTTTATGTGTCTATCTTTTAGTCTGTGGACCCAAAAAGTAAGATGACACGTGAAAATGATTAATTAAAATTAATAAAAGTAAAATCTTTATTTAAAACTCTGTTATGTTCATTAAAACTGCAACAAAATCTGGAAACTGAATGGTTAGGACCACATCAGCCTAAATACTTTACTTTCCTGCAGGTGGACGGCTAGAAAAAAAAGAATGTTTTCTAATGCTTTATTTGGTAAACAAGTGTGGTTAACTGTAAGTGAAGAAAAACAGAGCTTATTTTGTTTTTGTCGTTTATTATTTGGTGGTGAGGGGTTGTGGACAATGATAAGCTGTAAGAATCTTAAACATTTAAGTAAAAGAATTAATAAACATGAGGAATATGGAATTCATTTGGAAAATTCATTTAAGTTTAAAACATCTGGAATAGTAAATATTGCATCACAGATAGATCCCTTGGTTAACATTTCAGTCCAAAAACACAATGAACCGGTGTAAAACAGTAAGAATATATTAGGCAGATTGATACAATGTTTAAAATACTGTGTTACTCATGACCTAACATTTAGAGATAGTCACACCCAACTTTTGTACAAATAATATCATCACTGGGTAAGTTTAATTCAAAACCTGTAATATTTTATTCTTTATGTTTGTAGATTTATTTAGAGATTTTGTAATTCTAATGATTTTTAAAAATTAGAAAAACTTAAATTAGAAAAAATCCTGACCTGGTCCCACCAAATATATAGATCATGGTCCACCACTGTGCCCCAATACAAGTGTCTTCCTAGGACATACTTGTAGCCAATCCTGCATCATAGACGGTTGAATACTTAATATCTAACCAAAATCAAACAAATAAATTACTAATCAAATATAATAATTATAATAGTAGTCAGCTAAATAAAGTAATATTTTAAAGGTACTTAAGTAATTCCTATCTCTTAACAGGTACCTGTGTTATTTGTACTTAATTATAAGGATTTTTTATTGTTGTTCTTCTTTAAACCCAGACCATCCTAAACCCTTTCCACTTATAGTTTCATGTAACTAAAACCATTCTGTGACTCGCATCTCGCCAAACTTAGTAAAAAAGTGCAACTAGTTTCACAGCACATCTACGTTCTTGTAACATGAGTTGTAGTAGGGAACCATTCTGTGGTTAACACTCCATGCAATGTATTGCAAGAAGTGAGGACACACTTCCTTTGTCTAACTTGAATGTCACAAACAGACAAACCAAATATATGGTGCTTCCTGAAATAAAAAGAGCGAGAATAAATTAATATCATGTTTTGACACACCACATAGGCTGTCACATTCTGTAAAAGAGTCCTGAAAAATA
The DNA here is from genome assembly GCA_039000515.1 of Timema cristinae. Lineage (NCBI taxonomy): Eukaryota > Metazoa > Arthropoda > Insecta > Phasmatodea > Timematidae > Timema > Timema cristinae. The sequence continues at coordinate 8,323,591 of JBCFYV010003508.1, read as the reverse complement.
ATGGGTGAATGTACATTGTAACATTAGCTTGTACTGCTAATATCACAATGTTATTACCCGCCCCAAATGATCCTACACACATAGACATCTTGCAATATAAATACTAGCAAGATTAGCTAGTATAACAAAATACTACCACCCCAAATAAACTTATACCATAAACATCCAGTATTAATAAAGATCACATTCTTACTGTATCTAATATATGTGCTGTACTCACACATTCTATCCTCTGGCCTAGAACAACCTGTTCGCACTAAATCCTAAAAAGAAGAAAAGTTCTAACAAGCTTGAATGATGCAGCAACAACATGTTCCAATAGAGGAGTCCAGAAATTCTCTGATTGGCTCGTCTGAGCTACAGGAGGACCACTCATATTCGTGAACTGAAACTATCCACCTGTCTGGTGTACATTACCGAATCTACGTAGTAGAGTCTGCAGCCACTCGCCATGTGTTTGGTGTATGTGTCTTGGGACAAGTCAAGTGGAACTTCAAGAAACCAAGAGACTGGTGGACGTGACTAAAGAGATGTAGCCTATTCACTAGCTGCTTGGAGTGTGACGTTCTAATAAGAAGAATAAGAAGAAAGAGAAGGAACTCCCACCTTCTTACCCATCAACTAGACCTATATAACGAGGGAACTCAGAAAATATGGTTGACTATTACATCCAACACTTCCACGAGAAGTCCTATTCAGGACTAGAACATTATCTAGCCAGGATGGCTATAAATATATATATTTTATTGATTATATAAACTTTATATTACAACTATGGGTTTGATTATTTTGAACACTTAGGTTTATTATGTAGTTGAAATCAGTCAGTGTAGGTATCTGTAATTTTTCGCCAAAGGTTTTATTTTTTAAAGTAAATTCTGTTATGGAACATTTAATCTTTCCTATTGCCACGTGGGTGCTAGTATCTTTGTAATTTCTTGAAATACTTGGGTAGCCACATTTTTTTTTATTCCTTTTTAGGCTTGAAAATTTTAGTTTAAATATTAATTTTTATTGCTCTTGTGGTTACTAGTAATAATTTAAATTCTTTAAACTTGATAATGTTTCCTTTATAGGTTGTAGACATATCTTCTTCGGAGTGAATTATTAAAGTAACTTATTTTTGTTTGTTAATAAGGTTTTGACTTTAAAATTCACCAATTCATTTAGTGAGAAATTACAAGTATTCTAACGTAACTTTTTCAATTTACTATTAAATATTAAAATGTAGGGATTTTGTCAAAATCTTTAAAAGTGACAAGGGTAATAGTTCTGTGAAGGTTTGAGTTTTGTCGGGAAATCAAACCTTTGTGCTAATAATAAATATCTGATTCCATATTTAAATTTACCCTCCTCGGTGGTGTAGTTGGCTAACGCGCTTGTCATGTTGAGCTCGACTGCTGAGGGTGGGGAGATCGAGGTTCGAATCTCAGACGGGTGAACTGGGGGTGGTTTTTTCTAAATGGTTTTCCACTCTCCCTCCACGCAAATGCGGGTTCCCTTCCTCTAATTCAACATTCCCAATTCCTAATCCATTAGCATAATTAGTACTTAAAGCGTATAACCCGAACGGGTAGTAAGACGCGGTGCTAAATATTAATATTATATTATATAATATTCATATTTAAATTTAAATTTGATTCTAAAATTTAAAATTGTTTTGTCTGTATTAACATTGGTGAATCAGACGCATTGTAAACCATTTAAAAGGGGCTTTTTAAGCTCTTTGTAATCATTGTAAGGTTAAAAGATGTATGCTTTAAAAAGTAAAATATCTGATTCGATATATAAATTTAAATTTGTTTTATCTATATTCACAGTGTTGAATCAGATGCGTTGTAAACCATTTAAAAGAGGCTCTTTAAGCTCTTTGTAATCATCGTAAGGTAATAATTTAAATTTTTAATAAATATCTGATTCAATATTTAAATTTAAATTTTGATCCTAAATTTGTTTGTCTGAATTAACTGTGGTGAATCAGATTCTTTGTTAATCATTTAAGAAAGGTTCCTTAATATTATTTTTTATAGTATTAATAATTTTGTTTAATTTTTTGATCTCTTTGAGACTAGTTCAAATAAAATAATAATATATCTTGAGAGATTGAAATATACTCTCAAACGTATTGCACAAGTGCAGACTCAGCCATGATTTATTGTTTTCCAACACACCTCAGTTTGACTTGTAAGGTCATGTAATTGGTTGTTTTACCACTGTTTATTACATTGAATAAATAATTCAAATATTTATTTAACTTGCAAATGTTTAACTTTTTGTTGTAATAATTTCCTTAGATTATGTCCATGCTCTTTTAGTCTATTGAGGGTAACTATAAGAAAAAGTGGCCGGTACAACATGAACAGAACTAAGAAATACCTTTCTGTTAATCACTGACCATAAGCTCTTAATATGTTGATGATTAACTATATTGTGAAAAACATGTTGACAGTTGATGTGTGTTATATTGTTTTTTGTAATTGAATAGATTCTCAGAACAATGGTGGAAAGTGCATATGTTGGACTTAATGAGTTATTTTTTTCATGGGACTATGCATTTTGAAGTACTAAGAAATATTAATCATTTGAGGTATTTAACGTGTGCCTTCTGAACCAATTAGTTATATTAATTTTAGAACTGACAAAACACCCAGCCCCTGTTGGTAAATCATTGCTATGAAAGGGGAAATCCCAATTTTCACTAATGATCAAATTTTTGACCATGCCAGGAATCAATTCCGGGACCCTTAGCTAAGTAGACAAACAAACTACTGACTGTTCTAAGATGCCGAAATACTGATAAATAATTGACTAGATTAAAATACCTATTCACTTTATGAAAAATGTTTATAATGAAAATTAAATTGTGAATTATAAATAGTGGCTTTGGGATTTTGGAAGTATTTAACAAAATGGAATTGGTTATTTATGAAAATGATTGTGTGAAAAGGATAGATTTATCAGATTGTGAGAGGTTGAGAAAGGTGGCGTTCTTTATGAGGTTTGATGTTTTGTGCAGTAGCTAGCTAAAATTAGTGGTGGTGCTGCTCAAGAAATTTTTTAACCTTTGTTTTAAAATTGTGTAAAAGGAAAAAAACATTTATAAAAAGAAAATGTATATAGGAACTTGATAAAATCTTAACAAAAAAGACAAAAACATTCTTTACTTACTTTAACTTAAACTGTTACACTTCAAGCTTGATCTATTCATTTAAAAATGAAATCCATTCTTCTTATTTTAATTTGTGCAAAAAGTTCAATAATTTTCTCCTTGATCTCTGGATGACAATTGAAGAAATTTTTCTCCGTTGAAAGTACTGCAAGTGCATTTAGTCTCTCTGTTAAATAAGAGAACTGAAAAAAAAAATGAATCAAATAGAATAGCTGGAAGCAGAATAATAATCTAATTCTACACTCTTCTACACTTCATCACATTCTAGAATATGGTACACGGTTTTTAAGCACAACACACACTGAGTAAAAAAAAAACTTCCTTCCACCATCACGCCAGAGCCAGCACTGCAAGAGCAACAGTGCTCCTTCTACCTGGCAGTCCCCGACTTCCTCCCCACCCCACTCTTATGTGTGCATGTGCACAACAGTCAAACATCACGTCACTGGCACTATTAAGCGCACAGTTTCATACAAAGATTTTTGTATATTTTTCATAAACTGGGAGATGGCTTCTGAATTATTGACATTAAGCGTAAGGAATATATACTGTACTAAAAAAAAAAAATTAAAGAAAAAAGGACTAATTATATTAAATGTTATCGATAATATCAAGTGGAAATAGGGGGTGCTGCAGTTCTGCAATGCCTATACACGAGCCGCCACTGCTTTTGTGTTTAGGTTCAAGCCAGTCTTAGTTTATATACTCATGCATTCTCTCTTCTCTAAAGTTGTAATGTTCAAGATTTTTGTTTTCTCTGATATGATATAGTATTAGTCTTTCTACATTTCTTCAAGTTTCTCATCATGCCATGCATTTTTAACTTATCCGTCCTTGTGTAAACTCACAGCATCCATTAAAATCTTTTGTTCTATGTTTGTTTGAGATGGTTATGGTTTTGTTTAGGATTTATTTTTCTGCTCATCACATCTGTATAGAATTAAATACTGTATTAAACTCTTGTATTTATTTTTTTCAAATTTATATTTGTTTCTTATCTTGAGAAAGACTATATTCATAAAATGTTTTCATTATATATTTTAGAAATAATATTGTTCAATATGGGATTATCATGTCAATTTAATGCCACTCAATGCTTCTAAGCATGCTACACTGCTTTTGTTTAAGGAAATTAGTTCATCATGGTTTGTTAGATTTTCTGGGGGCTAGATTCTTCTTTTGGGTATTAAAATATATGCTGACTTGTTGGGATTGACTTTTACTACCCACTTTTTAAAAATGGCAATTTACCATGCTATGTGTATGTGGATATAACTTCATAAATTCTTGTATGTCGTCTGCAAAAGTCTTATTTATATATTTGAATATGATATGTAAATAAGCCATTATAAAACATTTAGTCTTCACAATAATCAGACAGGGTGATTAGTTCAGGCTATTGTACTCCTATATACCACTAACGCTTCTTTTGTAATGCACCTTGAGAAATCAACAATTAAAAAATAAAACAATCTTCATAATAAAGCTATAACTGAGTAAATCATAATACCGAAAACATATTTATCAAACTTATCATCATCAACTACAGTTTCCAGCCTGTGATCGAGTCAATTTAGTAAAATCTCCATCTGCCCTTACCTTTCCATCAATCTTCCTTCTGTTTCCATTCGTCTCCTTTAACTTGCACACTTTCAATTATCTCCTCCTATTTATTTCTTTATCTCCCTTGCGGTGTTTTCATACATATTCATCTCCATCGTTCTCTTTGGCATTTTCTCCTTATCCATCCTCATAACATACTTATAACATTTCAGTCTTGCTTTCTACTATCTCATGTACTCCCTGCACTCCTGCTCTTTCCGAGATAACTTAATTTCTAATCCAGTTTATCCTCATGACAGTTAACATACATGTTTCTGCTTCATATGTAGCTATGGGCACAAAGTATTCCCTATACAGCACTTCCTTACACTTCAAGGGCACTTCTCTTCTTCATAGCAAGTCTCTTACACACTTATAGAACAACTCTCCCTGTTGTCCTATTCTTATTAGATCTTCTTTATTCCCAAGCTGTGCCTCAATCACACTTCCAAGATATTTTATACTCTTCCTTTCTCAGCTCTACTCCATCCAACTTTATAGCTTTACTAGGCCTTATACTCATTCTTGTCATTACCATCACTTCACACTTTGCATTGCTAAATTTCATTCACACTCTCTCACTTCCTCATTCCATTCTTGTAGTTGTTATTCTACTTTCTCTTCCTTCTCCCCAATACTCTCAAGTCATCAGCAAGTATCATGACTTTCATCCTTTCCAGTCAGAGTTTTCCTGCCACTTTATTCATTACCATTTCTATTAACACTACAAATATTAGGGGTGAGAGGGCCCTCTTAACACCACTCGTCATTCTCATTACAACTCCTCTTTCCTCTCCAACCTCCTCCATCACTTTCCAGGTTTTATTTCTCATTTAGTCACTTACTTACGTACGGTATCTATGACATTTCAAAAGTTCAAAAGCTGCACAGCTCACATTCAAGAAACAACTTACTGGCATATTTGCACTAATATTTATTTATGTATTGAATCTTAATTGCTCTAACCTCTTAACTAAAATTAAAGATAAAATAAATATTTTACAACAATCCCATTGTGATTTTTATGTAAGTTTTTACTTTGGATTTGAACAATGGGGCGATATATTATGTTTCAATAATCAAATAAATTCTAAAAATAAGTTTTTTTGTTGTTATTGTAAATAATGCTAACAAATTTTGTTTTTGTTTCAGATCTACATTTTTTCCAATATAATAAATATTCATACATTGTGAATACTGGTAATGGTCTAGAAGACAATTCAAATTATAGACCAATTGCAGATTATCAAGTGAAAAACAAAGCTACACTTGAAAGAAACCTGATCCAAGAAATAGTTCCATCACTAGAATATCTTCAAACTAATGAGTTTATTTGCCCAAACTGTGGTAAAGCATATAATAGAAAAAATAATCTCCAAAGACACCTTAGGTTGGAATGTGGTAAACCACCAACATACAAATGCCCGTGTTGTAATTACTTAGCTAAGCGTAGAAATAACTTGAAAAAACATATAATGATAGTACATAAGATAGATATCAATAATAGCCAACAACAGTAACCACAGACACACTTAGGAAAAATACAGTCATATACATTATACTTGTAGTTCATTTTATGATCAAATCTAGAGCTCTTTTTTTAACAATTGGAGCATGTGTCAAATACAACAACCCTTAAGGAACATTGCTGTCCCTTCTATATTAGATTTCAGAATTTATAATGTACAGTATTCAGATTAGCTATGCATCTGGAAATAATGGTAAAGTGTAGATTTTATTTGAATAAAGTAGCTCCATCATATTTGATAAATAAAGTAATTTCCAGTTAGATATCTTAACAAATATTTTAAGTTAAAAATAACTGCCAGAAATATTTTATGAAATTGAATGAATTATTATTTATTTATTACAATACACATTGCTATGCTTTTCCAATTAAAAAAAAACCTTTGCTATGCAATGAGCTAAAGTCTAGGTATAAAAGAGTATATTGTCTTGATGTAATCTTGAATTAAAATTGTTGGGTAAATACATCTCACACATTAATTCACCTTAATTTAATCAGTTATTTTCAAGTAAAAGGAGTTTCAACTATTCAAGAAATATTCACCCAAAAAATATCACTCATATGAGTTCTAATAGTTTTTTAAATTTTATTTGATTTGTGTCTCACAACTGGCCCGAGCCATCCATATTTAACTACACCTAAAGGAATAGAGATTACAGGGGTGGATTTATGACTCTACCGCCCATAGGCACTAGATATTTCGCCACTCACCTTTCCAAATTTAATCTACACCCTTATAAATCCCCGTCTTCCTTCCCCCCTTCCCCCACCACCCGTCATGCTTTGACACACATTTACCATATAAAAGTGCTATCTATAGAGCAACAGATAAAAAGTAGTTACACTATTTGATTATTTACTATAGTGAGGTTTTAAATATAGTAAGAATCTAAGCAAAGACTTAAAAATTGAAATAAATACTCTTACATTATCTCAACACACAAATTTAACAATATCAAGTTTGTATTAGTAGACATTAGAACATGTTACTACAAATAAAATATCATAGGGCCCCTAAACGATCAGTCAGACTGTCAGTCCTAAGATTGACAGTCTGACTGACAGTATGCATCATTATTTACAACGAGACGGTACACAATCAGTCTTTATGTCATTATTTGTATCAGTCTCAGCTCCTGAATGCAATGTGCAACAACATGGATGATAAGAAAGAGGTGTGCACAGTTTTTGTTTGCTACTGAGACTGGAGAAATACTGCCGAGCGCGTGCATATGGTTAGGCTTACTGTCAGTCTCTCCCATCACTTGCAAGGCTGATGGATTGATACAGATGTGATCAGAAAACTCGGATTTCATCAGTGTTTTAGTCAGTGCGGACATCAGTCTGTGTAGGGGACCTATTAGTATGTATACAAAAGAAAATATGTTGTAGGCTATGTAATACTTTTCGCTTTGACCTCTGCTGAGCGAACTGGTCGATGATGCCAGACAATACATTTTCTCCAAAAAGTTACTTTTAATTGAAAAGATCGCCAGTGTATTAGGGCAATCCTCTGTCATGTTAGTAGGAAGATAATCTTCTACTCTTCTCGGCCATGAGAAGGTACGTTCTGCTGTGCATTCAGAAGCTAGAGTACATGTGAATATTTCAGAAGGCAATGTCAACATTTGGGGAAATTACCTGTAGTTCCTCTTTTCATATAAACTGACACAGCTCAAGAGGACATAGTTTCTTCTCAAACCTAATGTTTGTTAAAAGATGAGCCTTTAAGTGCACTAACTCTTCAAGTCTTCAACTAGTGTATACGCAATGTATTCACAGGCACATTGGTAACACAACAGTAACACTATTGCTTCCAAGTGCTAATAAAGAAGCGGCTTTACTTGTATCCACCCTGCAGTTCACACTCCTGTCTTCTACACTACTGCCTGTATTGTTCTGGCATGCCACCCTGTTGCTGTTGCTAATAACTAATAAGTAATGAATAGTGGCCTTGAAACAATGGTTAGGGTGGATGCAGATAGAAGGATAAAGTATGACTCAGTCATCACTTTCACTCCTTCCACCATATCAAAATGTCAACTTTGTCATTAACTTAATTGCACGAAATAAAATGGTACATCACAAAAAAAGCACACACAAAAAACCCATAACATTATTTTACCTGGCAGGATATATATATGGTGGATCAGTAGGGGTTGTTCTCATGGTGTACCAGTAGGGGTTGTTCTCATGGTTGATCAGTAGTGGTTGTTCTCATGTTGGACCAGTAGGGGATGTTCTCATGGTGGACCAGTAGGGGTTGTTCTAATGTTGGACCAGTAGGGGTTGTTCTAATGGTGTACCAGTAGGGATTGTTCTAATGTTGGACCAGTAGGGGTTGTTCTAATGGTGTACCAGTAGGGATTGTTCTAATGTTGGACCAGTAGGGGTTGTTCTCATGGTTGATCAGTAGTGGTTGTTCTCATGATGGACCAGTAGGGGTTGTTCTCATGGTGTACCAGTAGGGGTTGTTCTCATGGTTGATCAGTAGGGGTTGTTCTCATGTGGGAGCAGTAGGGGTTGTTCTCATGGTTGATCAGTAGTGGTTGTTCTAATGTTGGACCAGTAGGGGTTGTTCTCATGGTTGATCAGTAGTGGTTGTTCTCATGGTTGATCAGTAGTGGTTGTTCTCATGGTGGACCAGTAGTGGTTGTTCTAATGTTGGACCAGTAGGGGTTGTTCTCATGGTTGATCAGTAGGGGTTGTTCTCATGGTTGATCAGTGGGGGTTGTTATCATGGTGTACCAGTAGGCATTGTTCTAATGTTGGACCAGTAGGGGTTGTTATCATGGTTGATCAGTAGGGGTTGTTCTCATGGAGGACCAGTAGGGGTTGTTCTCATGTTGGAGCAGTAGGGTTGTTCTCATGGTTGATCAGTAGTGGTTGTTCTAATGTTGGATCAGTAGGGGTTGTTCTCATGGTGTACCAGTAGGGGTTGTTCTCATGGTGGAGCAGTAGGGGTTGTTCTCATGGTTGATCAGTAGGGGTTGTTCTAATGTTGGACCGGTAGGGGTTGTTCTCATGGTGTACCAGTAGGGGTTATTCTCATGGTTGATCAGTAGGGGTTGTTCTCATGGTGTACCAGTAGGGGTTGTTCTCATGGTGTACCAGTAGGGGTTGTTCTCATGGTTGATCAGTAGGGGTTGTTCTAATATTGGACCAGTAGGGGTTGTTCTCATGGTGTACCAGTAGGGGTTACTTCTCATGTTTGATCAGTAGGGGTTGTTCTCATGGTGTACCAGTAGGGGTTGTTCTCATGGTGGAGCAGTAGGGGTTGTTCTCATGGTTGATCAGTAGGGGTTGTTCTAATGTTGGACCAGTAGGGGTTGTTCTAATGTTGGACCAGTAGGGGTTGTTCTCATGGTGTACCAGTAGGGGTTGTTCTCATGGTGGAGCACCAGGGGTTGTTCTTATGGTTGATCAGTAGGGGTTGATCTAATGTTGGACCAATAGGGGTTGTTCTAATGTGTGACCAGTAGGGGTTGTTCTCATGGTGTACCAGTAGGGGTTGTTCTCATGGTTGATCAGTAGTGGTTGTTCTCATGGTTGATCAGTAGTGGTTGTTCTAATGTTGGATCAGTAGGGGTTGTTCTAATGTTAGACAAGTAGGGGTTGTTCTAATGTTGGACCAGTAGGGGTTGTTCTCATGGTTGATCAATAGTGGTTGTTCTATTGGTGGATGAGTAGGGGTTGTTCTCATGGTGGATCAGTAGGGGTTGATCTAATGTTGGACCAGTAGGGGTTGTTCTAATGTTGTACCAGTAGGGGTTGTTCTCATGGTTGATCAATAGTGGTTGTTCTCATGGTGGATCAGTAGGGGTTGTTCTAATGTTGGACCAGTAGGGGTTGTTCTAATGTTGGACCAGTAGGGGTTGTTCTCATGATGGACCAGTAGGAGTTGTTCTCATGATGGACCAGTAGGGGTTGTTTTCATGGTGCACCAGTAGGGGTTGTTCTAATGTTGGACCAGTAGGGGGTGTTCTCATGGTTGATCAATAGTGGTTGTTCTATTGGTGGATCAGTAGGGGTTTTTCTAATGTTAGACAAGTAGGGATTGTTCTAATGTTGGACCAGTAGGGTTTGTTCTCATGGTTGATCAATAGTGGTTGTTCTATTGGTGGATCAGTAGGGGTTGTTCTAATGTTAGACAAGTAGGGGTTGTTCTAATGTTGGACCAGTAGTGGTTGTTCTCATGGTTGATCAATAGTGGTTGTTCTATTGGTGGATCAGTAGGGGTTGTTCTCATGGTGGATCAGTAGGGGTTGATCTAATGTTGGACCAGTAGGGGTTGTTCTAATGTTGGACCAGTAGGGGTTGTTCTCATGGTTGATCAATAGTGGTTGTTCTATTGGTGGATCAGTAGGGGTTGTTCTAATGTTAGACAAGTAGGGGTTGTTCTAATGTTGGACAAGTAGGGGTTGTTCCCATGGTTGATCATAGTGGTTGTTCTCAATGTGGACAGTAGGGGTTGTTCTAATGTTAGACAATAGGGTTGTTCTAATGTTGACAGTATAGGTTGTTCTCATGGTTGATCAATAGTGGTTGTTCTATGGTTGGATCATAGGGTTGTTCTAATGTTAGACAAGTAGGGGTTGTTCTAATGTTGGACCAGTAGGGTTTGTCCTAATGTTGACCAGTAGGGTTGTTCTCATGGTGGACCAGTAGGGCTTGTTCTAATGTTGGATCAGTAGGGTTGTTCTAATGTAGATCAGTAGGGGTTGTTCTAATGTTGGACCAGTAGGGGTTGTTCTCATGGTTGATCAATAGTGTTGTTCTATTGTTGGATCAGTAGGGTTGTTCTAATGTTGGACCAGTAGGTTTGTTCCCATGGTTGATCAGTAGTGGTTGTTCTCATGGTGGATCAGTAGGGTTGTTCTAATGTTAGACAAGTAGGGTTGTTCTAATGTTGGACCAGTAGTGGTTGTTCTCATGGTTGATCAATAGTGGTTGTTCTCATGGTGGATCAGTAGGGGTTGATCTAATGTTGGACCAGTAGGGGTTGTTCTAATGTTGGACCAGTAGGGGTTGTTCTAATGTTGGACCAGTAGGGGTTGTTCTCATGATGGACCAGTAGGGGTTGTTCTCATGGTTGATCAATATGGTTGTTCTCATGGTGGATCAAAGGGGTTGTTCCCATGTTGACCAGTAGGGTTTTCTCATGGTGGATCAGTAGGGTTGTTCTAATGTTGGACCATAGGGGTTGTTCTAATGTTGGACCAGTAGGGTTGTTCTCATGATGACCAGTAGGGGTTGTTCTCATGGTTGATCAATAGTGGTTCTATGGTGGATCAGTAGGGGTTGTTCTAATGTTAGAAAAGTAGGGGTTGTTCTCATGGTGGATCAGTAGGGTGTTCTCATGGTGGACCAGTAGGGTTGTTCTCATGGTTGATCAATAGTGGTTGTTCTATTGGGGATCAGTAGGGGTTGATCTAATGTTGGACCAGTAGGGTTGTTCTAATGTTGGACCAGTAGGGGTTGTTCTAATGTTGGACCAGTAGGGTTTGTTCTCATGGTTGATCAATATGGTTGTTCTCATGGTGATCAGTAGGGGTTGATCTAATGTTGGACCAGTAGGGTTGTTCTAATGTTGGACCAGTAGGGGTTGTTCTCATGGTTGATCAATAGTGGTTGTTCTCATGTGGATCAGTAGGGTTTTCTAATGTTGGACCATAGGGTTTTCTAATGTTGGACCAGTAGGGTTGTTCTCATGATGGACCAGTAGGGTTTGTTCTCATGGTGGACCAGTAGGGGTTGTTCTAATGTTGGACCAGTAGGGTTTGTTCTCATGTTGATCAATAGTGGTTGTTCTCATGGTTTATCAGTAGGGGTTGTTCTAATGGTTGATCAGTAGGAGTTGTTCTAATGTTGGACCATAGGGGTTGTTCTAATGTTGGACCAGTAGGGGTTGTTCTCATGATGGACCAGTAGGGTTGTTCTCATGGTGGACCAGTAGGGTTTGTTCCCATGTTGGACCAGTAGGATTGTTCTCATGATGGACCAGTAGGGTTGTTCTCATAGTTGATCAATAGTGGTTGTTCTATTGGTGGATCAGTAGGGTTGTTCTAATGTTGGACCAGTAGGGTTGGTTCTCATGGTTGATCAATAGTGTTGTTCTCATGGTTGATCAGTAGGGGTTGTTCTCATGGTGGATCAGTAGGGGTTGTTCTAATGTTGGACCAGTAGGGTTGTTCTAATGTTAGACAAGTAGGGGTTGTTCTAATGTTGGACCAGTATGGTTGTTCTCATGGTTGATCAGTAGTGGTTGTTCTCATGGTGGATCAGTAGTGTTTGTTCTAATGTTAGACCAGTAGGGGATGTTCTAATGTTGGACCAGTAGGGGTTGTTCTCATGGTTGATCAATAGTGGTTGTTATATTGGTGGATCATAGGGGTTGTTCTAATGTTGGACCAGTAGGGGTTTTCTCATGAAGGACAGTAGGGGTTGTTCTCATGGTTTATCAGTAGGGTTGTTCTCATGGTGGATCAGTAGGGGTTGTTCTAATGTTGGACCATAGGGTTGTTCTCTGGTGGACCAGTAGGGTTGTTCTAAGTTGGACCATAGGGTTTGTTCTCATGGTTGATCAATAGTGGTTGTTCTATTGGTGGATCAGTAGGCGTTGTTCTAATGTTGGACAGTAGGGTTGTTCTCATGATGGACCAGTAGGGTTGTTCTCATGGTGGACCAGTAGGGTTTGTTCCCATGGTTGATCAGTAGGAATTGTTCTAATGTTGGACCAGTAGGGGTTGTTCTAATGTTGGACAGTAGGGTTATTCTAATGTTGATCATAGTGGTTGTTCTATTGGTTGATCATGTGGTTGTTTCTAATGTTGGACCAGTAGGGTTGTTCTCATGGTGGACCAGTAGGGATTGTTCTAATGTTGGACCAGTAGGGGTTGTTCTAATGTTGGATCAGTAGGGGTTGTTCTCATGGTTGATCAATAGTGGTTGTTCTATTGGTGGATCAGTAGTGGTTGTTCTAATGTTGGACCAGTAGTGGTTGTTCTCATGGTGGACCAGTAGGGTTGTTCTAATTTGGACCAGTAGGGTTGTTCTCATGGTTGATCAATAGTGGTTGTTCAAATGGTTGATCAATAGTGATTGTTTTCATGTGGACCAGTAGGGTTGTTCTCATGGTTGATCAAAAGTGTTGTTCTATTGGTGATCAGTAGTGGTTGTTCTAATGTTGGACCAGTAGGGTTGTTCTAATGTTGGACCAGTAGGGTTGTTCTAATGTTGGACCAGTAGGGGTTGTTTCTAATGTTGGACCAGTAGGGTTGTTCTAATGTTGGACCAGTAGGGGTTGTTCTCATGTTGATCAATAGTGGTTGTTCTAATGTTGGACCAGTAGGGGTTGTTCTCATGGTTGATCAATAGTGGTTGTTCTCATGGTTGATCAATTGGTTGTTCTCATGGTGGACCAGTAGGGGTTGTTCTCATGTTTGATCAGTAGTGTTGTTCTCATGGTGGATCAGTAGGGTTGTTCTAATGTTAGACCAGTAGGGGTTGTTCTTATGTATGACCAGTAGGGTTGTTCTCATGGTTGATCAATAGTGGTTGTTCTATTGGTGGATCAGCCAGTAGGGCTTGTTCTAATGTTGGATCAGTAGGGGTTGTTCTCATGGTGGACCAGTAGGGCTTGTTCTAATGTTGGATCAGTATGGTTTTTCTCATGGTGGACCAGTAGGGCTTGTTCTAATGTTGGACCAGTAGGGGTTGTTCTCATGGTGGACCAGTAGGCTTGTTCTAATGTTAGACCAGTAGGGGTTGTTCTAATGTTAGGACCAGTAGGGTTTGTTCTAATGTTAGACCAGTAGGGGTTGTTCTCATGATGGACCAGTAGGGATTGTTCTCATGGTGGACCATAGGGTTGTTCTAATGTTGGATCAGTAGGGGTTGTTTCATGGTGGACCAGTAGTGGTTGTTCTAATGTGGACAGTAGGAGTTGTTCTAATGGTGGACCATTAGGGCTTGTTCTCATTTTGGATCAGTAGGGTTGTTCTCATGGTTGATCAGTAGTGGTGATTCTAATGTTGGACCAGTAGGGGTTGTTCTATGGTGGACCAGTAGGGGTTGTTCTCATGGTGGACCAGTAGGGCTTGTTCTAATGTTGTAACCAGTAGGGGTTGTTCTAATGTTGGATCAGTAGTGTTGTTCTCATGGTGGACAGTAGGGTTGTTCTCATGGGGGACAAGTAGGAGTTGTTCTAATGTTGGACCAGTAGGGTTGTTCTAATGTTGGACCAGTAGGGGTTGTTCTAATGTTGGACCAGTAGGGTTGTTCTAATGTTGGACCAGTAGGGGTTGTTTAATTTTGGACCAGTAGGGCTTGTTCTAATGTTGGACAGTAGGGTTGTTCTCATGGTGGACCAGTAGGGCTTGTTCTAATGTTGATCCAGTAGGGGTTGTCTCATGGTTGATCAGTAGGATTGTTCTCATGTTAGACAGTAGGGGTTGTTCTAATGTTGGACCAGTAGGGGTTGTTCTCATGGTGGACCAGTAGGGCTTGTTCTAATGTTGTACCAGTAGGGTTGTTCTCATGTATGGATCAGTAGTGGGTTGTTCTATGTGGACCAGTAGGGCTTGTTCTAATTTTGGACCAGTAGGGGTGTTCTCATGGTTGATAGTAGTGGTTGTTCTAATAGTGGACCAGTAGGTCTTGTTTCATGGTTGACCAGTAGGAGTTGTTCCCATGGTGGACCAGTAGGGGTTATTCTAATGTTGGACCAGTAGGGTTTGAATATCTTTAGAGTAAACCATATATAATATGTGCATGCCTGAATACAAATTACTCATTTAAGGAACAAGTCAGTTTTGATCAATGTATAGAGAATAGAATGTAGCTCCAGATGAAAAAGATATCTATTGGATGAGTGTGTTCATTAACTCAGTAGCATCAAATACACCAAGTTATATGAAAGACAAAGTAAATTGTAAAAAATTAGGTCTAATTATGGAACTTTAAATACTAAATAAACTTTAAACTCCACTCCAATGTTCAACTAATATCATTACTCTACTTATTTTTTAGAAATATATGTATATTTGGCTATCTTTGTTTTAAAATATAACTGGAGTATACGGGAGACATAATAAAATTCCTCTAAGTGGTGATACCTGTTTATACACTTTACATTGTTTTGGTCTTTTTTTTTTTACAAAATTCACTTTATTGTGCAAATTTATTTTAAAAAGTATTGTTTTTTAGAATTGTTAACTTACATATTTCTTAAAATCATTATAATTCAGCTAGAAAACATATCTTGATGAATGATACAATCATTTTCCTAAATAACTTAGAAATTAGATTAGTTAAAGTTGTAGAAGTCAATAAAAGCCCCTGGTTGGGTGCCAATTGAAAAACTCTCAAAGAGGCTTCTTTATACTGAAACCCACTTTTGGGCTCTAATCATAAAATTTAAAGACCCCAGATGGTTAACAGTTTTTAATATCCTACGAAAGCCTCTCGATGGGCACCAATTTTAGAACTCTACAAAAATTACAACTTATAATGTTAACATCCATCCCTGGCTATCTTAGCTTCTCTTATCGATGTGATTTATATTAGGAATTCCCACTCATACAATAAATATACTTTGAACCACTTTTATATTAATGTATTATTAGTACATATTCCTTACATGTTATTACTATAACAATTTACAACTTAAGGGCCTGTACAACTGACCCATCGTTAAGCCAGTCACCATACACTATAACATAATTAAATATGTGGTGACAAGCAAAACATGTTTTGTCACCACCCCGATCACTGCATGTCTCTCTCTGGTGTAACAGTCAGTCAGAGTTTATTTCTGCTTCACGTCTTTTTCAAACTCTGATGACATCGAATATTGCACCAGAGTAGGGCTGACAATCTCGAACTATCCCAAGAGAGTAGTTTGAATTCAGGCTTTCTGGTTGGCTGGACAATGCAACTGCTCCGTACTAAGGGAAAGGTGTATTTTTCTTAGAATGAAAACTAAGTGCAAGATCAGCTCTTTTCGTTTTGGTTTCATCGTCCAACACACCCAGTAAGCACATTTAAAATAAAATAAATGTATTGACTTCCAAACTGCCTGAAGGGCTTAAATATTCTAAAATGCAAAGGAATGATTAAAAATAATATTATAAAATAAAGAGAATTCCCAAATTTAAATATAAAATGCAAATAAAATATTAAAACTGTAGTCTCATCCCTTCTTTTTGAAACAACATAGGGTTTAAAGTTGGGATATTACAAAGTGTTTAGATAGAAATTTTTATTTTCAGTTTTTTTTACTAAACAAAGTAGGATTAAGAAGAGTGAAGTATTTGCTCTCGTTTTTAAAACATGTTATATAATATAATATATAATAATATATAATAATATATAATGGAGTAAAATGCTGTTACACAGGAACCATTTTTAAAGCTTTATTTTTTAAACATTCATGAAAATATCGTCCCAGCTACTTTTCCATGGACTACCCTCTAGTAAAATATTATCACTGTTGACAGCAAAATAATTTGTCCTTACTACCTACTGTATGTTAATAAAGAATAAAAATAGAGGAAAAGTATGGTTTATGATTTCATTCAAAGAAAACTAGAGAAGAGTAAATACATTCATTCGATTTTTCTCATCTTTAAATAAGAGGTTGAAACTATAATTCCTTAAACAAACTATTTTTCTTACCCTATGTTTAGGGCACTATACTCACACTACTATATACTTACTCACCATTGGCTGGATTGTTGTAGGTAAACTAAATCTTAGCTAGGTGCCATGAAAGTGGCTTTCCATATGTTATTTATCAATTTAATTTTATGATTCTATTTCCACAGTAATGGAGGTGCACTATTTTAAATGGTCTTCAATATCTAGGCCTATGCCTTATTTAAAGCATTATTATATGTATGTTAAATCAACTTATAGTTAATGGTCTTGGAAGATTTACCTACACGAAAAGGAGTAAGAGTGACCTATGTAGAGCTATGGTATGTACATAATAATGTGTATCTTTATCGCCAAGGAGCAACTAGAAATTTACTGTCATATTGGTGTAAGGGGAATTCCACTGACTTCAAGATGAATACATCACATGATTTAATGCTTGCTGAGATGTAATGAGCCATATTTAAAAGAAAATCCAAAAGAATAAAGGAACCAAGGCAACTCCCACAAGTAATAAAGTCGTTAGGATAGCATGGACAAGTTGAAAGGAGGCTGTCAAATGTAATTGGTTCAACACGAACCAGGGGAATCTCTTAAACTTCCAAGGTTTGGAGAAGGGGGCCTATGGAAGACTCTCAATCTCTTTTTCAGAACAACTTCTGTCCCATCACAGAAGAATAATTTTTAGTCTATGCATAAACGACTATTTAAAAAAACTTGTTTAAGTTACCGATTGACAGTACCGTCTATTGAGCTGGCTTAATGTGTGGAAAACCTCTAAAGAAGATATATTCACTGTGTTGCCATCATGTAGCACAGAACCACATCCCTTCCCCAACATTACATTTTAGTTTCTTACTTTTCTGTTAATTTATAGATAAGTATATTTTACACCACCTTACATAACACAAAACTATACTCCTATATGTTTATGCCCAAGTTCTAGATGAAATTAGCAGATCCTATTAATTTGTAAAATATATATACTGTTTTCTCATTATGATTTATATAATTAATTCTGTAATAACAGTTGCACCAAGACATGTCAGATTGAAGGGTTGGTAATAGGTAACTTTTTCCGTATGGTAGCTATAAGGGGACATCAGTAAATAGATCACAAATGGTTCTAAAAAAAAAGCAAGTGAGATACCAATTTAAAAAAAACTATGACAACATTTACATTCTTTATTTCTTGATTAATCTCTACCGATATTGATACACCCATCCCACCTCTAGAGCGGTACCTCAAAACCCACAGTATAGAAGTCTTTAATATGTTGTCTCAGTCACATTCTCACCTAATCTTCAACCTCTTCATCAACCGTAAAACCTTTACGTACCACAAAGGGGTTTTTGAGCCGACCAAACAGGTGAAAATTGCTAGGGTCTAAGTCAGGGCTGTAAGGTGGATGGTCAAGAAGTTCACAGTATAGTTCTTCAATTCTGTCCTTTGTTAATTGAAATGTATGACGTCTGGCAGTGTCATGATGGAACAGTACTCCTTTTGTAAATAGGCTTGGATTTTATTTTTTTATCCAACCTGAAGCTTAGACGAAACTTTGCGGGTTGTTTGGATTATCAGAAAGAAGGCTAAAATCTCTATGCTTTTGTGAAGGTAGTGGTACTGGAGCAGTAGATGGTGTCTTTTAAGGACAGTAACGAGGTACTTCATCAAATAACTTTGCGCATTCAGTCTCGAATATCCGGGGAAGTATCCTGAATTCCCAAAATGGTGGACTAAATTGTTTGGGAGGCTCATTTGAATATGTCTGTGACGGCCTTTGCTGGTGTAGGTTCGTGACTGAACATACAAGCGGTTGAAGCCAGGTTGTATAAGCTCTCAGGGAAGGTCTCGGAAAACCCAATATCTTGTCTGAGGTGAGTGGCTGATAAGCTTGTAACACAGGCAATTTTAGCAGCGGAAAAGGTTTGGTTGGTAGACACTGCCTTACAAGGGGCTGCTGCTCACTGGTGGCATCTGCCTTCAATGAAGGTGTGGATTCCTGGGCAATATTTAATAAGGCATTTTGCAGGGAAATTTGGACCACGGAGAAGCAATGCCAGATATGTGCTAGATTGTATAATGAGTGGTTCCGGGAAAGGGATGGGGTCTTGACAATGGAGCTCCATTTCTTAAGAGTATTTGAATTAAGTTGTCACCTATATATGTCTATTTCTGTTGCTGAGCTGATAAATATGGCGGTGGGATAGTTTCCTTTCGCGTGGAAGGAGTTGTTGGCTTTAGGTAATAAGGAGTCACTTCCAATGTTCCGGTAAGAGCTAAGGAAGGTTGACCAGTTGGAGACAATGCGTTGAATATCGCGAATGAGCAACCGAGGCCGGGTATGGTTCTACCCACCACAATTTGCCCGACCACCTCCACCTCCTTCTGGATCGCAGCTGGGACTGAGGTACCAGAAAATCCTGTCCCACCACCAGGGAGTGCTCAGTTATTTACCGTATAGGAAGATCGCCGTAAGTAGAATAGATCACCTCTAGTTGAATAGAGATCCTTGCCAGGCTCACTGACTGGGATACCTAAAGAACAGGCTCTGGAGTTAGTTATAGTGGACGAAGAGGTAAAATATCAGCCCTGTGCAAGACGTCAGAAAAAGCTCAAGGAAATTGTGAGGAAGAGGCGTCACGAGAACGAACGTTGGAGAGACAGAGGCCACCGAAGGATGGCATGGATGAACATATTGAGGAGAGAAAATAAAGATTGTTCCGTGAAAGACCTCATTGGGGAACCAGGTAAGGAGTGTATGTATGCAGGGAAAGATTTTGGGGTAGAGCTTGAAGAGTCAAACTTCAAATCCTTATAAACAGAGCCTGCGGGTCATAGGGATACACAGAGGAGTGCGAGGAAATGAAGCCTTTAGAGCGTTGGGATGCGGTGACTTAGTGGCTAAATGACAATCTTCGAATGGACCTGTTGGAGGAGGAGCACACGCAGAGAGAGCTAGAGTAGCCTCTGTTTCCGGAGCTGGAAGTTAGGATAAAAGATTTGTGGGTGAGGTGCCTGCTGGACTCTGGTACAGAAGTCATATTTATGTAAGATTAGCTAACAGATGCGATTATCGAAAAGAACCAAAGCTCTTTTGTTAACCCTTTGCCAAGAATGCCAATACTGGGGGTGACCAATCCGAAGAGTCCAGCGATTACCCGACAAATCCATTGGGATGTCTATGGGTTAGGTAAAGTCAGATAAATAATATGTTTTGTAGTAGGGTTGATTAAGCAATGATTCTAGGGTTAGATTCCCTCGTGTAGAATCTTATCAGCTTGGATTTTGGTATTAAAGAGATAGATTTCAACCAAACAATTCCTTTCTTAAAGAATACGAACTGGATCTGGAACCTCGACGCTTCGGTGATAAAGGTCTCGTATGCCGTTAGGCCGTTAGAAGAACTGGACTCTCTCTTGAAAATTTTGTGAAGAGGGAGACACTACATTAAGCTACCAAAAAATCCACTGTCATCGGATGTTTTGGGAGAATTTGTTAAAGAAACCCCGGATTGGGTCCTTATTAGGATAAAGTGGATCTTTCTCTTCTAAAGGAATATCGCTGGGCATTCTTAGACCCCTGTATTTGAATAGATCCTACGAAGCAGATATCAAGCTCACGGGCAGTAAGGCAAATTTCCACAGGAGGTATCGTTTTTCGAAAGCATACAAAGCAGAACTGGACGTCCACATCAATAAAATTTTGGAAGCAGATATAATCAGCTGTTGTTCCAGTACTTTTGTCAACCCACTTGTCTGTGTCTTCAACAAGGAGCATTTGGTAAGACTTGGTTTAGACGATCATAGGCTGAACCAACTGGTCGTGAATGACCGAGAGTAATCAACTGTCTTTGAAAAAATGGTTCCACAGCTTTTTGGGATCAAGTACATTAGCACGATGGCTATCAAGCAGAGAGAGGTGTTATCAGTGAACCGTTCTCACCCTACGCCTAAAAGCTAGAGGCTACTACTAGCCTAAAGAGGGTGGATGGAAATTAAAGAAATTATTACAACAAAAAGTTAAACATTTGCCAGTTAAAGAAATGTTTGAATTATTTATTCATTGTAATAAACAGGGGTTGAAACAACAAATTACATGACCTTACAAGTCAATCTGAAGTATGTTGGAAAACAAATAAATCATGGGTGAGTATGCACTTGCGCAATAGGTTTGAAAGTATATTTCAATTTCTCAAGGTAGAGTATTATTTTATTTGAACTACTCTGGAAAAGACCCAAAATATAAACAAAATCGTTAATATTATAAAAATACTTTAAGGAACCTTTCTTAAATGATTTACAAAGCATTTGATTCACCACAGTTAATTCAGAAAAACAAATTTTAAATTTAATTATCGAATTAGATATTTATTCAAAATTTAAATTACTAAACCTTACGATGATTACAAAGAGCTTAAGGAGTCTCTTTTAAATGGTTTACAACGCGTCTGATTCACCACTGTGAATACAGGCAAAACAAATTTAAATTTTAGGATCCAATTTAAATATCGAATTAGATATTTATTACTAGAACAAAGGTTTGACTTTCCGACTAAAACTCAAACCCTCGCGGAACTATTACCCTCGTCACTTTTAAAGAATTCGACAAAATTCCTACATTAAAAAAATATATCTAATATTAAAATAGAAAACAAAGCATCATTATGTTAGAATACTTGCAATTTCTCATTAAATGAGTCGGTGAATTTTAAAGTCAAAATCTTACTAACCAAGACAAATAAGTTACTTTAATATTTACTCCGAAGAAGATACGTCTACAAAAATAACTTATAAAATATTATTAAATTAAAGTATTTAAACAATTATTGGTAACGACACGAACAATAAAAAGTAATATTTAAACTAAAGATGTCAAGCCAAAAAAGGAATTTAAAAAATGTGGCTACCCAAAAATTTCAAGAAATTACTAAGATACTTTGCGCCCAAGCGGCAATAGGAAACATTAAGTGTTCTATAACATAATTTACTTTTAAAAATAAAACCTTTAGCAAAAAGTTACAGATTCCCACACTGGCTGATTTCAACTACATAAAAAACCTAAGTGCTCAAGATAATTAAACCCATAGTTGTAATATAAAGTTTATATAATCAATAAAAAAAATATATCTATTTATAACCATTCTATCTATATAATATTCTAGTACTAAATAGGAATTCCGTGAAGTGTCTGATGTAATAGTCCTCGATGCTAGCTGAACGCTAGCTATATATAGGTCTAGTTGATAGATTGGTAGGTGGGAAATTTCCTTATTAGGAAATTGATTATTAGTAGTATAACACACACGCCAAGCAGCTGGTGGATATGATACGTCTTTTTAGTCACGTCCACCAGTCTCTTGGTGTGTTGTAGATCCATTTGACTTATTCTCAAGACTCGAACATCATACATACACATGGTGAGCGGATGCAGTCTCTAGCTACGTTAATTCGGTCACGTAGACCAGTTCAAGAATACGAGTGATCCTCCTGTAGCCCAGCGGGGCCAATCAGAGTATTTCTGGAAACATTTATTGAAACGTCTTGTTGCTGCATTATTCATAGCTTGTTAGTACATATCTTCGTTTTATAATTTGTTGTGACCAGGCTGGTTATGGAAGTCACGCTATTCTGGAAGATACACGAGTGAGTAGAGCCCCTATATTAAATAAATTAAGATTGTGATATTTAATAATGCTGGATGTCTATGAGTATAAGCTTATTTGGGGTGATAGTATATGCTAGTATTTGTATTGCAGCATGTCTATATGTATAGGCTTATTTGGAGCGGGTAGTAACATTGTGATATTAGTAGTACAAGCTAATGTTACAACAGGGAAAGCTGAGGTTTGAGGTCAGTTAATATATGGCTTTTATATATAAGTCCCGGCGTATACGTTCATTGTGATCCCATTGTGTGATAACTTCCGTGGCTGAATTCACACGCTGTATGAACTGTGTTCTTGGGGAGTCATGTGTTGGGTTTTTCCTAGCTGATGTAAACGATTTGCTCATTACCTCTCCCATTCTCGAAGAGCATATCGAACATTAGGGGCACGTGTTCAGACGAATTAATAATAGTACCAATATGACCATAAAGCTGATTAAATCCAAGTTCTTTTAGGGAAAAGATTCTGTTTCTAGGCCACATTACAATTCCTGTAGGGACCAGGCCCGACCCATCTAAACTTCAGATGATCAGAGACTATCCGGTACTGAGGGATAGGACGCAGGTAAAGAAAGGTATTCCTGGGTGTTGTTGGCTATTATGGGTGCTACACCGACTGGTTAGCTCTAGAGGCAGTCCCGTTGTTCAGATTGCTGAAGGAGGACATCCACTGGCAATTCAAATAGGAAAGAAATGGTTGCGTTCCAAAGGACGAAAGATTTATTTTTTATAAGAAGGTACTGATCAAAACATTCCAAACATAACGAAACATATTACGTTACCACTAATGCTAGTGGCTACGTTTTGGAAGTGACCATCCACCAGGTGAACGAAACGGGTTCATAAATGGTGGTGGTAATGGACAGTTGGAAGTTGAGTGGGGAGTTGAATTACTCTATAACAGAAAAGGAGTGCTTAGTAGTGGCTTGGGCATTGCATACACTCAGGAGGCTTTTGTTAGGTAGTGCATCGTGTGTACCTAATTTACACCACTAATTTTCCTGCGTGAAATAACTAATCAAGAGGCTGGTACATACCCATGTTATGTTATTTAAAGACGGTGAATACAATTCCATAATTTTAAGGTTTGGGAACCCCCTACCAGGCATGTGTTTTCTCTTAAACCTTGATTTGAGGGCATTTTTGGAGACCGTGACTACTGTTTGTTGCGGAAGTCCTAAATGACTACGTTGAACTTGGCTGACCCCAATGCCGTTAGCCACTTATGGTTAAAGCTTGACAACAACAAACCCTGAGAGCAGGGTTTTAGTAAAGTCCCACTGGGGCTTATTAGATGGGATAGAGGCACTATCGGTGGGGTTCTGAACTTCTTAGACCTAGACGCAAGCGTACACATGCTTACTGACGTGTGTTTAGTAGACTCGAGAAGGAATCTAAATGTTATTTGACCAATAATATCTTTACAATTACCTTGAGGTTGCGTGGGTCTTAAATATGAATCAGTACCAATCTAGTGTGCCAATAGCTTGTTTATTATTACTATTTTTATGAAAGTCATCGTTGACCAGGATTTATTATCTTCCAGGAAAGTTCGAGAGACCTCTCTGTGAGCAAGCCTCATAATTGTTGCCAGAGTAAAGATACTGTATTTTATTATATGCTGTTCATGCATTAGGTTGTAGAGTATGTATTTAGAAGTCGTTTAGTATTAAATTAGATTGATGAATCATCGACCGCTAGTCTTAGAATATTTTAGCCTGCCAAATGTTTTTGGGGCTACCAAAATTAAATATTGATTTATGTTATAAAATTTAATACTAATCCATTCTTTGAGTTTGTTGTTAGTTTACTTTCACTACGCTGAGTGTCTCAAGAAATTATATGCATAGGTAAGTATGCTTCTGTACCCTCTTCCTTTCCCCCATCATGCCCCTTGTAGAGGCATACTATATAGCTTTACTTAGAGGTCCCGTAGAGATGGATCGGTGTTTCTAACTGATGACATTTAAAAGAGAAGAGTGATTGAGGTGCACCCAAGCTCACAACATTATCACATTACCTTCAAGTTAGTACGATCCCCTCCCTCCCCCGGTTTTCCCAGCATTCTCTCTAGCGTCATGTCACTTGATTCTTGAGTTGGCCGAGTGGTGGAGCTTGTAGTCGTTCTAGAAGTGGCGACAGCTGGTGAGTTAGGTAAGGATTAATTTCCTTACACTTGTAGTTTTAATGTTTAGGTAAGCCAGTTGTGGTACGTTAGAAACTTAAATGGTTTGATCAACGGCATTATTTTAAATATATTAATTCTTTCTAAGCAATCAGACCATCTTCAATAATCAAGCCTCGCCATCTTCAGTGTGGTTTATTACCAACAATGAGTAACTAATATAATTTGTTATATTAATTTCAGAAAATAAAATCCGTTATAGACTGTCAAGTTAAAATAAATATATTTATTAGAAGATAAATAACGTGTCCAATAATTGAAATAGTCATATTTAAACATATTTGCGTCACCAAAGCTCCCATTATAACTACGTCACGCACTGACTGTGACTAAACTTTTATTAACATTGGCATAAATCTTGGTTCACCCTCATTCAGGCAACAAAGAAAACGTCGCCCAAGATTTAATAATGTTAATTACTATAATATATTAAAATCATAAAGTTTATTAATTTAATTTAGACTTATAACACTTGCGAAGTCAAGGGAAGAGATGGAATAATTTTTTGGCTGTTTAAGGAGGAACGGCAACTGAGAGTGAAGGACTAGAGTATATCATAGAACTAATTCAAGTTTTGTAGATCATCAAAGAATGCTGTGTTTCTGTGTTAGTAGATTAGTTTGAAATAACAAACCAGATCTTTTGATATACCTATTCGCAAACTATTTATTTTGATTTTTACACGAAATTATTTTTCTACACATTAACGTACTCGTTTGTGAAAGCAAAATGTCTTAGTTAGTGGTGCGCATTGCCAATAAGCTCTTCAAATATCCTCACTGAGAATTAAATTAAGCCATAGAGTTGATCATTGAAGGTAAGCATTAAAAGCTATTTTCTTTAGGAGATGATAACTATAAGAAAAAATCTGTAACGATACAAAAGTTTATTCTTGTTATAAAAATGGTAGCATTAATTCTTTGCAAAGACGAATTCAATCAATTCAGTTTATTAAAACTATATTAAAGATATGCAATTTTCCCCAACCATGAAGAGCTTATCAATAAGCAGGCCCGGCAAATAGGGGCCACCATATAGGGGATAGCTGTATCAGGCCCCTATCCGAAAAAGGGCCAAATAAATCTGTGAGAGCCAATAGTGTTAAAAAAAAAAGACAATATAAATTAATGTATATCCATTAATAGTTGTAGTAGGCCTAATATTTATAATGGCTTAAGTTTTCTATAATGGTAATTACTTCTAAATACTGAAATTGACTTCAATGACGTCGTAAAAGACTTTGCCACCGTAAACCGTGAAAGGGATAAATCTTTTATACTTTGCAATTAATTGTCTCTGATTAATTATTGGTGTTCATATTTGAGTGTTGATACAAATTTGACCATCCCAATCAATACATTAATAATAATAATTTCCTATTTGAATATTAATACATTGACTGTTTTTTATTTTATTTTCACATCTTAATAGAGAGGACGGCCCCAAAACTTATATCGCTAGTCCAGTCAATTAGTCAGACAAACAAAATTTGTAATACAAACACATCGATATAGCCAATACCTTGCAACGCAGTTCATAAAATCATTTAAGCACTTTCCTATGAACAGTCACCTCATGTATGGTTTTAAAATGGTTAGAGTAAATTCAATTAAGTGAAAAATTATAACTGAGACACTTGAATCGAGCTATCACATAAATGATCCTGTGGACGATATTTATGTATCAGTGTGTGATACGTTTGAACTAAAAATTATATATTAAATTCCAATATACTTATTGTATAGTTAGAACTGCGTAGTCAAACACATTTAAAAAATGTGTATACATAGGCTACTCTTATATGCTAATACTTGTTTGTGGAGAGCCCAACAGCTATTAGTTCAATCTGTTTTATTTTTATTTTGCATCTTGTCTTACTAGGTAAGTACCCGTTCGGGTTATACGCTCTCAATCTTTTACCATACCCTTTGTTCAC
The DNA here is from genome assembly GCA_039000515.1 of Timema cristinae. Classification (NCBI taxonomy): domain Eukaryota; kingdom Metazoa; phylum Arthropoda; class Insecta; order Phasmatodea; family Timematidae; genus Timema; species Timema cristinae. The sequence continues at coordinate 8,296,847 of JBCFYV010003508.1, read as the reverse complement.
ACTACAGCTACTCCACCATTTTCTTGCTATTGCCCTCCTGCAGATAATATAAAGTAAATCAACACAATTAATTCAACAAATTAAATACGATATTTTAAAAAATCTAAATAAGTTTATTTAAGATCTACTAGGATGGATCAAGACATTGGTCTACAACGTTTCAACTTCAAACATTTCAGTAAAATCATTGATTGACAAGTTAGCGTTTAAATGAGTCAGTATGGGCTAAATGTATATATAATATAGCCAATACACACACATTCTATAATATGTTATAGGCAATAGCTCCATCCTCCAGTCAACATTCATCACTTCTAACACGCAGCGTTTACCATGTGGCCAGTTTCACATTCTTTTTTTCCCCTCTAAATCTTGAGAATTACAAACAAATGTCTAGCTTTTCTTTTAATGATCTCTGTATTTTTCTAATACGGTATAATGATATTGCATGGATTTATACTTCATCTTATAGACTGATGTCGAAAGAAGAAATTTTTTTCTATTAAATTAATGGCAAGGAAGACTTTTATTTAAAGAAATATAAATATTTTTGTTGTGTCCATAAACAATAAAGATGAAGTATGGAAAAATGTGATGTAGTGAAATAAAGATCCTACTGATGATTTAAAAGTAAAATAAGTGTAAAATATAAAAAATAATCTCACAATAATCTCATGAAAGAGAAATTTATATTTTTATTCGTGGTCATCCTGGGTATTCTGTTTTGTTATTATTGTGAAATGGAATTAACTTAATAGTATTGGTATTAATAAGTTGTGTGTGTGAGACCCTAGAAAATATTTATTAATGTAACCAACGTTTATCATTAGGTTTGATTTGATAAATTATTTTCATATAAAAAGCGCACTAACATCTATAGGCCCCAAATAATATAAAATATTATTTTTTGGTATTCATTTTTGTGGAATGATAGTGCCACTGGACTTTTATATTAAAATGGTTTAACATTTTGTTTGAACGTACAAACATGTAAATCCTTATTACTAATATTATATTTTCTTCACATTATGAACATACATTTTAATAATAATGTATAAAGCCCATCAGCTTTTATGATATGTTTGGCGATCTAACCTCAATTTAAACTTTCGTTTATCTGTTTATAGCAATAAAATAATAAAGTTGGTTGAGGGGGATGTAAATAATAAATTTGTTTTCGAGTGTGTACTCCAACGTACTTGTGTGCCTGTACCCAAGTCATTTATTCTTAAATTAAATTTGTTTCGAGAGTGTATTCAAAGTACTTGTGTGCCTCTACCTAAGTTCATTTATTTTAAATTAAATTTGTTTTCGAGTTTGTTTTCCAACATTTCCTATGTGCCTATACCCAAGTTAATTTATTCTTTTAATTTTTTCTATATCCTATTATAAGAATTTTAATATTTTTGACCCGTCTAAACACACAAAAATAAAAGGAAATTTCCAATGATAACAACATAAATATTTAACATATGTAATAATATCTAGAACCTAGATAGAGTTTTAAAACCAAACTAGGGTCTTTCCATTACATTTTAAAAATTTGCTGCGACATCTTTTTGTATTCTGCACATGCATGCTAGAGAGTTCAAAACCAATTTTTGTTTTTAAAAAATCCTCACAGTTTGGGGCAGCTCTCTTAGATAGCACTTGGAATACTTCGTTTCTTTAGGACTGAAAGCATTTGTGCATAGTGGTAGAATCTTTTTATATTAATTGAGAAAAGTCATTCGAAAAGCATTCTATTCTGAAGAAAATTCTGATTGATTTGGTTTACTTTTATTTAATTTTCTGATGAGTTTTTGAAATTAGACTGATGGCAAAGCTAATCAATGAAGTTTTAATTGGTTAGCTAAATTTTCAGAACAGCACAACAGTTGAATTAACTGCTTTGTTTTTTGCAAGATTTGTGGTATAGCCATATATTACCAGTAGGCCTATTACCTAAGGTGAGAAAACCTCAATATGTTTATATATTACAAATACACTACAGTCTATCAAGTAACCAATTTAATTTAAAAATTACAGTAACTTTTAATTTAATTTTACTCCAATTGTTTATATACTTGTTATAAAATGTATCTTTGTTAATTCTCAACAGTTCTTTGTTAAGTTATATAATTTACCCTCAGATTAAAACACACAAAAGTTTTTTATAACAAGTATAATAGAATTGATTTTTTTTCAATTGAAAGTTATTGAGGTCTGTAAGTTAAGTGGTTACTTGATTAAAATTGATACTTATCCACTATAAAATAGGTGGTAATATGATTTATTAAACAATATAAAATGTTAAGAGTTGTTTAAAAACAAATGCATAATATGTAAATCTATTACAAAAGAACTAGTTCAACGAATTGTGAACATTATGTTAATAATTAAAATGAATGTTTAAAACTGTGATGTTCAATTTATGCAATTATAACAAGAACTATAACCAAGAATAATGAACAATATCATTCCAAGAATTGTTATAATACATTTACATATGAGACTCTAGAAGATTGTCAAAGGAATTAGTATAACAAGACGTAAACATTAATTATAATGAGTATTTGAAGTTATTAGATATCAAGTGATGTTAAAGTTATAAATAAATGCTTATATTCCTTGTATGAATTTGATTTGGTCCTTTTTCCTTAGTAAAAGTGATGGCCGACAACATGTTTCAGCGCATTTACGCCATCATCAGGTCTGAGGCTGGAATTGAGATGTTAATCCAGATATTTACATAATGCGAAGAACCTCTTGCATTTCTTTGCATTATTTTCATTATTTTCATTATTAACATCTCAATTCCAATCTCAGACCTATTTTAAAGTGGATAAGTATCAATTTCAATCAAGTAACCACTTAACATACACACCTCAATAACTTTCAATTGAAAAACAAAACATTTCTATTATACTTGTTATAAACAACTTTTGCATGTTTGAAATTGGTAGTAAGCCTTGTTATCACTTATGCTACTTATTTTAAGTTGTTGAATGTATCAATTCTAATTAAATCTGTAAAATTGCTTTATATTTTTTACACTAGAGTCTTATCTTTTTATAAAATATAACTCTGCTAACTCTCAACAGTTCCTTGTTACATAATTTATTCTCAAAATAAAATTATGTATTATAACCTTGAAGGTTTTTGTCATTGATTTTTAATCTTTACATTTTATTAATCTAATGAAAATAACTATTGTTGATAATTAATTCTTTGACATAAGCTTATTTTCATAAATATCAAGCTACTTCAAAATTAGAAAATTAGTTTCTTTCCTTGTATATGTATGTCTGACCTCGAGAGAAGAGTAATAAAGTAACTGTGAAACAGAATGGTGGTGTTTGTCTTTTGTTTGATTAGCGAGTGAGACGTTCTCGGACGATAAAGAATATTGTAAAAGGAACGTTTTGGGCACTGACACATCAGCAATTGGGGTATCGGGAAATGTACCCAATAGTATAATATGAAAGGGGTACAAAAGATGGTGGCAGTGCGTGGTTGGAGTGACAAAAAACGACAACGGGAATTGCCGGAAATAGTTAAATTAGTTAAAATCGCGAGTGAGGTGATGGGATACTCGCGGAGGGAATATCACTCGACACCCTACAGTCCGAAAGTCAACATGGAGCGAGCCAACGGTGGGGGTCAAATGATGTCCAGACTGACCACACAAAGAAACAACAAAGAACGACAGCAACAATCAACTGGGACAAGAAAGGTTGGACTGGAGAATGGTCAGTGGATCGTCTCACTGTGCACGGGTCGCGGAGTATCTTAAAAACTTGCCAGGTATTCTGGGACGCCAGAGGGTGACTCTCTTCAAAAAAGCTAAGTAGGGCCTACACTCATATCCAAACATATTAGTGTAGTCATTTTGGGAAATAGGGAGAAGAGAGGTACTATTTTTAATAGTATCACGACCGGTACGATTTAGTTGTGGGCTGGATCGATCTTTTTGGACTATCGTGTGCAAAGAGACCTTTACTAAAAAAACATTTTCATAACTTTGGTAAAAGGGTGATCCGTGTCGACCCGGTGGGACAGAGATCGTGACGGTGTGACCATGGATATCTTGTATATAGTGTAGATGTCCACTTTTGAAAAAGGAAACAACATTGGTGTTAACAAGTCAATGTTTTTGGCCACACATACCGTGTGGTCATAAGACAGAACAACATAATGTTTACAGAGCAATTAGGAGCGTGTCGACGGGTTGACTGTTGTTAAAGAAACATATTAAAAGGGAACATTTATAATACAATGTGAACAAGATTGTCATGGAAATTGTATGAGTGATTCTACTCCGAACTGGATGCAAACAGTTACATTTTGTCTAGAATAGTCCTTTGAACCAGGCTCTGATTATCTAATCCTATGTTGTTAGTACCCAAAATCGATTTACTAAACAACTAGGCTTGTCAAGCGACTTTAAGAAGTGATTGTTACGTGCGGGAAAAGGTTGGAACATATTGGTCCTGTGCAGAATCATTTTCTACAAAGCTTCATTTAAGAGCGAACTTTGGTCCTATGCTACAAAACTAAGTTTGATTATGTTTACCTTTAAACTTATAATAAATATGTGAGACTTGGTTATCACAGGATGATGAAAATATTTACGTGGTTGATAATTTAGAGCACTCTTGTTTAATAAACTAAGTAGATTGGGATTTTGTTGTTAACATCTGTTTACCAAGGGGAACTTTGTGATTTTCATGGACCGGTCTCAAATAGAATATGCTTTGGTCTCTTTTATGTCATGTCTGTTATTCCTTTATAGTCTAGTATATTATTATGTACTTTAAGGGATTACATATATAATATTAGATGGTTGGTGGCTCTCTTCTATCAACAAATATCTAGTTTGGACATTGTTTACATTGTGTTATGTGGATCCTCGTGACATATTCAAGGAACCTTGATAGTTTGCAACATGTTTGGAAGACAAACTACGTGTACTGTCATGTCAATATTTTATTCCTTTAAGTTTATAGTCTAGTATATTATTATGTACTTTAAGGGATTCCATGTATAATATTAGATTGCTATTCATTCTCTTTTATCAAAAAATATCTAGTTTGGACCTTGTTTACATTGAGTTACGTGGACTCTCTCAACATATTCAGTTAACTTTGATAGCTTGCAATACGTTTGGAGGTTAAACTACGTGTACTGGTCATGTCAATATTATTATTCCTTTATAGTCTAGTATATTATTATGTACTCTGAGGGATTACATATATAATATTAAATTGTTAGTGGCTCCCTTTTATCAACGAAATCTAGTTTTGACATTGTTTGGATTGAGTTACATGGATCTTTTCGACGTATTCAAGGAACTTGACAAAATTCCGCACGTTTGTTTAGCAAACCAGGTATATTGGGACTTTGTTATTAGCTTTACGGTGAACTCTATTTGTTATGGATAATTTTTCTGGACATTAACCTTTTTGGTTGGCATAGTAGATCAGAATTCATTTTCAATACATTATGTTACGTCAATTTCTTCATGGTGCGATATATATACATAAACTTCCGAACCGTGGTGATATATTGCGTGTAATGTATTAGAATGTTAAGAGGTCATTACATCAGCATTATATGGTTTATAAATTGTTTACATTGTATGTCACGTGAAGTTTCATACCCTGCCCAAAGAACTTTGACAACTTACAGGACACTTTTGCTAAACTAAGCTTACTCAGTTTTATGGTAAAAGGTGGAACTTGGGTTATGAGGGGAGAATTTATAGTTGTTTGAGGTGACAAAAAAAAATCCAGATTGGAGTGGCATATCCGATTTTTTTTTTTTTTTTTTTTCATGTTACGTTGATACTGTTATGTCATCATTGTGTATTAATAGGAATTTTCTGATGTTAGGTGAACTAGTTTATAATACTATAGTTTTGCTTAACCACATGGTGGGAACCAGTGTTGTCCTGGTTGACGTGTAGTGGCCCGGAGAGATGGATCCAACTCGGCTAGTAAAGGACGAATTGTTCTACGAGATCTCTATAAGGGGTGCGACCCCGGCCAGCTCGGTGGCAGAGATGAGATGTCAATTATCAGAATTAGTAGACCGAGAAGAGGACGAAGGGGAAGAACTAATCAACAGGGAACTGGTGCCTGGGTTTACTACAGAGGGCCCTCATTTATTACGTAAGCTTGAAAGATTAAAAGAAGACACTAAGGGGGATCAGAAGCCGAGTTATTCCCAGGGAAAAAAAATTGTTAGCGACGAGTCGATACATTCTCGACAGAGCAAAGCGTGCCCGACTGGATGACCCATCTTTGGAGGAAAAAAGAGCAAAGCTCGTGGAAGAAAGTTCTCAATTACATGCACGTCTCCTGTCGTTACTAAAGAGCCCGAAAGGAGAGGAGAAGGAGTCAGACCTAAGGGAATTTGATGGACAGGGAAGTTTGGGGAGACCAGACACAGTAGGCCCGGAAGCGGAAACCACAAGGAAAGGGGAGACAGTGACCAACAAGCCAGGAACTAGTTTACGGACGGAGGGAATGCCCCGCAGAGCAACTCGTACGGTAGCAGGACAACTTGACCAATCCCGCCTCGACGAGCCGGTGTTGGAGAGTCTAGCACACAGGACGCCGCTGAGGGAAGATTCGGCTGGTGTTTGTCCTCAATCTCGTCCGTGATTGGAAAGTCAAGTTTACGGATCAGATGCAACCGGTGGACTTTATCGAACGGATAACCGAACTCAAAGAAATTTATAAGCTCACGGACAAAGAGGGTTGGAAGCGTTATCGGAACTATTCATAGGGAAAGGGCTGAGCTGGGTTCGGAACAACACAAGCACCTGGAAAACCTAGGATGATTTCATAGGGAGTTTTAGGTTGAACTTTTTCCCTTCTAATTACTTAATGACATTAGAAGATGATATCAGAGGATGACAACAGGGACCACGAGAATGTGTAGCAGAATATCTGGTAGATATTCAAACCCTAATACGACGCCACGGAGGATTTTCATTATCGAGGAGCATAGACAGAATTTACAACAACCTAAGGCAGAAATTAAAATAAACATTGAACGGTCACGGATCGGCACTATTAAAGAACTACAAGAGGTGGCTACACGTTTCGAACTCACTCAAAGAGAGATTTCCCAGTACAAGGCAATACACTCCGAACAAATATGTATGAACGGACCCATCCCACCAAACGAACTCGGGGTGATTAGGCCGACTAGGCCATGGAGGCCACCGGGAGGGTCCCAACAGCGCCCACGATCAGGACCGCTTACCCGAAAAGGGGTTAACGCGGAAGGTAGGAGGACACTTCCAAGTATGACAAACCAAGCAAGGAAGGAACCTGTGGTGGATCCACGAGGGTTACCCGAGGAAATGCTACCAGTGTGGGTCGACCGATCACCTATAAGAAATTGTTCTTATGGGAAGGGCAGACAGAGTCCAAGAGTGGGTGGAGTGGTTCACATTTGTTTGCAGTTCAGGGAACTAAAGGGTGCAAAGTGCCTGCCTAGAAGGAAGAGGGATAACCTATTGCGTGGGTGAGAGTCAGAATGGGAGAAATATCTACGGTTGCTCTGTTGGATACAGGACGGCAGATAATTTACTTTCGGGAGAATTCTACCACAAACTCCAAGACAACGGGTTAGTAAGAGGAGTGGAGAGGTGTAACTTAAATGTATATTAGCCAATGGACAACCCTTATAGATCAAAGAAAAGGCTAAAGTATCGATGGGGATAGGATCATTTACGTGGCCTGTCTGGTTTTTGATATCTCCCTCATTACTCACGGAGGCCATCTTAGGGAAGAAATTCATAGGGAATTTGGGACTGAAGATAGATTTTCGCGAAGAGGAGGTGACGTTCCCGTTTGCGACAGGATTCTGGTACCATTAGAGATAATAGGTAACCTGGGAGTGAGGGCGGTTAGTATGGTAGGCGACTTGACGAAGGTGGAGTCAGTAAATCTAGTGGAAGAATTTACGGACGTAGTGACAAGTAAGGTCGGGTGTACCGACATAATGACACACTCGATTGAACTAAACGATCCAACCCTGGTGAGATCCACACCTTATTTCTATGCGCCCCCCAAGTTGCAGATATTAAAAGACCACATCAAATCTTTGAACAGAAGAGTATAATACGACGCTCCAGCAGTCCCTATGCTTCTCCTTGCTTTCTGATTTCTAAAGAAAACAAGGATGGACGGTTAGTTATAGACTACAGAAAGTTGAACCGAAAATCAGATATGAGGCGACACAATGCCCACCATAGAGATGGCATTGCAATTCTTGGGTGGAGCCTCAGTGTACACAATTATCGACCTTAACAAGGCATATTACCAGATACCACTATCCAAAGAGACCAGACCATTGACGACCTTCATTTTGCAGGTTTGGTTGTACGAGTTTAACTCCTTCCATTTGGGTTAGCACTGGGGCCCAAATACTCAACGATTCTTGAACACCATTTTTGGAGACATACAGCATGTCTTTTGGTTCAATTATTTAGATGACCTTGTGGTGTACTCTAAAAATAGACAAGAACATGTGGAACACGTGAGAGAAGTGCTCACCAGGCTCCGAAAGGCAAGGTTAATGGTGAATCCTGAAAAAATTCGATTCGCGGTGTCAGAGATTGATCTTTTGGGACACCGTATCTCATCGAAGGGGTTGTCTATTAGCCCAGAGAGGACCCGAGCGATTCGAGAGTTTCCTTTACTCAAAACGGGACGCAAATTAGCCCAGTTCCTAGGAATGGTAGGATTTTATGGACAGTTTATCCCCAACCTCTCGTCGAAAGCAGGCGTGTTGTACGAGCTCAAGATGACGGGGAACCCTCTCGGATGGTCGGAAACCGGCAAGGAAGCCTTCCCTAACCTCCAAGAGGACCTTGTAACCCCACCGGTCTTAAAGATGGCGGATTTCGAACAGGGGTTCATATTACAGACGACACATCGTCAACGGCTTGGGGGCGGTATTGGCCCAGAGAGAGGCAGGAGGCTTGGGCCGGGCTTATGCCAGTAGGGTACTACAAAGTCATGAGAAGAATTATCCTACCTACGAACTGGAAACTCTGGCCGTAGTGTTTGGGACGGACAAATTCCGAGCGTATCTGAACATAACCAGTTAGATCTACATTGTTACAGGCACTGTCGTGGCTACTGAATCACCCCAGACAGATAGGTAAAATTGGGAGGTAGATAGCAGGTTGACCTCCCTACGGTTCGAAGTAGTCCACATCCCGGGAAAGGATAACTGCGTAGCTGACGGCCTGTCTCGGATGTTTGAAGATGAGATTGGCGCCACTAGAGAGGAAACATGGGACCCGGCTCCTCTGGGGATATTGGGACAAATGCCAGAGATCTTTTCGTCCAATAGGTTAGCGCAAAAAAAGGATCCCGTTCTTGGAAAGGTTTGTAGGGATCTTTCTGAAGGAAAATCTTGTGACCAAATTCAAAATGCAGAGAGGACTTCTATTGACTAAACCCTCGGAAAAGGTGGGTTGGAAGGTCGCTGTTCTGGAGATACATATCAACGTCGTGATTAGGTATTACCACGAATGTCCCCTGGGAGGACATTTGGGGATAGTGAAAACAATTGCGAAAATAGGAAAGATGTTCTATTGGGAACGTATGAGCCAGGATGTAAGAGAACGCGTAAGGAGTTTCGGGACGTGTACCCATGCCAAACCGGCCCAAATGACAAGGTATGGGTGTGTCATGCTCGGAAGTAACAAACTTTCCAATGCAAAGATTGTTTATGGACTTCTTTGGCCTCTACCCCGATCGAAAGTAGGGTATACACATATTTTGACAACAATAGACGGATTTACCAAGTACGTTTGGACGATGCCCACTAGGATAGAAACAGCGGAGGTGGCAGTGAAACTACTGGATGAAAACATCTTCCGTAATTTTGGGCTACCTTCTACTATAGTATCCGACAATGGGAGTCAGTTCCGGTCGGGGACCTTTAGTGACATGTGCTTCGCGAGGGGCATCTGTCATATTACTACTTCTCCTTACTACCCCAACCCGTCCCAAGCGGAAAGATTCCACCGGAACCTGAAAAACACGCTCATTGCGTATCATCACGCAAATCATAGAAATTGGGATACAAAACCTGACGGGGACTACAACTTGAATTCAACACATCTGAACATGCAAGCCATGGGAGAACCCCATTTGAGCTCTTACTTGGGTATGAGCCATTACAACCAATCAATCTCCAGTGGGAGATATTCCCGGAAGACTGGGATGACTAGTAACTAGTTTCTCTGAATAAGCACCACTTGATTTCTATTGTAGTTAGCAGTCTAGTTACATAAAACACAAGAAGAATATTTTAGAACTTAATAAATTATTTTATTACAGGAGGTTATTCTGAGAACTTCTCATTTGCGATTAAAAATGAGTACAAAGTTTCCATTGAGTAAATGACCAAGCAACTTTACTTCTTTTTGTAATGTACTACAAAAACCCAGTTGATCAATCTTCGATATCAAAAAGTTCTTGTGTGATTAGTAACTGCATGCAATAACACTACAGCTGCATATGCTTTTAAAAAAGCTCTGGTAACAGATAAAAAGCATGCCACCTTTAGTATGCAAAATTATATACTTTTCTGATAGAGCTGCTGGGCAGTACAATAATATAAAATACTTTCTAATTGTGTTACCATAAGAAAGACTTTGATCTTGATGCAGAGTGGAATTTTTTTGGGACATTTCTTGGAAAGGGCCATGCGATAGAATTGGCGGGGCAGTCAAACAGCTAGTGTCTAAGGTAAGCTCGCAAAGAGTGGTATAAAATCCCATCCATACACCTTGTGAGATGTTTACTTTCTGCATAAAAACCATCAAGGGTATTTCCTTCATGTTTGTAAAAGTGATATTGAGTTTGAAAAGGCTGAACTTTTGTAAAAGTGATTTGCAAATGCTAAGATGAAACCTAACACAAGAAAGAACCCTCGATCTGTACCGGTAGACTGCAACCGCATCAAGTACCTCATCATGTTCAGACCTTATTCTTAAGCTCAGAGAAAGGGACTACATTGCATACATTTATGATTTTCTTTGGTCGCTGGCAGAAGTAATTGAAGTGTAGGAGTCAGAGAAAGACTGCAGCGTCCACTTCCTCTATTCAGCGGGAGCACCACAGCTTTCAAAAATAAAAAATAAATAAAGTTTGTGAGTGGTATGCATGTTCTTACTCCTGTTGAGTTGTCAACGGCTACTGGAAGAACGTGGAACATTAAATACGGGTTGAGCAATGAACTTACTCAACTGTTACAATATAAGATCAAGAAAGAAACTTCAAGAAATAATTAATAGCAACCCAAAAGAAAGAAAAAATACACTACCAGCCAGACATGTCACTTTCAAGTGGCTTATTTGTGAAATGTGAAATCCAGAATTAAATGTTTGTCTAGTCTAATTAATTTTTTATTCGGTAAGGTAACTGTTTTCAAATTTATATCAAGTCATGTAAGTAAACATAGTTTTTGTTTCTTATGAAATCTTTCCTTGTAATTCTTAGGTTAGCGTCTCCATTTTCGAAAATACCAACATAACACACTCCTCCTTTCCTCGACCCATCTCCCATACTCCAGCACTAGTCTTACTTTTACCACCAGATTTTTACCAGTATAGCTGTTTTTCTTACAATTGACACTTGTTCATAGTAAACATTCCATACCTCTTGCACTTTCAGTTATTTGCACACATTGATTTACAGGGGCAGCAGATCAGCTTAGAACACTAACTGATTGGATCTAAGGTAGTTTAAATTACCACCAAAATGAACTTTAAACTAAAAATTTTCCTTATTTTATAAAACAGTGATCAAATTTTGGCATGATGGTCTTAGCAAATAGAGGTCTTTCCGGTATTAAATACAGATTTTGACTTTCTCTCTTAGAACTCTCTAAAAGTATGGCTAAGTAGACCAATATAGGATTATTTAACCATATTTTGGGGTGACACTATCAACATTAAAATTAAGGTTGACAAATTAATATAGGTTCAGTAACTAACTAATAAGTTAATTGTTGTGTAGATATAATCATCTAAAATGTATTAACTAAAAGATTTTTGGGACAAGTTATGAAATAACTCGTAAAGAAACTATTTTAAACAAATATTTAAGTTATGTTATTGATGCAATAGGCTACTTTAAAATGTGCTGTGTTTGCAACTGGGTATTATTTAAAAAAAAATATTTAAAAACCATCATTTACCTTTTTAAAAAAGATAGCTTCTTACAAAACTTTTAGAAAGTATAGAGCCAAAGTTAAAGAGATTGTTTATTTAGACCTAAAAGACTGTATAACTTGCTTAAAGGAAATGAATAGTTGAAGTATATTGCAAAGAATATTCTCACTTTTTATCCGCCGTATTGAAATAAGTTGTCTCGTCGTGTACAAGCTAAAATAAAATACAGAACTGAAACCAAACAAAATATACTGAACATTCTGTCAGACCAGGGTGCATACTTATATACCAATATATGCAATTAATGTGGGGTCTACTAATTGTAGACCTATTATTAGTAAGCTTAAAACTAAACATTTGCAAATACTATTAAAAAATAGTTATCTATACGCCTAAAATTAAGTATATTATTGGTAGTAATATTATACAATAGTAGTAACACTTTATCATTATTATTTATATGACCTTTGTTTCTTTTGTTAGGGCAGTAAAAGAGAAGTTTTCACCATAATCTATTTAGTTAATTTAATCGAAGGGTTTGAATAACACTTGTTGAATAACTTAATAAAGTGACTGTCCTACAAAGTTCTGATACCTTTTACTTGTTTGCCTGAATTATGGTTGAAAGAGGTGATAATCTTTAACTAAATTGTTTGGAATAAAAAACCAACATATTCCATACATGCTTGATGTGACTTGGGATTTTTGTACACTCTTATTATGTGCCTTTATTGCATCACCCTAACTATAAGATTGTTACTTAAATAATGAGGTTTTTGTATCTTCTTTTTAGGTGATCTCTTTTAGTTTTTATTATAATTTTAACATTAGCTTAAAAATAATTTTTGGTTCAATAAATTAATCCATTACTTTCAAAGTATTGTAGTAAAGGTCATCAAATTAATTACTAAACACCTACCAAACTCAGATTTATTTTGGATTATAATTTTTCTTCTAACACACACAGTTTAGTTTAAATTAGTTTTGCTATCATATCAAAATCTTGTCATTAAATTGTCCGGGTAGCAACAATTTGTGTACCAAATAAAATCTGCCACTGTATAAACATAAATGCTTATTAAATGTTTGATATAAAATTATGTATTAAAATATTATGCATTAACAATTTTTTTTTTTTTACTAATTTATTTTTCATTATGTAAATTGTTTTGACCTAAGTCTCTTGGTGTCTTACCATTTATTATTAAAACTTTTTTTTGTTAGAAAAAAAGGCATCCAATCAATTTTTAACCTATTTATTTACACTTTATGAAGACATAAAATAAATTTTTCAATGATTTCAGATAGTAAAATACAAATATTGCTATTAATAAAAATCGGGCAACATTATCATTTCCTCTTACTTTTAATGTGAGCATAATATTCTTCTACATTGATGTAGTTGACCCACATTGAAATTTGTTTCCATCTGTGGTCAAGACACTAAGTTTCAGATACTTTGTTTGATTCCCGTTTAGTTATGATTTAATTATCCATATGATGCAAAAGCATATGAGGTCCCAGGTCATTTAAATACTTTCAAATATTTAATATATTTACTAATGTTATATTGCTGCTGGAGTAAACACCTTACATTGGATCTAGGTGGCCAGGAAAAATTAAGTGGAAGACTTTTATTGCCTCACTATAAACCTTAGTTTCTATAACCGAGGAGTAAGTAAAATTGTCACTGTTAAAAGTTCTTACACCTATATTATATCCATGTTTTTTAGTTACTTACTTTGATATAAATCACTGATTGTGAGATGACATTACAGATATTAATGTATATACACTATATGCCACAACAGCCGCCCGAAAGACAATTCTATAAACTAAGGTTTGGAAAATAAACCAATATTATTTCATATGGTTAATTAGTTGATTAAAATAATATGAATTAGGGTTCGTAGGTCCTTGAAAGACCTGGAATTTAATGTGTGTCTGTTCAAGGAAAAGTCCTTAAATTGCTCTGGGCCTTGAAAAGTCCTTGAATTTCCAGGTTTCAATATTTATTTTTGAAATGGTTTTGAAGAGTGGTTGTAAAGACCGTGATCTAAGAATCATTGGGGTGGTAAATATCTAGTACATCCTCTTTGATCAAGCGTTAGCTGTTGTCTCCTGTTTACTTTACTCCCAGCTGCTCTTGTTTATTTTGTTATCACGTCATCAGCTCAGAGATAGTTGCACCCATGGGATTGGATCTCTATAAGGGAAACAGTGTTAACTTCTCTGACAAATGCATTGAATACTGTTGATGAAATACAATGTTATTTTCTTTAATTTCCTATATTTAAAAATCTCAATTCATGTGCATTCACTTTTTTTTTGTAAGTTGCTTTAAAACTGTTATTTGTAATAATTCTTTTAGGATATTTGACTACCTATCAACACTTTAGGTACTTAAAGCTACAGTTTTGCATTAAATTGCTTGCCAATAACTAGTAGCTCATCTCCCCTCCACCTTAGCGCTCAATTTCCTGTTATATCCATACTACCATATATACTGAATCTAGAATGACTGCACTAACCAATAAATCAAGGAGAGTGAAGTGAGTGATAACAAAGTTTAATTACTATGTTTATAGTCTTCCATGTTAATTAAATTTAGTGAAAAGTTGTTATTTTTCATCTATTTATAATTTGATATGGTTTATAATTTTTTTTATTGGCATGTTTAGCATTACGAGAAATAACAGTTTTAGTCCTTAAAAAGTCCTTGAATTTATGTTTCATATGTCTGTAAGAACCCTGATGAATACTATAAAAAGAGAATTAGCAGTCATTATTGATAATTAATATTGTCAAATAGCCTATTTACATTTTTTTACTTTTCAGATCCACTATAATTGTATTTTAAATAATTATAATTTTAGTATTTCTGTTCAAGTAGTGTAACACCATATACTAACATGTTAGTAATCCACATCATTACGGTTTTATTTTCAAAAAGCCTGGAAGTATAAATATGCAGGCAAAGGTACATCTTAAATCAAGGTTTGAATTCATCATTGTAATTATGTTTTCGAATCAACATGACTTTATATTGATAATCCTGTATTATAAATGTTAGACAGTGCTTATAAATAGAAATGTACATTGTATAGCATTCTTGGCTTATTGGGAATTAAAACCCATTTATTTATTAGGATATATCTTAATAAACTTGGTTACCAGATGAATGATCTGAACATTAAAATTGTTGGAATTTGTTTAGTATTTCTGGGAACATTTTGTTTTAATATTTCAACAAATTAATATTTTCTAGACTAAACTTTTTCTTACTTTAGTTTCAAATAGTTTATTCTTTTAATTTCCAGCCCACCCTCTTCCACAGCATCATAGTCTAAGGCGTCTTCTAGTATGGCACTAGAGTGCCGTAGACTGGGAGATCGGGTTTCAATCTCAATCGAGTAATCTGAGGGAGGTTTTCCCTAAATGGTTTTCCACCTGCCTCCATGCAACTCTGGGTACACTTCCTATACATTCAACCTTCCTAATCCCTAATACATTAGTGTAATTTGTGCATAATTGTATAACCCAGATTTTTACCTTCCCTCGTAACATGCCATTTAGTTAATAATCACATTTATTTTATATGCATCTTTAGATTAATATAATTTTTAACATTTTACATTATTGTGTATGGATTGCTCACTCTATAGTACTCTCTTTGTTAAGTTTATTTGGTAAAATATTATTGAATGTTAATTAACATTACTTTATTATACCAAGTCATCAGCCTAATCACTAAATTATGTTATTTTAAAATAAAATAACTAGCTAATAACATTCATTTTGAATTAATTACCTATTTGTATTCCAAATAGATATTTTATTTATTTGAGAAAACTCTTTCCTTATTAACTAAACTTTGAAACTATTTATACTGTTGTGTAATAGTTTATTTTAATAAAATTTGCACAATATGTTTTTACAATTTTACATTTTGTATGTAAATTTTCTTTTTGTTTTCTTGGAGATGTTTTTTCATATCATAATTTAGGGATATATGTATTTTAATTGAAATTATAAGGTGAAGTGTCTATCCATAATCATGACTTAGGTTTACTAAAAATATATTTTCATTATTACAGGGTTCTATATGTGATAGTGAATTATTTTTAAGATTGTTATTGGAGTCCAACATGTTAGCTCAATCAGTAGTGTGTCTTTCTACTAAGCTAAAGGTCTCGTGTTGGATTCCCGGCATGGACAGAAAATATATCATTGGGGATTTTGGGAAGTGTGGGTTTCCCCTTTCACAATTTGATGAATTAACGGTTGGGTGAAGGATGTTGTGTAGGCCTATGTTCTAGATTTAAGTTAGTTTATAAGTTGTGTGTTGATTTAATTAGTCGATTCGGAAAGTGTTCCTTAAATACCTACCCAAAATAAAAAATTAAATTAAAATATAGTTATTATTATAACCCAAAGAGTTTTGTTAGACGAATGGTTATTTAATTTTTGGATTTGTAACTAACTATTTTTTATTCATACTTTTTTGTTAAAGAAAAAAAATTGACAAACTGTTTTCCTTAAAAATAAGAGGTTTTCTTACACATTATATCCTTCCTAGGATGTGAATTACAATTTTCTCATAATAGTTTTGTGTTTTTACTGCTTCTATTTGAAAATAAAAATACCTATGATTATGTGATTTGGAAAATAATACTCAACTGAAAGGCACAATATTACTACAGTTTACTTTTTTTTTCAGGATTCTATGCTACCGGCAAATATGAAGAAAATGCCAGCATAAAAATTGAAAACATATCCAACATTTATTTTAATAAGATAAAAAGGAACTTTTCAACCAATTCAAGATACACTGCCAGATTTGGAAAAAATTTAAATGCCGCAGGTGTTCCACTGGCTGAAAATAGTTGCCAAAATTGCGGTCAAATATATAAACACAACATAATCTCAATAGACATATAAAGCTAGAATGTGGGAAACCCCCAACCCATAAGTGTCCTTATTGTGAATACACAGGAAAACGTAGAAATCATTTGAAAAGGCATTTAAATGTTCATAAAATATGTGTAGTGTATGATCCATAAGTACTATAATAATAAGTACATCATTTCCAAATTAAAGCATCACAAGGCTGTGTGAAATTTATTATTTGTTAATTCATATAAATATTAACGTGTAGCAGAAAGCTACCTAAAACTGTAGTGAAAACATGTACTTTTATCTGCTGTATCATCATCGACTGTTCCAAGCCTTTGGCTGGGTAAGTTTTGTAAAATGCCTCCATCTTCCTTTATCCTTACACCATTATTCCTCCTCTTTTAATTTATTCCATTCTTCTCCTCTCACTTGAACACTTTCTGTTACCTGCCCTCCCCATCTCTTTCATGGCCTCCCTTCCGGTCTTTTTCCTAAATACTTCATTTACACATTTTCTTTGCCATCCTCTCTTTTTCCATTCTCATTAGAGGCTCATACTATCTCAGTCTTGCTTCCTCTAATATCTCATGTACTCCCTGTACCAACACTCTTTCCCAGATAACTTCATTCCTAATCTTGTTTCTCATTGTGACAGCTAACATACTCCTCACAAACTTCATTCCCATGGCATCCACTTTCCCTGTCTCCTGAATTATTCAAATTAACTTTACTTACTTTACTCATTATCAAATGTTGTGAAAAAGTTAGGAGAGACCACCGAAATAGATGTTTTAAACAATAATTTTTTATGTTATAACCTATGACAACTTTAGAAGTCCCTTTGGTTGTAAAGATTAAACAGAGTTAAAGATTTTACTGTAGTTGGATTTAATTTAGTAGCAAATTGAATCAACTCTTCCTTATAGCCTAAATAAAAGTTAAAAAGTAAAATCTGGACTTGGACCTTTGCCACCTTTTCTCTCTTTCAAGTTATTCTAGTTCATGGGATTCAAATCCAGATCTCCCTGTCACCAGCTTGAACAAAACACTGATGCCTTAGTCCATGTGTCCACCACTGTGAGTAAATTATATGAAAATTCACTATTAATAAAATGTTAAAATTATAAATTTTTGATATTCTCATACCTCAGACTTTGTTGTACATTGGCTGTATAAGCATCCTTTAACTTAAAAATGGATTTTAATGTCACATTGTTTATTAACTAAACTAGATAATGAATTAATTACTTAGTAAGAGTAGTGTATCAAATTACATGAATTAAAATTTAGGGGGGGAAATTATATATGATCAAGGTGTCCAGTGGCCTAGAAAACAGGGAATTCGCTTGGTCAGAGAAAAGTCAGGGAATTTTATTAAATTTCTGGATTTTTTACATTTTGTTTATAAAAGCATTAAATTGATTCACAATAGTCAAAATAACACTTTTCGTCCAGTTAATACCTACCTGGAATCACTTTCACACTATTGTCCCTGTTGAGCAGACTAATATCACTTCTCAAGTTTAACAGGTGAGTTTCGTGTCTTGCCACCCTTCTTCCACGTTGCTAAAGTTGAGTCATGGCTATTCATATGCGCTAAAATTGGTTTAGGCCTACATTTTAAGTCTATTTTCCATTCACGGTAGGAATTACTCTCTGAAAGGTCTTTTTACCTACCAATATCCTACTATATAATAGATTTCTGGTAGAGAAAAAGGCCTTTCAGAAAACAATTCCTACGCTGAACAGAGTTTACTTTAAATCATTTTTCTTGAGGCACTCTTTCATTGGCTCATTACGATTTTACTGAAATCTATTTTAAACTTAAAATAGTCCATTTCCCTGGAGGCAGAAATCGTTTATTCCCTTTGTTAAGTGAGACAATTTCAGAATATGTATGTATCTAGAAAAAAAACACTATATTAATCTGTGATCTTAAAAAATGATTTTTGTAATATACTTAATATTGTTATATAGTAGTCTGGAAAAAAGGAAATTGGATCTGGAAAACCTGGAAAAGTCAGGGAATTTAAAAATTTAGTTTGGCTGGACACCCTGATGCTGTTTGTTTTTGTCGAAGGAACGTTATTGGTTAATTAAAACAAATTGCTATTTTTTTTTTAATTGCTAGAAACTAGCTTTAGATATTTTTATTTTGCTTACTAATACTAAAAATAATAGACTAAATTTTAATATATTCTGAAAACCTTGCTATAAAAATCAAAATCATAAATAATTCAATTCTTAGGAAACAACATTTCAAAGACATATTATTTTTCATTCTTTAGTTAATTAGCTATCATAATTAACTAATGATAAAAATTTCAAAAGACCTAAAACAAAATACATGACTAGCCAATCATTAATTGATTCACTAATAATTAGGTAGCAGATTATTAAGGTAAGGGTCCACTGATCCGCATCACACAAATCAGATTTATTTAGTGTACTGCATCCACCTGTCCGCATCTTACAAATTGTATTTATTTAGTGTACTGACTGTGTCCACTGAATTCGAAATATACGGATTTACAAACAATAACCATCATTGTCTTAACATCTATAATGTCATCTTTTTCACAGGTAGTCGTTAAGTTAAACTAAAATATTTTAAAACTCATTAATCTAACAGCTGGTGCTATTGTAACTAATCTAATTTTACTTTAAAGTATTATTTTTCTGATCAAAAAATGTTCTTTATTTTGGCTAAGTATTTTGTTTTGTTTGATTTTAAACTTATCAAAACTATTTTGAAATAAAAAGTTCCAGATTGTAGATCAGTTGCAAAGATGAAGTCCACAAACGAATGACCCACAAAAGGTAGTTAGTGTACAAATTAACCATAAGAAGTAGTTCATGGATGACTGAACCACAGGAAGTAGTTCATGAATGAATTAACTACAAGAAGTAGTTCGTGAACAACTGAACCACAAGAAGAAGACTTAACCACAAGAATTAGTTTGCAAATGACTGAATCGCAAGAAGTAGTTTGCGAGCGACTGAACTCTAAGTAGTACAGTAGTTTGTGAACTATTGAACTAGACAAATAAACTTAGTATTTTAGTGAACTAAATCATTTTGATCTGTTCCCAACAGTAAATGTACTGCCCATCTCTAAATTAAAGACGTAGAATAAAGTTGGGAATTCTGAATGCGAATGGTGCAAATATCGGGAAGTGCGTCCACTGGTATACATCGCATGCATCATACTCATCATACGCATCGGATTTTAATCTGCCTTACAGAATTCCACCAGCATTGCCGATGTCTGTTGCATATGATGCGGATCAGTGGACGCAGTCTCCTTAAAAATAATGTAGTAAATTTAAAAATTTGATGCATGAGATTTGTGAGATGTGGACCAGTGGATGCTTGACCTTTAGGCACCAAAACTGTTTAAAATAGGCATTAAATTTTTTATTTTTATTTATTCAGTGTTTACAGGCCCGATATCTTACAATCTTTAAATCCGGGCTGTTTTTCCACACAACTTTTACTTAATTTACACATTTTAGTATGAATTTCCTTTTTAACATTATAACACATATTTTGGCTCTTAACTCAAATGAAATTCAACTACCCTTAGCTCAATTTGATCCACCCCGGGTATATTACGCCCCTGGAACCCTCCCCCGCTAGGCCCTTCACAATGCCCGGGATTTCACTCCCGAGTCCGCCAAGCGCTCAGCGGAGGTGGGCATCCCCATAATAACCACCTGGGGAGGCGCCCTATCAGAGTTGGTGCCCCGCCTACTTTCTACCCTTGGCAGCTGAATTTCCTAATCTATCCCCTATCTAGTTCCCCCGTCCCTAATTATCTATATTAACTACTAACTAAGCTAAGCTAAATTACTAAACTATTCTATTCCCATTACTGCCGGGGAACACCATCACCCAGAGGGCTGCAGGGCAGCTGCCTTTCTCCATCTTGACTTTGAGGGCCCATCAACCAAAACCCACCTCTCTTGTTTCCAAGGTGGTGGGTCATACGGTGCAGGGAACCCCTCAGAGTTCATAATCATTCCACTAACTTTTGTTCATACGACTGAAAAACTGTCTTCTGGATCTCAAGGGCATCCCCCGTGTTCCTTCAGACACTCAGTCTTACTGGAATCCAGTTCCCAGGGCTCGCGCTTGCTCCTCCCAGCACATACACATTTTTTTTCCCCGGCAAGGATTGTTACAGCTTATTCCCTTTTAACAATCCTTTTTTCCCTACTCACTCCCCGCTGAGACCGCACTAGTGTCCGTGTCAGTCCCGCCCTCCGTGTCGCTGTCATCTTCGTCATTGTCAGTGTCCCGTCTTATTCGTCCCTGTGCCTCTTTAAGTCTGTCGGGCATTAAAAATATGAGATCTAGGCACCAGAATATGCACTTTAGAGGAAGAAAAAAAGCAGACAATATGAAATGTAAAATTTATAATACTACTTACAGCCAATTCACATTAAACATTTTTCTTAGCATTGCATCTCACTATTTGTTCAGTCTACACGCATTTGTACTAATTACACTAATATGTTAGGGAGGTAAATTTTACAGAAAGTTTATCTGTACATGCGTGAAGGAAGAGTGAAAAACTATTTAGTAAGCCACCTTGAATACACTGGACCGAGAATTAAATCTCAATATTTCCTTTATTAGCAGTCAAGACTACTCCGAGAATTACATCTTAGCCGATTTGAGCACTGAATTGGGTCACATATTGGTACTTACTAGACAGTAGTGAAATGTAAGACATTTTCCGATAGAATATTTTTTATAATTTGAAAAGCTTAGTTCTACCTCAGAAGGTCAAGGGACAAAATTTCAAATTGCTGTTTCTGAAGAAAAACTTTTCTCCTGTAACAACATGTCTTTTCTTACCAAGATGTCTGCCACTGCTCCCATTGTTCTTCATGAAATTTAGACTCATTGTAAACTTCTTGACAATGATTGGCTTTTAGTTTTGATGTTTCAAAATTAAGAAATCGAAATGCATCTATCGTACTGATGGCAAGCTTTAAGTCTGATAGAGAGTTCTAGTAAACATCTATAGGAAGAGCAACTTCTGTTCCACCTGCTTGTTTGTACTTAGCTGCTGAAAAGTGAGCATTCCTGAAGTACTTAATAATTTGCTTAATATGTTAATTAATGCCGACCACCTTCATGTTATGTGCTAGTAAATTGAAAAGGTGAGCCGATCAACCATAAATTATCACCTCTTTGATGTCTTTTTTTTTTGCCAACTCCTCCCTCATTTTCCCCATATTGGCAGCATTGTCAATGACAAAACTCTGAACTCTGCATCCATACGGTTGACAGTTTTGAGTTGATTTTTCTGCTACCACTATGAGGTAATCAGAAGTATGATTATTATCTTCGGTGTCAATGGTTTCAGTTAAATGAGTACAACGGTCCAGAATGTGAATAAACCAACACACAACACAATGTGATCACTGTGCAGATTGCTACAAACATCCAGAGCCAAGCTTAAACAGATTTTCCTTTCTGAGTTTTCTTTACTTCAGCCCACTTCTCATTGTAAATTTTGTCAAAAAGTTCATTTGAAATTTACTTTTGATTGGGTGGTTTGTAGCCAGACCAAAGAAGAGCCATTTTTACATACTCAGTATGTTCATCATGCCTAAAAGCTGAGTTTGTGTCAAAAATAAAGTGAGCTATTTGTAAATTCAGTTGTTTTTCACATTTTTTGTTGTGTGTGTTGTAAAGCTATCCAACCCTCCTTGAATTGTTCTCGGGCTGTGAGTGGGAAGCAATCCTCAAGGTGTATTCTTGTCAACATGCCTGTTTCCAGGAGAAATGGACACCTTACATTTTCCATGGCTTGTGTTGGATGTAGATGTCAACTGCTGATCAGTAGATAATACAGAACTCTGACAACTTTCACTTTGTTCCATGATTAAATCATCTTCAAATTGTATGGTACTGTTTATATGAGAACATTTTGACTTGATGCTATTTCATCCTTGCTACTAGTCCAACCACATCTTCTTTACACAACTTACATTTTGTTTGCCCTTATAGTTTTACCATCAGAACTTCTAATTTCCACAAAATCTTGCCATACTGGATCCTTCCTTCTGCCTGTAAAACTCATAATTACAACTAACTGAACCTTCATTTTATTTTCAACACTTT
Organism: Timema cristinae; assembly: GCA_039000515.1. Lineage (NCBI taxonomy): Eukaryota > Metazoa > Arthropoda > Insecta > Phasmatodea > Timematidae > Timema > Timema cristinae. The sequence continues at coordinate 8,273,623 of JBCFYV010003508.1, read as the reverse complement.
TTATTTTAACACAACAAACAAAACACACATAATAAACACCAATAAAACATAACCTTGAAATTTTAAAACAAACAAAAACAGTTTTTTTTTTTTTTTTTTGGCAAGTGATTTTTCTATGCGCCCAAACTTTCCAGGATGTCCTTTCTTGCTGAGTAGGTATAAATTATTTGTCTTCCTGAACACGAATTATGTTTAAAGTCTTGGCTTGGGTGGTGTTAAAGCTTCTTTCCAGTTTCTTCTTTCATCTTCTCTTTTTTTCTTAACCCTATTTAACATTTAACTTATTTTTCTTTACAATTCTCTAAATCTCTCTTCCAAAGTCTGTTTCATGTTTCCTAAGTCTTGTTGATACCCTGAACAACAGAAGATTATTTGCAGTTTATTGGCCAAAATATCTGATATTTTGCTTCATATTAACTTTTTATTGAAAAAAGAAGCACAAACATTTTTTTTTTATATGGATGTTTAGTTTGCTTAGAGTTGGTGACACTGAACCTTCTGGCCATATAAATCTCTCGTTCTATAGTGACAGCATCTTTGTTACTTAATGTTTTAATAAAGGTTTTTCTTATTCTATTCCCTTTACCTGAATTTACCTTTACAAAACAAAACTTAAACACAAGCTGTTTTACTACTTAAATGATAACATATTAAACTTTGTATGGTACTCAGGAAGAGAGATCTTGAAATGGTGTCAAGAAATTAATGGCTCAGGCTCTTACAGTAATGAGTAGATAGCTTCTCTTAAAGTTAAAATTGACAATTTTTCCAAAACTTACATAAACACAATGAAATGTAATAAAATCTTAACTTCAACTATACTTTAAAGCCGTTACTGTTTCCCAGCCTGTGATCTCGGTCAGTTTTTGATTCAAGCCATATATTTTATACTACCGGCTGGCTATACCTTTCTTATCTTAATATGCCTTATAATATAACTTAAGACTAAGACAGACCCAACATGCAGTCCTTGCCCTTTAATTTATCAATGTGAAAGGTTAAACCCAAATTTCACCAATGATAAATTTTTCGGCCATTCCGGGAATTGAACCTGGGACCTTTAGCTCAAAAGGCAGACATGCTATTGACTGAGCTAAGGTGTCTGATTAATAAAATATTAACTATAATGGTTTTTCAATAAGAAAATCAAATTAGAAGGCCCCCCCAACATTTTTTAAGAAGTTGGATTTTTATCAACATCTTAATATGAGGGTCGAGTTTCATCTGACCCAATTATTGGTTTTTTTTTAGTGTTTGACACAGTCCTTTGGTTTTTATTTTTGTCAATATCTTACTACTATTTCGGTAATGGCTATGTAATGTATCAAGTTAATTCGAGGGTAAAAAAGGGCCCAATATTATGTTTGAATCCCCCTTAAATATTATTTATGTACACACCAATGCTGTACAGCGATAGTTAAAGTATTAAAACTCACAGAGGGAGAAATATATTTTTTACTTTCTCTTTATTCAAATAATACATAAGGTTATTTATATATACTTTTATACCATGATTATAAAAATTTTGCCTGACTCTTTAATTTTTCTAATAAAATACACAGATATTTCACTTTTAAATGGTGTAGAAATTTTACATTCTCTAAAATAGTTACGTCATATGGTGTAATATTGGTTTGAGAGTACTGTCTGATAATATTTATTAAATTCATCTGATTTAATTTGTCCAAATCACTTTGCACAAACTCAATTTGACACTTTACCAGACATTGTGCTTCCACTTTGGCACTATAAATCTGAGGTTTTAAATACAATCTAGTGGTAGATGTGACTTTGCTTCTTAATTTCAACTTATTCATTACTATCTTAATAGTGTAAATATGTGGATAGCCTGAACGATTAGATAATGTCATGGACATTCTCTATTGTGTACCACTAATATTTACTTGTAACTTTGTATGTCTTTGTTTTCCAATAAAGGTAATGGGCATTACTGATCGGGTAACCCTCTCGCTTTTTCGGCGAGTCTTGCCTGACCTTACACTGCTTTTTCTGTCGCCTCACAATAGTATAAAAGGGTAGGAGCTCTGGTTTGGGACTCAGTTGGAGAAGTGGGAGGGTTCTAACAACAGAAAATAAGTAGAGAGATTTTTTTTTCAAACTAAACAACTAACAAATTTAAAATATAGGTACTTTTAGACGATTCGCTCTTTTGACATATTTTGTCATGTTTTTATGACCTGCGACCACATATTACTTTTTCTTTCAATCAACTTGGTACCATCTATTTGTTCAATCTGTGAATATAAGCCGTTTGTGGTGCATCATTAAAAAAAAATTGAGCGCAGTGCATCTCCTATATTTGTGCTTTGCACTCATTTCTGAGTGATACATAATGCTTTATTTATGTTTTTTGCTAGCCAACATTTATTTGCAAGTTAAGAAAAGACTTGTGTTTCACATTTCAACAATTACGGATTTCATCATTACTTTAGGGCCCTAACCTGTTGAATAAGCAGGTAAAGATTAAACACCAAACACACAACTTTCATTGCACTTGTTTGATAACTGAAATCGTTCACCCTCTTGAGTGTCTTTCTTACACTAATTGATAATTTAGATTAATTTTCAACTATTAAATTTGAAAATCTCTCACTCAAAATATCTAGATGAGATTGGTAGCTTCTAGACTAAAAATAGTTTATGTATCAAGATTGCCCCATTACAACAAATTGTCACATTTATTAACACAGAAGGATGATGCTCCATAATTTAAGGAAACCTATTCATAACTGAATAATTAATTATTGGTTCAATCTCTAAGCATACTAATAGCTTCTATCAAATTAATTTTATCAGATTCATCATAGGCATTCCTAGTAAAAAAGAGAACTATTTTATTAGTTTAGTTAGGTCTTTATAACAATACATTTAATTAATTTAAAAATAATATATTATGTTACTTATTTTTACTAAATCATATTATATAGAAAGCAAGCAGATATATATTCATTTTTATATTTGGAATGATCTAATTATAGTAAGTTAAGTAATACATCTTTGTAAATAAATTTAAGATGTTGAAGGATTGAAAAGAATAATGCATTAAATTTATTGTATGTTAACCAAATATCAAAGTTTCTTTATATCCTTTTGGTTTTTAAAACATATGCTATATTGTTAATTATTAATTATAATGCGCAAACACAAATTAATTTTAAAATTTGTATTCTTTTCACTATTAAGAATATATTATAAATATACAAGTTTAGTGTTTAGTTTAGATGAAGTACTGTTACACAGTTTAGAAATGTTACCTTTTCCTAATCTTACCTAACTGCCCAACCAATGCTTTAATACCTAGATGGAATTACCACAATCATGATAGAGATATATAAATATATTTTAGAAAATTGTGTAAAATAGTTTATAAGCAAATTATAATATTATTTTGATAAATAATATAACTGTAAAATAAATTTATAATAATTTTTCTAGTTTGTTATACTGTAACATTTTCTTTGCTTTAAATATTTACAAAAATGTGAATTTAGATAAATTATATTTAAATCTGTAACAAACCTTGACACATAAATTAACAATAATAATAGTAATAATAAATACATTTAAAACATGTTATTTGTGACATTAAAATAATTAAATTAAAGCACTACATAAAGTAAAAGATATTATAAAATTATTTCTTTGATAATGTTATGAATTGTTGAAATAAATTGATATGATTTTTTTCCTTTCATTCCTTAACTTTAAATTGGTTCCTTTCTTCTTATTTGTGTGGTAGAGGGTTTTAACTCTTAACTAATCATAACAGTTTCCATGCATCAGGAATCTTGTAGTTGTTAAAAGAAATGTTAAAGAAATTCAATTATAAAATCATTTTAATCAGAATATATATATATATCACAGAATGTACATCTTTTCTTTTAATATTAATCAATTATTCATCTGCCACAAAACTAAGGAAAAAAGGATTAGTAAAAATAAGGGATGAAAAAAATATTACTATAACTTAATTCCTAGATTGTAACCTTTTAAAACAATTTTTTTAATCTTTTGTAAAACTTTATGTATGTATTACTCTATTTATTTTAATATCACACATCAACCGTTTCAAATATACCTACTTATTTTTATTACTACTATTGTTATTGTCATTGTTAATCTCTTTGTCAATATTTGATATAAGTTTTTACTTGATTTATTCAAATTTCCTGTTTTTTAATGCTTAAGAGGAAGAAAATTTTCAGTTAAAAGAAACTAGAGTTTTTTTTTAACTATAATTCACAATTTTATTTCTTCCTATGTATAGCATTCAATTCAGTTAGTCAAGTATACAAGGCAATAGAGGTGTTAAGGTTACAAATAGATATAGGGGGTGACAAAGTTTTCAATTTTGGGTACATCTAAAAGGTATTTGGAGGATGTTTGTTAGCTAATATAGCTGGAGGATGAATAATTAACTATCTTAATTAGGTTCATAATCAAATGTGTATTGTCTTAAGAATAATAATTTCGATTGAATTAAAAATTAAATATTTCAGCAAAGCTGACCCAAACCCATTCATTTTATTCATATTAATCTTTTAGTTAGTTTAAATAATATTAAAGTGACTACCAATATTATCACTTATTATATGTGACAGAATGACATTGAGTATATTACCGGTTCAATCTCACTATCTTAACTTGTATTTTTGTCCAATCTCATATTTCAGTTTATCCCATATTATTGATTGAATTGGACACGTCAGATCACCTTTGCTGGCCAATAAGTGTAAGTTTTGGTTTTAGTAAACAGATAATGAATTTGTCATTGTCTTTATTTACAATCCTATGGGGGGCGTTTAAAAAAAAGAAGCTAATTTTAAACATGGATTCACTAGAGAGAAGTAGATCCATCTCGATTCGGCCAGCCTCCACAAAGCTAGTTCAGGTATTGAACCAACCCCCACCTCACATAATCTTACATCACAAAGAGCTTAAAACTCTTACGATTACAATGCCTCAGTTATGTAAACAAAGGAAAAATGGCGCCAAAGGCTAAATTAAATTATTCAGTGAAAGGAGGATAGAAGGGTAAGACCTACACACTCACCAGAAAATTGTAGGCCTCAAAGCTCACAACTAAACACATATTTATTTAATTTCTGAGCTACACCAGCTACACCCTCTTAACTTATTTCCTAATGCTATAGAGTAAGTAACTGAAGAATTATACTGATGTACTCTGAAAATTACATAAATATTATTGTGTTTTGTTGTATTTTAATTGTGAACTTGGTGACCTGGTGGTCTAGGGGTAAGGTTCTAGACTTCAATGCTGGCGGCCAGGGTTCAATCCTCAGTCCCGGCACAGATTTATCTGATTTCCAAACCCTTCCTTCACCTCTGACAAGACATCTTGTGAATGTGGGGAATGCCAGGCCTCCACCGTGGTTCGGATTCCACGTTAAACTGTAGGTCCTTCATTTCATCTCACAATCACCCTACCATTACACATTAGCATAAGTGCGTACAACCCGAACGGGTAGTAAGACCGGTGCTAATAATAATAATAATAATAATAATAATAATAATAATAATAATAATAATATAAAATATAAATATTAAAATATTACAATATATGATATAATGAATAATGATAAAATATATACATAAAAAATGATACAATATATAGATTATAGAATAAATGAAAATATAATGATAATGATGAATAATGAATGATAATGCTGATTGTGAATTTTCGAGCCTACAATTTTCTGATAAGTGTGTAGGCCTTGCCTTTCAATGTTTAATTTAATGCTCTATTTATGATGAACATGTTAAAAGTGAGTTGTTTAACACCTGCACATTTGAAATGCTTTTATCACTGAGAATTGACATTAGCGAACTCCAGTGTTGAACTCAACCTTGGTCAAAGAGTGCAGCAAAACTTCTGTTAGTCTAAAGATTTGGTGTATACTTGTCTGTGGCCTAGACTAAAATTTTTTGTGTTATTCAACTACAGCGTTTAAAATGTGTGGTTTTTGCTGCTGTATTTGGGAATCATATATCAGTACACACATTTTATTTGTTTTTTTAAACGAGTCCATTCCTGCACTGTATCTAAAGGGCCAAAATCTTATAGCTGCAAACCTAGCACTCATATTCCACATGCCCATCTTAGAAGCTTTCTTTAAACTATGAATGAAGAATTACCTTGAGCATAGGACAAAAGCACAATAGTGCGCTTTGTTAAAGGTTCCAGGTTCGATTTTCATATCCAGGCATCATTCTTCAACTAAAATTAATTATGTTCACCTACCTATGAACACTTTAAATTTCCACCCTGTCTAAACATTGTTCATAAGGGCCAGAATTATATTCATTGTGTCTGCCTAAACTTTACTATAAGGTTAAAATTGTATGAGATAGTCAAAACAATATTTTTAATTGAAAAGGGCTCCATGGTTTGCATATACAAAAACACTTGTTTATAATAATCACTGTTGTTTGAATCTTATATTATACTTGCATTTCAACAGACGCGCTTAATTTTCATCCTTTATTCAATTGAAAATTAATTTGAGAAACTTCCAACAAATGTAAGTACAATAAAATAAACTAACAATGTCATTTATTTCATTATTAACTATCATTATATTGTTATAGTCTTTTACTCAGTGGTAACACAATTACAAACTCTTCAGCCTAGTTACTTTTTCTTATTTTATTTTATATAACAAATTATTCAAACAAATATTGAAAATAACTCATTGCCACTGGAATGATCCCTCAAAATCAATATTCTTGTATTTTCAAAACCAATCTTTTTTTTAGTAGGAGGGCGAAAACCAATTTAGGGTGTTCGAAAACGAGTTGCTTAGGATGATATTTTGGTTAAAAAGGAATGAGGTTACTGGGAAGTGGAGGAAGTTACATAATGATTAGTTACATACACTGTATATATAAAAATACATTGCTAGGATAATAAAGTCTCATAGATTACATCGGGCAGGGCATGCAGCATGAATGGGAGATTTTAAAACCTGACTAACTGACTAACAAACAAACCCAATTGTAAGAGACCATTGGGAAGTCCTAGATGCAGATTGTTGAATAACATTAGAATGGTCTTGAAAGAAATAGGGTGTAGTGAGGTGGACTGAATAGAACTAGCACAAGATAGGAATAGGTGCGGAAATGATCTTTATCAATTTCCTAATACCACAGAGTAAGTAAGTATATAATGTGACTTCGGAAAAATTTAATGTATGGTTTTATGACAATTTGAGTATAAAGCAATTACATCATTTATCAACCTTCACAGCATTATTTTTCCAGAATAAACTTTATAAATTTCATTCATTAGTTGAAATTAGAATCCGACACCTTAGCTCAGTCGGTAGCATGTCTGTCTACTGAGCTAAGATTCCCAGCATGGGTGAAAATTTATTATTGGTGAAATGGGTGTTTACCTTCTCACATTGATAAACTAACGACTGGGGACTGTATGTTGTGTCCATTCTAGTCTTAAGTTAGATTATAAGGTATATGAAGCTACGACAGGCCTAACCAGCCAGTAGTGGAAAATGTTTTGAATGAAAAACTGACCTGAACCATAGGCTGGAAACGGTAATGGATGTAAAGTAAAGTAAGTTGAATTTAGACAGGTTTTCCTATTTATCGCATTACCATGCAAATAATTTTAAATTTCACAGTGGTGTTCATGTCTCTTTTAAAAGTTAGCTGATCTAAGGATAAAATATAGTTTTTAAGTAGTTAATATCTGTATACCTAAAACAATTTTTTTCTTTCACTTTGTTTGTGCCTAATACTGAAGTATAGTCAATCTAAATATAGTTTGTTAATTGATACTATTTTGTCCAAAACCTTAGCTCAGTTGGTAGCATGTGTCTCTTCTGAGCTAAGTGTCCCGTGTTTAATTCCTGGCATGGCTGAACAGTTTATCGTTGGTAAAATGTGGATTTAGCCTTTCATAGTGATAAATTTATGGCTGGATAGTGTGTCTGTTCTATATTTAAGCTAGTCTATAAGTTGTCTACTGATATAATAAGTTGGTTCAGAAAGTGCGCATAAAAGACTTCAAATAAATTAGATAAAATTTGTTTGTTACAGTTTATGATTCGTGGCACCAACAACTTAACCTTATTGATAGTTCAGGAACACTCTCGTCTCTGGAAATACAGAAGGCAACATCACTTCACAATCCATATATGAGTGAAGGGCCTTATGCTTGCCCAAACTGCAATAGATCATATACATGGAAAAATAATCTTAATAGACATATTAACTTAGAATGTGGAAAGTTACCCAACCTAAAGTGTGTATATTGTACCTATGTTACATTTCGTAAATATCATTTAAAAAGGCACATTGCTAATCGCCACAGTCGGTGATTAGTTTATTAATTTTGAATATTGTGAAAAATAAATTTTACATTGAAATTGAGTTAATTTTTACTTCTTTGTTTGATTCTTAGTTCATAAATGGAATGTGTATAATTCAGATTACAAAAAATTGTTTAATCTTACGAGTATCTAGAAAGTATCAGCTATGTTAAGAATTAAGTACTGGTAAAACCATAAGATATGCAATAACATAAGCTTTTTCTTTCCACATCTTTTGTTCATTCACTTCATTCTATGCATGTGACATGTAGGTTTTTTTTTACAAACTTTTTGCAAAGAAGAATAGAAATGGAAAATGTATGCCCATTGAAATGTTTATGGAGATAAGATTGTTAGCTCTTCCAAATCTCAACATTTATGAATATTTGCTTTATTGTAAAATATTTTATTGTGTGATTAAATATTATATAAATAGAAATAATGTATTTTTCAATAACACAATGAAATTTGATGGCTGCATAGAAATGGTTACACAATGCTTAACTACTTATAGGCATAGATAGGGTAAAATAGCATTAATTTTCAGTTTTTTTAGCATTAATTATTGTAAATTTAGCGTTTTGTGGCATAATTTAGCATTTTGTAGCAAAATAGGTAAAAATGTCTTTCGTCAATATTTTTAGAGCCTATATAAAGGATTTATGATAAAATTTATGTATGCATTAATACGAAGGGTATTTTAACCTTAATTTGCAATTATTTTCATGTGAGAGATTATAAATAATTGATATTAAATTAATAAGGAAGGAAACTGGAAGATTGTGTCAAACATAAACAGAAGAATGCAGAATGACTTAATTGGCATAATTTATTTTACACAAATGTGTAACTTCAAAAAATCATTGTAGCCTACAGTACAAAAATAATAAGTATTAAAATATAAAATAGTTTAGTAAATAGCTGGTATCGTAAATAGTTGGTGTCATTGAATCAGTTCAAACAAATGCTCAAGTCAATGATAGTAAATATTGGCAAATAAAATAGTGTGATAACAAAAATGACATAAGTGTGCATATTTTAAATACAAGTGTATCAGTTCACACAAACGTGAAAGTCAAAAATAGTTAATATATACACAAAAAATAGTTTGGTTAGCAAGGCTTCCAAAAGCAATGACTAACGGAATGTGGCGGTTAGCCGGATGGGCTTTGGAAGGCTCAGGATGCAAGTAAAACCCGAGCTGAAGCACACAGACGAGTGAAACTCAATGATTTTTTAATCACTTATTATTATTAGCACCGCGTCTTACTACCCGTTCGGGTTATACGCACTTACGCTAATCTGTAATGGTAGGGTGATTGTGAGATGAAATGGAGGACCTACAGTTTAACGTGGAATCCGAACCACGGTGGAGACCTGGCATTCCTCACATTCACAAGATGTCTTGTCAGAGGTTTAATCACTTATTTCCGCTGAAAAACATCGTTTTATAGAAATTCTCAGCATTTTATTTAAATGACAGCATTTTCAGGAAATTCGCGTCTATTTCACTAAATAGAATAATTAAGCTAAAATACTCTCAATCACGTTTTTCATGTTAATTCGCGAAATAAAAATCGCTTTAAACACTTTCAAATGCCATTAAACGCAAAGAAAACTTATAAATACCCTATTTTCGACCCTTTTAATTTTTTTTCCCGTTTTTCGAAAAAGCAAATTTACCCTATCTCTACTTATAGGCTATAATTTAAAAAAATCAAATTTGGACATTCTCTTTTATTTTAAAAAGGTCTTATCATTTGTTTTAGTATCTTATAAGTTGCATAATACTTTAGAATCCCATGATTATAATGTTAATGGCTAAGTTGATATTTAATATTTTTTACTATACAGATTGTATGCAGATTTGCACAATTTCTCACTTGAACATGATTTTTTTATTACCAAACATGTTGAGAATGTAACACAATGCTGCATTCTATATCTTATTTTTAGTTTGTGAGATGGGTGATAGACAATAGTGGTAGAATATGACTTGTCTAGGCAAGTGGATTGGACGCTGAGCATCAGCTGAGTAGTACTTGACTTGCCGCTTGACCTCAATTAATTAGATTTCCCCCTGTGGGGATACTTAGAAAAACATTTGTACCCAGATACTTTGACCAATGTTTATGACCTCATAACACAATTACACATTGCTTGTGCAACTGTCAATGACAGCATGTAATAGATATCATAATGTCTCAAAATTAATGGTAGTTGTTATGAATACCTACTGCAAGCATGGATTACACTTTGCTGTGAAGAGAAAACTAAGTGATATTGCCACTGTGAGTGTTGCGCCTTTCATTACCTTGCATGGAAGCAATAGTGTGTGAACTTAACTCAGTTGGCGGCAGTGGAGGCTCGTAGCTAAAATTAGGGGGGGTGCTGCTCAAGAATTTTTTTAGCCTTTGTGTTAAAATTGGTAAAAGGAAAAAAAACATGTATAAAAAGAAAATTTATTCAGGAACTTGATAAAATCTTAACATAAAAAACCAAACAGTTTTTACTTACTTTAACTTATATTGTTACAGTTCAAGCTTGATCTATTCATTTAAAAATGAAATCCATTCTTCTTGTTTTAATTTGCGCAAAAAGTTCAATAATTTTCTCCTTGATCTCTGGATGACAATTGAGGAAATTTTTCTTCATTGAAAGTACTGCAAGCGCATTTAGTCGTTCTGTTAAATAAAAGAACAAAAAAAAATGAATCAAATAGAATAGCTTGATACAGAATAATAATCTAACTCTACACTCTTCTACAATTTATCACATTCAAGAATATGATACACGGTTTTTAAGCACAGCACACGCTGAGTAAAAAAAAAGTTCCTTCCACCATCACGCCAGAGCCGGCACTGCGAGAGCAACAGTGCTTTCTCTATCTGGCAGTCCCACCTTCATCCCCACCCCCTCCTATGTGTGTGTGCGCACAACAGTCAAACACCATGTCACTGGCACTGTGAAGCGCACAGTTCCATACAAAGATTTTTGTATCTTTTTTATAAACTAGGGGATGGCTATTGAAGTACTGACATTAAGCTTAAGGAATATATATTGTACTACAAAAATAAATAAAGAATTAAAGAAGAAAGGACTATTATATTAAATGTTATCGATAATATCAAGTGGAAATAGGGGGTGCTGCGGTTCCACAAGCCCATACACGAGCCGCCCCTGGTCGGCAGTGTCATCTATTTCAAAAACTAAACATCAACCGACTTTTTGTTTTATAATTTTGTTTTGTTATAAGGAATTACACTGAAGGCACTCTCTACAAAGTTGTATATTTCATATAGTACTATAATAGTTTTAAACTTTTTAAACAAAAAAAAATGTTTTGGTTTGAAGCTCTGTACATTATTTAATCTACTTTACATTAAGGTAATAGCCTTGGATTTAAATAAAAAATTAAATAAAAAATAAACTGATAATTTGAATTATAAATGTTAGAATATTTAATTAATTACCTTTGGAGTATGGAAAGAATATGAAAATGAAATAAACTACCTAAGAGTATAATCTAAAACATAATTTGATAAATTCAACACATTGTTATTTAATACAATTAATATGTATTATTTATTTATCAATTTATACGCAGTGCGTATAACCCGAACGGGTAGTAAGACGCGGTGCTAATAATAATAATAATTTATACGCATACAGTACAAACCTACTTGTTATTGAAAATTAAAAATGACAGCCACCTATTTTAATAATTTTGATGTTTTTAAATATATATTATCATTGTGAGTATTTTTTTTTTCCTTTAAAATCTTTTTTACAACATATAACAAAAATAAACGTACCATTAAAGTGTTGATTACTCAACATACCATTATTTTAACTGTTAGCGACCAAGCATGTATGAAAAATTTAAGGTTTGGACTTTTGATGATAAGATTTCATTTGAATTTTTGATTGATTACTTTCTTACAGTATTTGAGACTAGATGAATCACAAAGGGCTTCATTACTCTATTCAATAGGTCCATTTCTAAGAATTCTTAATGTGTTTTAGAAGTTATTTCTATTTTATATAATTATTTTTATTTTTACTTGTGTAACAATACCTTTAATGATAGTATATAAAATACTTTATATGATCAAATATTATGTGTTGTTGTATAAATTGTTAACTTTATAAAATTATCTATACTATTTAAACATATATGCACACTCAAACAGCTTTACGCGAGTATGATACAAAGTATTTATGCACATGTTGTGATTGTAATATACAATTGTGGTTGCAAAACTTTCCCATTCAACTGAAATTTTCTCACTTCCTTCAAAATTCATTCATTACCTTGAATACTGACTGATGAAAAACTCATTATTGGGCAACTAATAAATAACAGATTGTTTAAATAGTAAGCAAAGATTGACTTCGTGCGCAGGGTAAAATTATTATTATTATTATTATTATTTTATTATTATTAGCGTCTTACTACCCGTTCGGGTTATACGCACTTACGCTAATGTGTAATGGTAGGGTGATTGTGAGATGAAATGAAGGTCCTACAGTTTAACGTGGAATCCGAACCACGGTGGCGACCTGGCATTCCACACATTCACAAGATGTCTTGTCAGAGGTTTAGGAAGGCAGGGTAAAATAATGAGTGAAAAATTGCTCTGGGCCTAAGGCGAACACATGTTTTTCTTATCACCACGTCTTACAACCTGTTCAGGTTACACACATCTATGAATCACTCTAATGGGGTAGGAATGAGTGAGGAAGCATTTTAGAGGTAATATACCTGCATTTGTGTTGAAGGAGAGTGGTAAAAATTAAGGAAAAACCACCCTCACCGGGATTCTAACCTCACTTTCCACACTTTCAACAGTCCAGTCTAACGCAAGAGTAATACACTAGAGTTCAGACCATTCGCCCACCAAAGCGGGGCAAGTGAACATAGTTGACTCCTTATTTAAATAATGAGCGAAGAACAACACAGGTTACATCTTTAGTGAACAGAAACAAATATCACAGATTTGAGTTTTGTGTCCAAGCTTAATGTTTCCAAATTAACTTGAGTATATTATTTGTACACAGACCATACCTGAACATATTTATGTCACTAGTAAAAACAAAGGTTCAAATATAACATTAAGATAAAAAAATTATATGTTTAAAGTCGACACCTATCCCATGTACAAACTTTGTGCACATAGTTAAGAAACATTTTAATTGTTAATAAAATTGATTTACATCATGATTGAAGATTAGTAGTGATATAACTAGCCTTTAAAATATTTAGTTTTAAAAATAACTGGACACATTTTTTCAACAATTTTCTTAATATTTTTTGTTTCTACTTTTGAATATTTGTGAAATATTTCTAGGTTTTCTAGCTCACTTTAAAATTGTCTTTTGTAAGCAATGGGTTTAAATTTGTAAATTAAGGGCGATTCCAGCACTGATAACATTTTCAGGTTGATGTGCTTTTAAATCTAAATTTATATTCTTGAATAAATAATATACTGAACAGCTTTTATAGATACAAAAAGGTAATACTCTATTATATAAAAAACATTTCAATACTATTTGTTTTAAATTTGCATAGTGTTTATTTTAAATTACTGTTAAAATGTTTTGTTTGTAGAAAAATATCCTTAACAATATATACTGTAGTCTTGTTAGTTTGAGGTGGATTGAAGTGGGGAGGAAAGAATATGGTACGATAGGTGACATACCGAAACATGTTGGAATAGTTTTATCCAGATATTCCATCCATTCCTGGAATTCCAAAGGATTAAAGGGACTTTCAGATAAGATTTATATATACGGCTTAACCTTGAAAGTATTTTTATATCAATACCAATATACATCGTTACATAACTTTTGACTTTACTGATATTAGCTTGATTTTATATTATCATTAATCTTAAATATTTCTAATCTTAAAAAATTATTTTGCAGTAACTCACTTGTGCTTATTTTGAAAATTTTTGAATGTGTTAGACAAATTCTTTTGGCCATTTGTTAACTCTTAAAGATTAAAGTATGAGTTAATGAAATATTTGTTAGTTATCATTATGTTATCTTAAGTATACACCATTGTTCTATTAAAATGTTATATGTGTTTAAAGATCTTATTATTTCTTTGATTGGGTTTATTTGAAAATTTTTGAATGTGTTAGACAAATTCTTTTGGCCATTTTTTAACTCTTAAAGTTTTAAAGTATGAGTTAATGAAATATTTGTAGTTATCATTATGTTATCTTAAGTATACACCATTGTTCTATTAAAATGTTATATGTGTTTAAAGATCTTATTATTTCTTTGATTAATCTAACTCACAAACTTCATAACTTTGAAAAACTTAAAAAAAAAATCATCTAAGTTTTAACTTTTATTCAATTGCTCCTTATTTAAGATTTTGTTTAGAATGTTTTCTAAAATGTTATTACAAACTTAATCAAAAATCGTCTACAAAGTTACAGTGCATTGTTAAATAAGTTAAAACATAATACTTTTTTTTATTTTAAGCAGTGGTGGCCATCTCATTATAAAAATAGGTCATTGTCAGTGAAATCCCAAACTAAAATACAAAAAAATGAGAAAATAACCTTCCAAGTTTCACAAATACATGGAGTTTAGGTACAAATAAAAAAAAACCATCGGCAGTTATTGCTCGAAGGTGTATTGATTGTTTGATAACCGAGTAGCTTTGTCTTGGAAAACCTGCTGGAGTATCTCCACGTGTGCTGTTAGATCAAAATAACTGCAACAAAATTCCCTTCAACTTGAAGAAGCTGAATGAAATAAAGAAGCTTGTGAATTATTTATCAGTGAAAAAACTTAACTGTAACATTTACATTTTTATGTGGTCTACTACAAAAATTGAATACAAACAAAACTGAAATTTTAAAGATGAATGACTTAAATATAGTTTAATTGAATGCGTTTTAAAATATTTCCTTTCATAATTTGGTTTTTATAATATACTTGTGATTAATAAAAAAAAGCATTTTTTAAAGAAATGTTATACATTAATGTTGTTTTCATATCATTCTCACGCAAAAAGCCATAAATTCCAGAGATATGACATTTTGTTAAATAATCCCATATTGTTATTATTGCTACCCTAATACAGTCAGTCATAATGCACTGCTGTAAGTTCAAAATCAACTAAATATTTTAGATTGTATCTTATTAATTGTGTGTGATTTAAAACATATGACTAGTTAATCTTAGTAATGTTCATGTTTATTTGATAAGGAGTAGTAAATTATAAAATCAAATCTTCTTTTTCATTCTTTTATTCCCTTCCTTATTTGAGATAAATAAGACCTGAAGATGGTGTAACATATAACACCAAAACATGTCATAGAAGACTTAAGCTCAAATAAGGAGAAGGGAATAAAAGAATAACAAAGAAGATTTAATTTTATCACTAGTTAATTATAGTTTAATTGATGTCATATTAGACTGCATTAATTCATTTCAAATAAGTTTTTACAAGATTAAGATGCTGCATGTTCTAAGGTGTCACTATCATAGTAGATTATACTGCCGATGACAGGGAGATCAAGGTTCGAATCTTGGTTGGGTGTATTGAGGGTGGTTTAATTAAATCAGAATAAGGAAAAATACTAACACACTCAGCTGATCATGACTATTTCATAAAAAAGATGTTAATTGAATATTATCTCAAATAATAAACAAGGAAGACAAAACACACACAATGTTTGCTAGACACTCTACTTATGTATAGTATCTTTAGTTATATAGCTATTTTTTAAATTGTACTAATAAACTAATCATTTATTTGTTGCAGTTTATGACTTGTGGCAGCAACGACTTACACTGATTGATAATTTGGGAATGTTTTCATCTATGAAAATTCAAAATGCAACATCAATTTTTAATCCATGTGATAATGATGAGCCCCATACTTGCTCAAACTGCAACAGATCATACAAATGGAAACAAAATTTGAATAGACATATTAACCATGAATGTGGAAAGCTACCAAATTTAACATGTCCATTTTGTACGTTTGTTACATTGCGTAAACATCATTTAAAAAGGCACATTATTAACCTCCACAATAAATAAATAACTCAAGTTTATTTCTGTTGAGTGTCAAATAAACTATACATAGCTTTAAAAGTAGATATGAAAGTTGGTTTGAAGAAGAGTTTGCTTTCAAAATGGGGACTAGAGGGAACTTTTTTTTATTTTTAGATCTCAAACTATTTCAACATTCAAAGGATGTGAACGTACTGAAATTCAGTGACTCTTATGGGTATTAGCAAAAGTTTAAGGTTAAAACTACCAGTGTCTGGCTACTCTTTATTATTAATAATGCTCATATTTATTTGGTAAGGAGTAATAAATGATACAATTTTATCTTCTCTGTTGTTATTTTTATTATCTTCTCCTTATTTGATATAAGCCTTAGTCTTCTATGACAACATGTTTCGGTATTATATGTTACCTTTACCATCTTCAGGTCTTATTTATGATGATAGTTGACAATTCCACTAAAAATTTCTTACATAATAATACCTCAAATTTTCACAAACCTTCTGATAATATGTAATTAAAATCATTCATTTTCATTATAAATAAGACCTGAAGATGGTGTAGCTAACATATAACACTGAAACATGTCGGTATAGAAGACTAAGGCTTATAGCAAATAAGGAGGAGAGAATAGAAATAACAAATAAAATTTTATCACTCTTTATGAGTTACAACATAAACTTATTATATTTTAATAATATCTTATATAGATTATATTTGGTATTGCACTATTTTTTAGGATAAGATTTTCTAATATGAAATAGAGAAAACTATTTTCAATAAAAACAGCTATTTGAAACTACTTAGTGCTCATGTTTGTTACATTAATAAAAAATTACTAAATTGATAGTTATATGTATGAAATAAAGTGCATGTAGCAAAATTGATAGTTAGCATTGATTGAATAAAATAAATTCACCTGCCTTATTCAATTTTATGTAAAGTTCATTTTTGGAATATCATTAAATTGTGTCCCACTTTTTCTCTATTCGAATGTGTTACTATAAGTGTACTCTCAAAATTTCCAAAATGTTAATTTTTTAATTTACTTATAAATTACTTTTATTTCCTGTGGACTGCAATTTTTTTTATATATTATGCTTACATTCCAACCTTATTGTTTTATTAATTTACATGGCATCCTTTTTGTGTACAATCTGCTAATTTTAACAAGTGTAGTTCACTGATTTAATTTAATTTTGGACACCAAACATAACTTTTCATCACTTTTTAAAGTTTATCAAAGGCTATTTGCTAAAATTAAACAAATTAACACAATGACTATGTTACTGAAGTCCCAAGAAATAACTATGTGTGTGCAAAGTTTGATCTAACAAAATTTTAACAAATAAGAATTTTTTTTTAAATGCTTATAAAATTCCCAACATTAAATCCCAGTTTTAACACATTATTATTTTGTACATCTCAACAACAAACAATATTTTACTTGATTAAGACAAGATAATTGCTCAGAGTTAAATTTCAGGGGTTACATATTCCCAAAATTGTTTATTTTTAAAAAAACTTGGCACACCTGGCATTAGGTATGTGTCAGTGAGAAGATACAGTTATATTCTGAAAATGTCATGAAGTCCTTTATGCGTCTTTTGCTCATAATCTATCTACACATTTTTCACTCCTCACACAAAGGAAAACTTAGCTATCTTTATTTGTTTTGGATGGTACTAAAGAGAATGAAATGTCACAATCCTAAAATTTGGACTTTTGATTACATTGTATGTATAGTTCTGTAAGGATTTTATATCCAGCTGAAAATTTTGGAACTTTGGTAGGTAACTCTTAGGATGAGAAATGGAAAATTTTACAGATCTCAATTTCAAGGACCTGTGCAAAGTTCTTAAAAACCACATTTTAGCTAGATCATGGTTAAAAAGGACAGAAATCATTATTTAAACTACCAAATAATAAAAAAGTCAGAATACTCAACTATTCATATTCTCTTAACACAGGCTTTTGTACTAAACTGTGATCTTGTGCTGAGAGGGATTAAAAATAAAATATACCTTAGTAAACATACTAAAAATATGACATTGAAAATGTCCCTGTAACCATCACTAAACTCGCTTTGGTGGTTGCATGGTCTAAGGCGCTACTATCACAGTAGACTAGACTGCCGATGATGCGGAGATCAAAGTTCGAATCTCGTTCGGGTGCACTAAGGGTAATTTTTCAAAAATTGTTTTTCACTCTCCCTCCATGCAAATGTGGGTACACCTCCTCTAAATATAACCATCATTCCTAAAACCATTAGCATAATCAGTACATAGTCGTATGACCCAAACAGGTAGCTAGGTGCGACGCTAAAAATAAAAAATAAATTTAAAAAAATCCAATCCTCTTTGGTGGCTTTCTAAGGCACAATTCTCGCAGTAGACTACACTTTTAATGACGGAGAACTAGAAGTTCGAATCTCGGATGAGTGTACTGAGGGTGATTTTTCCAAAATGGTTTTTCACAGTCCCTTCATGCAAATGCAGTTACACATTTTATAAATAAAACCTTCCTCATCCCTGAAATTCATTAGCATAATTAGTACACAAGCGCAATAAGATGCAGTGCTAAAAGAATAATCAAAACTACACCCTTTATTTTAAAGTAAATAGAGATATTTTTAAATTATGGTTTGTGTACTCACTTTTGTTAAACTTCATGTTGAACTATGCTTGTAATATATATTGCCAATTTGTTCTTGGTATGTATTGTTAAACCTAGTGAAATTGATCAGGTATGGGAAAGATTCTATAACAGAACAACATTGTCTTACTTTAGTGTCAATACAACCCTTATGGTAAAATGGGCTTAGTTAAAAGTTGAAATTGTCAAAAAAAATTACAGAATAATTTTAAGTATATAATGTATAATTATTATTAACCTTTGTGAAGATAAAATTACTGTATTTCTTCAATTCTAAGATGGCATTGATTGTAAGATACATATTTATTTATTTTCCAGTACTACTAACAGAAAAAAAATCTTTGATTCAAAGAAAATAAATAAAAATAAAACAATAAAATACCCTATATCCAAGAAATATTTTAATTTCAAAAGTCAATTTACTAATAATAATAATAATAATAATAGGCCTAGTACCTTATTTAACATTCCATCACTTGATTCTAAATTAATACCAAAGTCTAAATTTTTCTGAGCCATCTTTATCTTTACTGAGCTGTAAAGAGCATTTTTGGAAAAAGAACTGTGATTCTAAGACTATTGTTTCTAAGATGTACCACATATTTAGATACATTTAAATGGGAAAAAAAGGGTTTTAAAATTGAAGAAATATGATAGTTGTGATAGTCTTGTGTATAACTTTAGTAGTGCTAAAGAATTACTTCACAGATTAGAGTGAGCTGGAAGTTAGTCTATATTGAGTGTTTTAATAAAAATCTTACAATACTTTAATGTTAAAAGTTAGCAATATATGATGTATTATTAATAATGTAATAGCTAGTCATATAAATAACAAATAATTCAAGTACCAAGATAAACACATACAAACACGTGAAATAAATAGTTATATTTTAGTTTACAAATAATGTGCAATATTTGCCCACTTATGAATAGGGATAAGGAAAGTAGAATTTCAAGTAAATTTTCCACATTTGTGCGGAGGGTGATTGTAAAATATATAAGCAGTTGTAAGTTTGACCCATAGTAATTAGCTGAATTGTCATTATTTTTATGCTAAGTAAAATAAGAGAAAGGGGAATGCCAGGCAGCCACCGTGGTTCGGATTCCACGTTAAACTGTAGGTCCTCCATTTCATCTCGCAATCACCCTACCATTACACATTAGCGTAAGTGCGTATAACCCGAATGGGTAGTAAGACGCGGTGCTAATAATAATAATAATAATAAAAATAAGAGAAACTTTGCAAAGAGTCTCTTAGCAGCCGTCTCTGTCATTCAGAGCAATATCACTTCCATATTAGAAAATAAAAGTTTAATACTTTAAATAATTTACAAAATTATACAAAGAAGCCTTATTTAATAAATTGCAAACCTTTCTTATCAGAAATAAAAAATAATTTATAATCTTATTTCAAGGAGGGTACTATCATTTAAATATAATTTTAATAAAAATAATAATAGGCGAATAGGTCCACAAAATCATATATCAAGAGTCGATTAACATCTTAACATTTTTGTGTATATTATTTATATATTTATTTGTTACTAGCTATCTTTGATTATATGTTAATCTCATTTCGATAGTTTCAATACATTCAGATCTATGAATTAAACAATTGGATAATCAAAACAGTTTTTAGTGTTTGTATACAAACATTTTCTACAGAACTTCATGATCATGCCTCTGGTGGGTTATTCCCAAATACATCAAATTATTTTGGATAGATTTAAGAAATAATCCAAAAAGATTAAGAGAATTGGTCATTTTCCTCTTTTATTCACCCATTCCATTTATTTATTCATTTGGGTTGCTTTTTTTTTTCACACATTCCTAGTTATGCCCTCTTCAGTATCCTAGATTTTCTCAAATAGGTTTATTTGAATAATTGCTCTTTACAAGGAGTCTTCCTTATTTCTTTTAGTCAACATAAAATTAAACTAATATTACCCTTTTATTAATATTGAAATTCATTGAACATGTTTGAAGGAAGATATGCAAATTTTTAACTAGTCCCAAGTGTATAAACACTTGGGGATTGGATGAATAATATATATGTAAAGTTTCTTTTACATGTTCATATCTAGGTGTCCTCTCATACTTTACCAATTTCCTTTTTCTCCCTGTTGTGCTATTTGGTTTCCTCTTGGCGTTGCACGTTTCACATTCTTCCCTGATGAGTTCCGTTAGAATGAAACCTGGGTTGGGGGAATGGGCGGTAACGACCAATTTTTTTTCGAGAGGCAACCATTCCCTCTTTGTCTAGTGGCAGCACCGTAAAGTGTGAACTGTGTTCTCCTTTTCATTATAAAAACCATATAATGTTTGTTCCCTTCTATATGTTTTCTATTCACCTTTTTTTGTACCTTCTCCCAAATATATATTGCAAACAGTAAAAAAATAAGCTAGCTAGATCTTATGAATAACTAAAAAATTTTATCATTAAATAAAGCTACTTGATAATTTGTACCTAATGTTTTATTATATAATATATTTCCGTGTCAAATTTTAATTTAAGTATACTCTTTTTTTATTGCAGTTGGAAGCAGCATATTTTTAAAACCTCTTTCTTAGAGTGTGGAAAGTTATTTTAAACATTACAATTAATTTCTTTTTTTCACAGATGCAGAAATGTACTCATTTCAATCTGGATTTGGTTTTTCCTCTTCGGATCCACAAATGCCATACAAAAGTAGAGATCATGCTGAAATGGATTTAGATTTTCTTCTATCTGCTGAACGAAGTCCTGTAGGGCAACTAAAACTTCCAAGAAGTTCATTAGATGGAATAGTTAGAAATAGTTTATGTGATAATGTCGTTCAACCAATCTACAAGTGTGAAAACTGCCACAGTGTGTACAACAAGCGGTACAACTTATTTCAACACATGAAGTTTCGTTGTGGCAAAGAACCACAATTTCACTGCCCCTATTGCACACACAAAACACATTACAAACCAAATCTCAGAGCCACATTAAACATGTTCACAAAAATCATGCCCCATTTAATCACAATCATTTTCAAAAATGATGATGCTTGTCACACCTTAGAAAGGTTAGAAGTGAAATTAAAAAAAAAAAGTTTGTGTTACATGCATATTATTTACTCCTATCAGTTAGACAGGATACACTACAGGATATACTTTTTACCTACTGTCACATACACAGTAGAAACATGGACATTGAATGTAAGAGAGACTAGGAAAGTGGAGGACATGGGAATGAAGTTATCCGGGAAATGGTACGGGTACAGGGAGTACATGAGATAGTAGAGGAAGCAATACTGAGATGGTATGGCCATGTAATGAGAATGGAAAAAGATAAGATGCCGAAGAAAATGTTGGTAATGAAGTATGTGGAAAAAAGACCTTTAGGGAGGCCAAGAAAGAGATGGGAGGAGGAGAAAGTGTTCAAGTGAGTGGAGAAGAATGTAATAAATTAAAGGAGGAAGAGTGGTGGAAGGATAGAGAAAGATGAAGGCATTTTTTAAACTGACCCGGCCACTGGTTGGAAACGGTTGACGTTTATCAATATATTTACGCTAAATATATTCCCCTCCAACTCTACAAGGCATTCAACCAAGCTAGTTAAAAAAATAATTTTACTCTGTAGGAAATGCCAAGTATCTGATTTATTAAAAAACTCAATCCATAATAAAATAAACATATAGTTTGATTTTTCCTTTTAATGAGTAAAGGAATTATAAATTGCAAAATATAATTGGTGTTTTAATGTGAATAATAATTCCCTATTCACAAACTGTGATCAGCTAGTAAAATCATTTAGAAAAGATAGATGTTTTCGATTGTTATATTTTTTATATTTTAATTCAACTTATTTTGACGCTTTTGATAAACTTTTAATTTTCTACATGAATTATATACTTATTCAAATGATTTTGAAATTTATTTATGAATATAAAGAGTAAGGGTTTATCCATAAACCACATAACGCAGCTGGGTGGAGAAGGGGAGGGTGGGGATTTAATGTTTAAATGGTGCTGCATGGGGTGAGAGTGGTTACATCACAGTGTTTTGTAACACAGATCTTATACTTAAATAATAAAAAAATCCATGGTGTAAGCCCACAAGTGGGCTCTACCGACCAAGCAGTTGCCACCGTTAGTGATGATGGTGCTAACATTTGCAAATAGAAGGTGTCATGTGGTCAGCACAACAGTTCCTCTGGTCGTTAATCTTGGTTTTATAAACTTAATTCAAGAAGCTCCTCATTAGGCTGAGTTGTACCTCGTTCCAGACCAACTGCTTCACAGCTAAGTTTTGGAAGCGCCGGAGATAGAACCCTAGACCTCTGGTTCTGAATCCAGGAACTCTGACCACTAGACCACAGAGGCAGTCACTAAAATTTTAATGTTGAGAAAATAGTAATATTGTTCACAATTTCACCGTTAGTAAATATACTTGTAGATACCTTCCAATTCTGAGTTGTATTAAATCTTAGTCCCTCTTTTAGTGTCACAAAAGCTTACCTATGAAAATATGACATTTACTCTTGATGTGAAAAGTTATGTAACACAGATTGGAGGGCTAGGCTAATATCTACTTAGTATTACATGGGGGTGGGGAGGGTTAAAAATATCAAGATAAAAATCGTTGTATGTTTTATATATCACCCCTAGCTTGCCTGACAGTGTTGTCACACAAAAAGTATAAAATTGTGGTACTATATACCCCAACACACCAGCTCGAGGGCTGAGGAGCTTCTTCTCTAACTTTGCATATTTCACGCTTCTAAGCAGCTACTCATATAACATTACATATATGGCAAATTAAAAAAAAAAAGTGTTCATTTAACATATTGGTACGAGCAAGGCTAGACGGCTGTTGCAGTTTTACACAATACAATGTAACCCGACTTATTGTAGCATTGACATTAGAAAAGGAGAAAAAATTTAATTTAAAATGAAATAAAGCAACATAAGATTTATTCCTTAAAATAAAAGATGGTTTTATTCAAATCCACTTCTTGGACTTATCCTTTAAGACTATTTGTATTTCACTATGCATGAAAATTAGTTTATTATGTGTGGCCCAAAGTTTGTTTCTGCTTCTAGACGCTCTTCTTTGTTTATTTCAAAAATCAGCTGTCCATTCTTTTTTACCACAATATTGGAAATATAACATTTTTAAATAACTAAAAATAATCTAGTTCCTTAACACGTTTAACACCATACCTAAACCAGATTTGTTTGTGAATATTGTCAGGTCTCTTTCAGGTTGTGTGTACTAAGAATTTCGCTGCTATTTCTTTATTTGATGGTCTTTGGGTAAAGTGCTCGTCTCAAGATCCGATGTTCATGAGTTCAAACCCAGCTGGGGTCTACAGATTCTTCTTGAGTGATTAAATTCTTTAGCACATCTTACTTTAGAGGGGAAGTAAAGTTGTTTGTTCTGTTCTGAAAATTGAAAAATGACACCTGGACATGGGAATCGAACCCGGAACCTTTGGCTTAGTACGCCAATGCTCTAACCACTGAGCTATCCAGGAATCGTCCTGTGCCCAGGGTCATTCTTTGCTCATATTTTAAGGCAGAGTCTATGATAGATGTGCGGAAATCGTCGGCTACAAATGTGTGATATATTAAGATCACAAGCTATCAGATAACGCAACCACCTTCGACTCGGTAATTGGCTTATTGCTGTCACTTGTACAATTATTATAATTGTAAGGGACTGCATATTTAAGAATCAAATAGCCAAAGCTATTATTTATGCTTTTTAGTGAGAATTACTCCATCTATATATAATATGATATCTAAATGAAGTAATTCTCGCTAAAAAGCATAAATAATAGCTTTGGCTATTTGATTCTGTTTGTCCTGTGCCGATTGTGGCATGTAAATCCTAGAAGGTATGTGAAAATACCTTTCCCAGTAATATTTGAAAGCCCTTTCGCTCTCACTCATAGGAATGTTTGTGGGCTGATGTAATTATAAGGTTCATAAAGTGCACGTTAAATACCTCAAACAATAAAATAAAAGATATTTCCTCATCCTTGCAGGATTCTTCAAGAAAAATCACCAAACTGTTAATTCAAAGTGATTTTTCTGATTGTTTATAATTTTCACTGTTCTATAATAGAGAGGCATGTTCTAGTTACCCAATACGCACCTACCCTATCTGGATATATACGACAGTACTAGCATAAATATGAAAAGGCATTCTCATATGCTCTGGCAATTTTAACTGTCAATCAGATCGACTTGTGGCACTAAGAGAGTTAGATTAAATTTATTTAGAACAGGGCACTGGTTTGGTTAATAGACATAAATAAACTTGATAATTGGTAGGTACTATTACCTAGGTGGGGAGACAATAAAATAACACAACGTTACCTTAAAACAGTAGATTTCACAAGCCACATGAACCTAGTGAAAGATCTAAGTAGGTATTTCTTGGCATGTAGCTTTAACAATTTCTACAGCATTATTACCCGGTTAAGTGTGCTGGCCGTCAATATACTTATAAATTAAGTTTGTATTATATAATATTGTAATTATTATTCAAACTTTTATTTTTAGTTATATTAGCAGTATTACACTAACACATACCTTAAATCTAATATCTATTTATTAGCATTTTGAAAGATTTTTCATACCAACTTATTTGCTTTAGTCAATATGTGTAGGAATTCAAATTTATATGTTATTATTTCTTACATAAAGAGCATTGTAATGATTCAGATAAAGCTAGTTCATCTTGGTGATCACCAGTGATTGTACATCTCATTTCTAGGGGCTGTATCTTACTAAACAAGTATGAAATATTTGTTAACATTCTCAAAGGAACTGAACTAGAGTCTTTTTGTCAAACTGTAATTGTCTGTTGATAAACTTTTATAAAAATATATCATTTATGCCAAATATTAGTTAGATTGGTATTTATTAACAACTGTCATGATTTCACTTTTAAAAGTACTTTTATATAAATCTATATTTCCCACACAACATCTTACTAAACCTCTGAACCATATTTATTTTAACTACATTAATGTGGTAGGGATAAAGAAGGAAGACTTACGATGAAATGTATCCACATTTTTATGAAGTCTGAGTGGGAAACTATGCAGGAAAACAAATCCTCAATATCCAGAGCTCAAACTTAACCTCCTCTTTACATTTAATCCACATGCCCACCAGTGTAGGTAATAAATGTTTTTTAAAGGTCAACAAACAACTCAAACTTTAAATTGTGACTCATCATTACAGTGTGTTCAATTAGGTTTCTAGTCATTATGTTCACTTTGAATTAGTTGGATCGTTCTTGGTTTTAGCATTCTTTCTGGCCCACATTCTTATTCACAGCTCATTTTACTCCGAGCTCAAGGCTAATTAATTTAATATAATTCTTATTTGAAACTTTTTATCAAACAGTTTAAAATATCCTTTATTTTTTCAGCATGTACACTCAGTTTACAGTGAAAGTTTACAGAGTTATCTTGATGGCCTCCACTATGGTCCTATCATATAAGCTGTGCCACAATAGAAACAAGCAAGGTACCTTTCAAAGTAAATATTGTTTACATTAATAATTATTCAAAAATAATTCCTACTACAATTTGATTATTAAGCTCACTTTTTTTTTTCGCACCGCATCATTCTGCCTGTTCAGCAAGTTTACATTCATACACATGTGATGTAAATTTTTCATTTTGAAACACTTTGTTCTGGCATTTTGTGTTCTGGCAACTCCTGCGGTCCAGCACATTTTGAATCTGTCTCCATTAGTTAGATGGCGGCCACCAGGACAGTGCAAAGGTGTCAATATTGTTTACATCTGCAGCTGAGTGTTTTGGTAATACATTCTTGTTTTCACTCATATTTTGTCTGTATTTTAGCCCTAATGTATCTAGACTTAAGAGTTGTAAGGAGAGTAAATTGATCCAAGAATTGTCAGAGTATTCTAAGTGTGTTAAAGTAACCAGATAGATGATTGAAGAAGAAAAGCCTAGAGGCTTAGTGTAAGGGTTTATTGAAGAGACATTTCTGTGGTCTGATACATATCATTTCCCGAGGCAACTCGACCAAAGAGTTTAACCACTTTAGGGAACACATTAAAGAATATATTTTAAAGTGATTACTTTCATAGAAACAGTGAATGAATATGTTAAGAAAAAACCTTTCTTTTAATACATTTTATTAAATTTTCTTAAATTAAAATCAGTATAAAATACAACAATTAAATGTAAGGTTTAAAAATATTAATGGATGTACATTTTCCCATCGTGATACTTGGACTTCTGGAAACTATTTCCCATAAAATATGCACAGCTCATGAAACTAAATAGAACAGTTTACATTAAGTTGCATAGGCATGGAGATATGTATTTACAAATGTCTTAAAAAAAACTAAAGTAAGTGAAAATAAATACTGTCTAAAATACTTAACACATTTCTATGCTTACTTAAATTTCTTTTGATGATCAGCTTGTTTATTCATACCTTCATGTTAAGTATGCATGTGCACGTGTGTGTGTGTGTGTGTGCATGTGCGTGTGTGTGTGTGCGTGTGTGTGTGCAAAAATAATCTTCACTCCTGGTAGAAGAGCACAGACTATTTATATGTTGGTACTAAAATCATATATAAAATCAAATAAGCTATCTTTCTTCTATAAGTATAAAAAAAAAAAATTTACTTTCAGAACAACTTAAAAGTGAATGAAATAATAAATATACTATATTCCAAATATAAAAATCAATCATAAATAATTAACAAATACAATATATATTTTATTTTTCAGATTATTTTTCATCATGGAACATTTATAAAGGGAATTTATTTACAAAACCACCAACAGGAGTTCCTCAGAGATCAACAAGTGCTGAGACCTCTTCTAATGATTTACAACTCAAAGAGCACTTCTTTAACTCCATTGGGGAAAGACGAGAGCAAAATATCTCTTCTTCTCTATCTAGCATATTCCAATCTCAAAGACGTGGGAAACAAGTGGTGGAAGCAGAATTGAAGTACAAGTGTTTGACTTGCAACAAGAAATACAAATACAGCAGTAACCTTTCTCGCCATGTTCGCCAAGAGTGTGGTCAGCAACCCAGGTTCACTTGCCCGTATTGCTCCCATAAATCACATTTTAAATCAAATATTGAGGATCATATAAAGCGTAAACATGAAGTTTACCCTTAACAATACAGCAACACATCTTGTGCTGGTGCCTGTTATCGTAATGTTATTTGTTGGAATCTTCATTGTGATATTTTAAATGTGAGTTTTTTTACTGACAAAGTGCGAGATGTAAAATTGCATATTGAGTTGAAGATATTTTGATACAAAATGTACACACCGATTGAAAAAAAAAAGTTCCATTAAACACATGCATCAAAAAACAAACAAATTGATGACATCATCTCCACACGGCTAATAAAATAATGTGTTTTGGTCATGAAAGAAATAATAAATTTAAAACATCAATTTATAGTTATTATTTATTTGAAACTAAATGTATACTACAGTTGAATGAAAACAATTACAAAAGTTATCTTACTAAACACTTCTCCCACTTTTTATTTAAATTAATTAAGAGTGCATTAACTAAACCATTTTTAAATTTAATTGTCCACTAAATGAGGCTAGTTATCGCTTTCTTAATTTTTTAAAATCTTATTTTATTATTTTGTACTTATTAACAGATATTTAAATAAATGGTACGGAGCTCCACACAGACTTTATCACTTTATTGTTTAAAAATGGAGATATTTCTCATAACTCGTAATATTTGTAAATTAAATAATATAAACTAGCAAACTTGACCACAAATTGTGCTATAGTTATGTAAAACTTTTTTAATTCCTGGTTTTAAATTTTATAATTTTATTTCTAAAGAATTAACGTCTTCATTTGTATATTTGGACCAATAAAAATTTTAATATTGGGTCCCCGAGTATCAACACCTCGTATTAAAATGTCGACTTCCGGTTAACATTTTTGAAATTTTATTGGGGGTTGCACATCTTATGGCTATCACATTGCTATTAAATTCCTCATTTATAAATTTTGGCAGTAAAATAGGTAAATATTGACTATTGAGTCTAAAATGATAGAGCTAGATTATTGCTATACAAACATTTCCTCTAAGAGGTTGAAAGAAAGAGAACATTCACTTTTTGAGAGACTTACTTATTTACTTACTCTATGTCATTAGAGAATATTGCATTAAAACTTAAGTAGTATCTCTTTACACCTAAAGCTCACAACATTGTATTAATATATTTGCCAAAATCTCGGAAACTATTGGTTCAATAAAATATATGTCAAATAAAAGTTTTTAATTTTTTAGTAGTATTACAAATTATGCAATAATAAGTTATTTAGTATCTCAAATAGTGGTGGTGATAAGGAGATTTCATCTTATGTAAAGTACCCTAAAATTCATTTTCATGGGAAAATTAAAATAGCCATTTTATTTATAATATTTATTAATCAACACCTAGATACGAATTTTAATCAAAATCCTTAGAGCCAATTTTGAGAAAATCAATTTTTTCTCTTTTCGCCCTTTATTAAATTACGCTTACTCTTAGGATTAAACAGACACACACAGATAGATGACATCACAAAAATCACTTTTTAAGGTTCGGGGGTCATGAGATATTGACATCCATCTATATTTCGAGTTAGATTTTTTTTTTTACTGACTTTTAGTGTTTGAAAAGTTAAAAATATATATATATATATATATATATATATATATATAGTTGCGCATAGCTTTAAGGTTATTGATTTTGTAAAAATATGTTTCAAATAAAAGATTTTAATTATAAATAGGTGTCACACTCTCTCCTGACAAGTTTCAATAGAATGAAACCTTGGTTGGGGGATCGGGTGGTAATGATTAATATTTTTTTCAAAAGGCAGTCATTACCTTTTTGTACAGTGGCAGCAATGTAAAGTATGAGCTATGTTTCTATTTTCACTGTAAAACACATATTGTGTTTGTTCCTTTTATATGTTTCCATCCACCTTTCCTGTACCTTCTTCCAAATTTATTAATAAGAGTTCCTAAACACTTAATTTGATTGATTATCGTACAATCTTATATCACATTTACATTCACCCACACATAATGTTAATTGTAAAAAACTAGTGCTTGCCTATTAGTTATGTTGTATGAATTTTATTTGGTCCGCAGCCATACTAAGGCTGTGCATGACTTCACCATATGTTGTGTTTTTATTGTTTGACTATTACTCTTTAGTATGGTTATACACATTGATATAAATTGATTTTAAACAGTTTTTTTTAACTACTCATGATATAAGTACAAATTGTATTGGAAATACAACACATGTTATGAAAGTGTATTTTAAGGCACACCTGTTTGATATAAAACATAACAGATACTAGTAATTTAAAAACTTAATATTCAATGTATTTATTAAAATTTATAATGCTTGAAAAATAAGTTAATATTCTTCTTCTTAGCAAGGCAAAGAATCACCCAAAAGTCAACATTATTGCTTATCCAAATTACATGGCTTGTAGTAAATCCTGTTTACAGTTCAGATATTTTTATGAAAATCTAAAACCTCAAGATATTCTCTTAAAGGCTTCATTAATTTTTTTTACCTCAAGAACTCTGACATAGCATCAATACATACATTCACTAAATAATTTATATTATAATATATAAATTTCAAGGTCATTCAGTAAATGTCAAATGTGGTTGGTTGATATGCAAAAACCAAAACTCCTGGACACAATTGTTGTATTATTGGTTAATGGATAAAAATGTAATTTAACTAAGCATGTTTCACAAAACCAAATACATTATGTCTGATTAATATGCATTTATTTGTTTGTAGATACATCAAAAAGTTGGTGCAAAGATGGAAACTATTTCTTTTCACTCACTGCAGCAGATCAAAGTTCTTCCTTCATAACGTCAACTGATGTGCTTGACAACAACTCATTTATTCCTTCTGAAAATAAGTTTGGATCAGAATTGCCTTTAATAGCTTGTAAAAATGTATTTCAAGATAATAATTCTCAGTTGAATTTCAAATGTCCTAATTGTGAAAAGAGATACACCTATAGATGTAATCTACGGAGACATTGCGGCAGGAATGTGGAATTGAGCCTCAGTTTGCGTGTCAGTTCTGTCCTCATAGAACCAATTACAGAACAAGTCTTAAGATACATCTCAGACGCATACATAAATATGTTCTAGACAGCAGCGGGGAACAAGTATATTGGCCATCAACATCGACAAAACATGTATGACCATGGAGAGACATTTGATTTTAAGATGTACATCCTGATTACATTAGACACAATAAGAATCTTAGTTTCAATAAAGTTCAATAAAATCAATGACATAAGATATCATCTTTATGGACACACCTCAAACAGAGAAATATTATTTTGTCAAATATGATTTAGTATTTATAGTGTGTAATTTACAAACAATATATCATCAATAAACCAATATCCAACTAAAACTTATTGTAGCAAATTTACCTAATAATCCCCACGAAGGAAGACATAGACTAGTATTTAATGTTACCATCATGAGACCACTTATAGCAAAATAACATTTGTACAAAGAATCTTCACTGATCTGGTGCAGACACTTTTTATTTTAGCCACACTTAATTTTGTTTTTTGCCCAATGACTCACACATGATACCTCCACGTAAAATAAAGAAGGTATGTTTAATGCTTTAATAAACTGTTCTAAGATCTTGATCTGACTATAAGAAAATTGTTCTCAGACTTAAATTAAATAATTAATTTGACAGATTGTGTTTGGTAAAGTTATAAATTTTAAGATACAGGCCCATGCACTTCTTAGGACAAGCCTCCACCACTAAATAGTAAAAATATTACATTATTTATGTAAATTATTTGATTTAATTCAACATTATTTTTTAATCTAAAATCAAACTTTCAATGAATAAATTCTTATTCAATTGCAATCATACAATCTTGTTATAAACTATTAGTGCTATTGTAGAGCTATTTTATATTTTTGTCTCCAGGTAAATTCTTTGTTAATTTAGGAGATTTTATTTCTTTCAGACTTTATCAACTTTTAAGTATCCAAATTACTTAATTGTAACAACTAAATGCTAAAATACAATATAATTTGCATTACACTCTTAGATTTTTAGACGAACTAAAAAAGTAAAGCATTTTTATCTTTTCCTCTTTATAATCTGCCAAGCCTCTTACAATAATAAATACAAGTAGAGAGAGACTATTAGAAAATATATTCTTTCCTTTAACAATAGTACATAAAATAACCTCCCATCTCTAAGGTAAAATAGGAATTCATAATATATGACTATAGAGGTCTCTAAAAGTGTGTATGCTGTCTTCAAGTTTAAGTTTTTTCATACTAGTCTTAAAAATCTTGTGAGAACAATATTGTAAATAACTTTACTAGATGGTATTAGAAATAAAAATAAAATTTGGATTTAAAATAAATTGGATCACAAGCTCTCACTCAAACCACAAACTTCAAATCATTCATTATGAAACTTCTTTTTGTTTAACTCTCCAAAAATGTTGTCTTTGTATTGAAAATTAATATAATTACACTATTATTATTTTCTTATAACCAACATAATTTGTTTTTTAAATATAACATAAAACATTTGGACATTCGAATTAATTATCATGTGGAAATACCTAGGGTGGGCGAATATTCAAAATATTGAATAGTTTTGAATAATTAATGGCCAATTATTGATTCGAAACTCTGAACAGCAACTCTGAATAGTAAGATCAAATAGTTAAGTCATAAATTCTTTAACCCTAGAATTCTAAACCACTTTTGGTGAGACACGATTGCTAAACACTCGTAAATTTTACTGCTTTACATTTTATTATATTGAAAATATAATTTTATTACATTATTGACAAAATAAAAACTATTCTCAACAAGTCAAATGTTCTTTTGTTGATTGCCATTTTTTTTACACAACTTCATTACATGATATACAGGGATTTGCCCTGAATTCTCTACAGATGGCACGAGAACAGTGGCTCCAAAATGTAGTCATGCACCATTGGTTTCATTGTAGGTTTTAATTATTTTGGGATTTTTTATTTTCTGGTTTATTACCATGTTCTCAAGTGTAGTAGGAGGCAAGATCACAACTTTGTTTCATTTTATTTTGTAGTTACCATTGTCACTACATTAATAAAATGTTTTGTTATTGCTAAATTCTAGTATTTTTTACGACTGAGCTTATCTTAGAGCACAAACAAAGCACATCACAAGGGAAACACTATCCGCCATAATGAAGTTTCAAGCCCAACTGAAGGTACTATAGAGCCCCCGTGTAAGGGAGGGAACATGACAACTTTGCCAATATCAGTAGTCAATTTTACGGAATAGCATTCTAGGGTTAAAGGCCTGTCCAGACCCATAAGTTTACGGCGGCAGCACAGAAGCAATCGGCGCGAGAAAAGCTGTTAGCTAGTTAATCCAGTGACACAGAGTTAAATATATCTTGTCCTTTGTTCAATAAGGGTGAAGGGGGGAATACCAATGTTATTAGGAGAAATAAAGAGGTTGTGGCCTGCCTAAGGGTTGGAAGAAGGGGAGGGTTATTTATAATAGCAGATGGAGAGACAAACAATTGGCCCCATGTAACTCGTGCTTGTTCTACAAGTAAAAATGCTTGCATTGGGCGTGTGAAAATGAAGAGGGGAGGACATTATTGCAAGGTCAACCATTTGAGTGTTTGTCAGTCTGTTGTTAGGACAGGGAGGTGAACCAGACACAGATTACAAAGGGTGCCAAGTTTAGAGAACATTTAAGGGGTTTCAAACCTAGAAAACTCTTTAAGGGGTGTCAAACCTATATAACATTTAAAAGGTTTCAAGTCTAGAAAACATTTAGGAATGTCATGCTTAGATACCATTTAGAAGGTTTCAAACCTATAGGACATTTAAGGCGGGTCAATCCTAGAGTAGATTTAAGGTGTTTTTAAAGCCTATAGAACGTTTAAGGGATGTGTCAAGACTATATAACATTTAAAGGGGTCAAGAACTAATTTTATCATTCATTACTGTTGTGTTATTTTAGTAAATTTATTTTTGTATAATATTAAAGTGGGAGAGGTATGATCAAGACTAGTAATAACTAATAACATTCAGTATACAGCCACTCTCTGTGATGAATGGAGTGAAGGTGTTGCTTGTAGGGTAAGTTGGTGGCTTAGCAGACTGATGTACAATAGTACCTTCTCGCTCAGTGAGGAAAGCAACAGGAAACTACCACACCCTAATTTACCTAGTAAGCCTTCTCAGTGCTGCATAAGCTTTCAGCTGAAAGTGAAATTGTTTAGAATCTAACAAAATTTTTGGTTGAGTACTAATGATCACATAAACAAAAGTAGGCCTTGCATATTAGAAAATGAGAACTCTATTAATCACCCCATTTTTTTACCCTTTCTAATAATAATGTTTAAATTCAAAGAAATATATTATCTACATTGACCAGTTAAACATTCTCCATGCAGTTTTTAAATTTAAATTTCTGTTAAAAACTTATCACAAAATTTAAAAAACCCGCTGTCTAAAAGACTGGATCAAAGGTTCCTCTCAATTTCCTGAAATTTTGTTTTAGATTTGGTCTTTTTTTTATTAACACCAGGTCCAATAACAATGTTTTGAAGTAATTTTTTGCATTTTGTATTTTGCATACTTAAATATAAAACCATATTTTCAAAAGGAATTTATATTATTTTTATCAAAAATGTAAGGAAAATCTCCAATTCGATTTTTACTATTCTGTATGCGATCGAAATTTTGATATTCGATTTGAAATTATCTGATTCAATAAATAATCCTATTCGCACACCCCTAGAAATAACCTTTAATACAAGAGAGAACCACTTTCTAAATAAGTATAAAATACAATCACACAAGTAGAATGGTGTGATAAGGGAAGGAGGTGAGAGAAATAAGCACATATAAACCACAAAGGGACACATAATACTTAGATCAATGATTTCACTATTCACAATAACCCTTACTTCACCTCTGACATGACATATATTAATCACAACTTGTGAATGTGGGGAATGCCAGGCCTCCACCGTGGTTCAGATCCTACATTAAACTGTAGGTCCTCCATTTCATCTCACAATCACCCTGCCATTACACATTAACGTAAGTGCGTATATCCCAAACGGGTAATAAGACGCGGTGATAGTAATAGTAGTAGTAGTAATAATAATAATAATAATAATAATGATAATAATACTATTCACCTTAATTCAAAGGATAGCTTAAATGTTAACTGTCTCTTTATAAGATCAACTTTTTCTTGGCTTTAATAAATTACAAAATAAATTAAATCAGGGAGTCACATAATCTATACTACGTACTTAATATTAAAGTAAAAGGAGGTTATTCTTTCTTAAATATATTTGACAATGACATGCAATATTTAAAATAGTTTTTTTTATAAGAAAAGGAAGATTTGCATATATCTATGCATGAGGGGAATTTTCTCTACTATTTCTAAAATTCTAAGCAACAAATTATAAAATAGAACATAAAAATGTAAATGTTTAAAAAAATTATAAGTACAGTAGCAAAATGTTTCTTAGAATAGACAATAACTATTTATTAAATGATAAAAGAAAATTACAATAAAATTAAGATTAAAATAGATTTACTCTCTCATAGTATTTGATTTTTACTAATTTTTAAATTTAATCGTGTTTTTCTGATACTTTTTTTTTTTTATGGACATATATTATTTTCATCCTTCTGACTTCATGAAGTATTTTACTTTGTCTTGAAATATATGGCTTTATATGTAAAGTATTTTATTTATTTGTTGCATCTAGGTTTATTTTTCTTTTAAAAATAGAAAAAAAAAATAGATAAAAACTAAAAATAAAATAATTTGTCATTTTATTCATGTTGATTTTACTACTGTTATGAACAAACATTTTTAAACTAATACTATAGTTTGCTATCTCATATATTTAAAAAAATACTTATGTTATTTTTTTTAAATGTTAGTAATAGAATAAAAAAAGGTTTCAGTGATTATTTTTTTCTCGACAGGTAATGCATTTTGTTAACATAAAACATTTTATGCCTGTACTGTAAAAAGTAAATGTTTTTAATGCATTAAATGTTTTCCATACACATGTTTTGTCTGTTAAATTATAAGCCTTATATCAAAATGAACTACAAGATACATCCTGCGGATGACATACCAAGTGTGATTCTCCAAAATGAGATGTATATATACTTCTTTACTTCATCTTAAATGGTACACCCAGTGGTTGGAAAAAAGAGTTGGACAACAATAACTGGGCTAAAAGAGGCGTATTTTAAAGGTTTTATGTAATTACTGCGATGGAGGAGAATACAAAAGAGACAGCTCTTTCTTCAATAGCAGTTGCACAAATATGAGAAAGGTGGCATGAGTTTGTAATACAGCAGATACTATGGTGTGGTACCGTGGGGTACATGGCTTGCTGCTCACTCTCTGTACCCAACGCTCGCCAATGACTCAGAAGAAGTAGCTCATGCTCTTCTCAGCTGTTTATGTTTCACACTGTTTAGAATAACCACCAATGGTTGATTGAGTTTGGTGCTAAATAAATAATTTAACTGTAAATCATATTATCAAATTTGTGTACATCATTAGGCCTATAAATCACTTAGAAAATGTATTAATACACACTATTAAATTACCTCAAACAATATAATGAAGTGAGAAAGAACTCTTTTATACATACGTCCTCCTATATTTTTTTATTTATTACTATTCTAAACAATTTACAAGTTATTGAGGTCAACCACTGCAATTGGTTTCAGGAAGAGGGGCTTAGGGTTAGTGAGGGGGGAGGGGGAATAAGGAGAAAAAGGGGCAATTTGATTTGGTTTGGGGGCAGCAAAAACTTAATAATACCACTTGGAAGATTGTTAAAACATAAAAAGTTATATGCTAACTTAATATGAATTGATGGAAGTGATAGAGCATTAATTATTCAAAGATAAAAATTTATATGTTAGGAATTAATCTCTTATAAATACATAAATTATTTTACTAAGAATTATCTAGAAATTGTTCAAGAGCAATTTGAATTTAAAAATAGGTAAAACAGTAGTTGAACAAGATTCATAAAGGAATGAAAGTATTAGAAAAATATTTTGAGAATTCATCGAAAAACAGAAATTGTAAATAGTTGGTGACTGAACCAGAGTTGTTATTTAAATGTGCTGTGTTAACAACAGGGACAACACCTCAACCCCACTAGAAAGACCTGAGGATGGCGTATTGAACGCCGAAACATGTTGTCAATCAACCAGCCTAGAGGCAGTACAAGTGTTTAAGGAGTGGAATTATAATAACAGTTAAGGAACGTCTCTTTAATACACCATTCAAGTAACATCATATTTTTTTCCGACTACATTTCTTATTTCATCCAATCTCTTATATTTAATCAAATTATAATATCCAACATTGTAAAACCATATTAATTGATTTAGACGACACTTCTGATAATCAACAATATTGTAATTTATTATCTCTTTGATTAACACATGTTTCTAACTTAATGAACTGATAACAAGGTTTAAACAATAATATATTTTAACCTTGTATGCAATGTTATTGATACATTTTAATTTAAAATTTAACATGTTTCAGATGTAATTCAACTATAATATGTTTGCATTGTGTAATAGCCCTTGTTAATCTATTTCCTAGATTTTATTAATTGATTATTCATATAATTTGTCAATTTGCCAACTTATTATTAATCACTTTTATTAATTTTATCAATTTGTTTATAACTGCATAATTCCCTTGTTGACTGTTTCCTAGATTCTATTAAATTTATCTTTCATATAACTAACTGTCTCTTGTAATAATAACTCCAGATCACTCACCAACTATTTACAATTTCTGTTTTTCGATAAATTCTCAAAATATTTTTCTAATAATTTCATTTCTTTATGAATCTTCTTCAACTACTGTTTTACCTATTTTTTAATTCAAATTGCTCTTGAACAATGATTCTTAGTAAAATAATTTATTTATTTATAAGTGATTACATTCTTAACATATCAATTTTATCTTGAATAATTAATTCTTTATCACTTCCATCAATTCATATTGACTTAGCATATAACATTTATGTTTTAAAAATCTTCTTTTTATTAAACTAGCCTCTTTTTTCATAACTTGTTTTGTAATTAACTTAGAAGTGTATCAATCAATCAACCAATTTGTTATTTGACTTAGAGGTGTATCAATCATTCAACCAAATTGTCGTTCTACCAAGTACGTTCGTTATAATATTCAAGAAATTTATTTCTTCATACAAATTTTAATATTCATCATCATCAACTGTTTCCAGCCTGTGGCTGAGTCAGTTTATTAAAATGTCTTCATCTTCCTCTATCCTTAATGATATATTGATAATGTAATATCAAATTGCTATTACTAGCATTGAGAAGAGGCCATTTATTGTATACCCGTATATTATCTAATTTAAATAATATTATATAATAAAACAAGTTCCTTAGAATAACTCAAAAATAGCTCTAAACATTACATGAAACTGTCCAGCTCTTGTTTGATAACTTATTACTTACTTTAACCACCAATGATTATCTTTGTCATTTTAACATGTGAAATATAACTACATAACACAACTGATTAGCCTCATATTATTTATAAACGATAATAGTGGATCTATGAGTGTGTACATTATCAAGTTTGTGTCACATGCCCTCTTTAATAATCACCATTCTCAGGTAAGTTGACATGTCTTTCCTATTTTTACTAATTAATAATGGGTTTGTACTTAATTTTATGGAGTTGACATGACATCTAAAGCTGCAAGTATTATTATTATTAAATTTAGTTTTGATTAGAATATATTTAAATCATTAACTTTGTAAATGATTATTTTTTATAGTTGAAAAGCGCAATCTTCCTATAAGTATTTTGAATATTATATACTTTTGATTTTTGTTGTATTCACTTAATTTCAATTTAGTTCAGTACAACAGCTTTTCACAGTTTATCACTTTTCTATATAATGTCATTTTTCCTCTCATCTCAGCCAATCAGAGCCCTGAGGTTTTCTTTCTGCCATTTTGGATGAGTGGGGTTCGCTCTGATTACATCCAGAAAAGGATGAACACTGTTCCATATCTGTCTACTAAAATTAACAAAATGAAAGACCCTTAAAGTTTGGTCCTTCACTTTGGGGCATAAAACTAAATAAAATATTCTATTCATCATCATCCTTGATATTTTTGAAGATAATTTAAAAAGTATTTAAGAAGGAGCAGACATTTTCATAATTATGTCTAATTTTGTTTGAAAACAAAATGGACCTGTATTACTTTATAAATATAACATGCATTTACAGAGATGCATACAACCAATAAGCTGTGTTATATTAGCAAAAAATATTTTAGAGGAGCCACGCTATTAATTCGAAAAGATATGGGCTACATTCCCAAAGTCTATACTTTCAGTTCAATACTATGATAACCCTTTCAACGCATATACACAGTTAAATGAAGGTAATGCAAGAGAGTAGGGAAGTGTTGACACCAAACAGTACTATGCAGCTATTAGGCTACACAGTTTATTTAGCTTTATTGGCCAATAGAAGGGAAGCTTTTGCAAGAAATGCAGTTATTTTATTAGTGGCTAATAAGGAAATAGGTTTAGAAGTGAATGCTGAAAATACTAAGTATATAATAACACAGTGAACAAAAAGATTGGGTATGGTAATTTAGAGAATACTGTGAACAAAATATAATTTGACATAGTTAATATGTTTAAATACTTAAGAAGAATTGTTTTAACTAGCAATATCGATATTAGTTTGGGAATAGAGAAAGGAATATAGTCTGGAAAAGCATGCTATTACTCGGTATTTAAGTTGTTGACACTTTACTTGCTTTCGAGGAATGCAAAACTAGGAATATACAAAACAATAATGCTACTGGTTCCCTATGGGGGTGAAATATAGTTTCCTACCTTAAATGACAAAAACAAATTTATGGGGTTCAAAAACAAGGTACTTAGGAAGCTATTGGGTCCAAAAGAGGAATGAAGCTACTGGGGAGTGGTGAGGTTACATAATGATGAATTACATACCCTGTACTTATCACAAGACATTGTTAGGTTAGTCAAATTTTGTAGATTACGATGGGCAGGACATTAGTGCAAATGGGAGATTATATAACTTTGTTCAGGGTACTGTCTGGCAAACTCAATTGGAATGGATAAAACTAGCTTACGATAAGGATAGGGTGTATTTAGGTGGACTGGATAGAACTTGTTCAAGATAGAGATAGATGGCATACTTTTCTAAGTGTGGAAATTAACTTTAGAGTTCCTAATGCCATTTTTAAGAGTTACTAAACAAAAGTCAAGATAATTTTATAATAATTTATTTTAAAAACTACATTGTTCTACATACAAATACAACCATCCATTTTGTAAACCACATCCTTTTACATAGTTATTATTTATTAAATAAGTTTTTGTAAATAAAAACAACTTGTTATTTTTATTAATTTTGCTCCCAGTCATACTCATTGCGTTTATTGTATGTTTAGTTTCATGTAGCTGCATCAAACTAATACACTTCATATAATATTTCTACGTTCAGTCTTTAATCTAGTTATTTATAAACAAATAATAATTCA
This sequence comes from Timema cristinae, assembly GCA_039000515.1. Lineage (NCBI taxonomy): Eukaryota > Metazoa > Arthropoda > Insecta > Phasmatodea > Timematidae > Timema > Timema cristinae. The sequence continues at coordinate 8,232,872 of JBCFYV010003508.1, read as the reverse complement.
GTCCATCTGTTACTTTTTGATGGAGATTGCGCACATCATATATTGCGAGGAAAAAAACCTCTTTGTTTACTAACTTAAACAAAATGTTTTATTATTTTGAATACACACACCAAGGCTTCACTAAATAGAGTAATAACAGTAATTAAAGTTAATTTTGTTTCTAGGTTTTATAACATTAGAAAATTAAACATTTAATCACCTAAGTCATGGGATATCGCTCAGCACTTCTGCACAACATTGCCGGGAAAGTGTTGATATGAGAATTTGCATAAATGTCCATCCACACAAACCTATCTATATGTTTGAAAACAATTTTAAACTTTAAAACTCCAAGTCTTTTACAAAAACCTTTACCTTAGCCCAATAACCTTCCACACTGTTATTGAATAAATACATTTTTATTTTTATGATTTAGAGTACAGTGAATGAATTGATACATACACTTCCAACATCTCAAAGCATAATAATCTTTCCTTAATGCTTTAAGATATAAAGAATACCCAAAGCCCAATGTTCAGATAAAACCTTACACTAATTTTTGTATTTTATCTAAAATTAAAGATTTATCAATTTGAATAACCACAAATAAATCTCTGCTCCACAAAAATCCTCTTTTAAATAAACTCTATTAAAAAACATGTTTAATCACTTTGGACAATAACTCAATATTAATCTCTCAGGTTTATAAATACACAATAACTAGTTACAACATTCATATTTAACTTTTTTCACATAAAATATAACACTTGAAAATTAATAGCTTTTATTTTATTATCTTGTTTAAGCACATTTTAAATTTCTACAAATTAAATTACATGAAGTACATAACCACAGATCGAATAACTGGAAACCTGACAAAAGGATATATTGAAATTTCACCTTAAATTAAATTTAAGCATCCAATATTTTTTTAAGTACATTTTTACTATTATCAACTATCACAATATTACAAAACTTAACCTTTCTAACTTTATGTATGTCATTAAATAAAAAATTATATTATGTTAGAAATTGTCAAATCATTAAAATATATATATTTAAATATTTTTGGAAATAGTAATGGAATAGGATGACATGTTTTTTAATCTAGATGGCGTGTATGTTAATAAGGCTAGGACCAAATAATTTAGGGAATAACTCTTTGCTTCTGCATATAACGTTAAATATACTAGCTTTAGTTAGGTTGGGATAGTTTATAATAATAAACATACACGCTATTGTGTCATTTATAAAAATAAACATATAATTTATTCTGTAACTTATAAGAATAAATATAAAATCTCTAATGTAGTTTATAATAATAAATGTAATCTATTATATAGTTTATAATAATAAACATATTATATATTGTGTAATTTATAATAATGAACATATAATCTATTGCATAGTTTATGATAATAAACATGTAATCTATTGTATAGTGTATAATGATAAACATATAATCTATTGTGTAGTTTGTAGTAATAAGCATATAATCTATTGTGTAGTTTATAATAATAAACATATAATCTATTATGTAGTTTATTTATTATAATAATAAACATATAATCTTTTTTGTACTAAAATACTTTTGCAGTTTTGTACCATTATTATCATTTTGGGGCATTTCCATTCCTTTAAATATTTACATTTTTCTGTGATTTTGGTGAGTATATTTTCTAGTTCTATGAAACCTAGAAACAAGATTAAAATGTTATTTGATGTATAGCACCCTTGTTGTGTATATTAAAAATGAGAAAGGAAAACAATTATTTTAAATAATTAAATAAAAAATAATATTTTCACACAAGTATGATGTACACTATTCCCCTTTTGATCATTAGTTTTCTACTCAGCAATCTCTTTGTTTTAAGGAGTTAACAAAAGTTTAGCATTCATAGACATAGTTTTAATCAACAAATTAAGTTATGCAAACTCCTAACATAGATTGAGTCTTTACAAACAAATATTAGACTGAGGCCAAGTTATGCTAATAAGAGACTAAGTGAAAACATTGGTATCTCTGTGAGACCTGTTCTAACTATGCGAAATAGCAGGTTTAATTCTCTTTTTTGAGAATAATGTTGGTACCCCTCATGCTAACATATTTTGTCATTTAAAAGTGAATCTGACACTAAACATTCTTTGATATTCTCAAATCACCTTAGCACCTAAGAAACACTCACCATTATATTATAAATGAGCGAGTTCTTATCTTTGCACCCTTATTTTCTTTGTGATTTACTAATGGCTATTATTACACTTATATTAATGTAAATTATTAAATGACTACAATATTTAAAGCTATAGTAGGATTCTTGTATGTAAGAACGTTTAAAAAAAACAAAAATATTGTTTGCTGTCAATGTTGATTACATTTTATTTCATTAATACTATTATTAAAAGGTGTTGATATTATTAATACAAAGTGATAGTTGCAGATCATGTGACTTTACCTATAATTACATAAAAATTGTTTCAGGAACTTTTATAGCTACTACAAAATTTATTGAAATCATTTTTATAACTGCTTTAAAGTTTTTTTCTATCTGAATCAGCCGGTAGCTTCTGCTCACATTCATAAATATCTTTATAGTAAATTAAACCAATTCACATAAAATAAACTTATAAAACCCTTTTTAATACCAAATATTTCTTTACATATATAACTTTTACTGGCAGATATTTAATAAGTGAAATTTTCTATTTTGTAGATTTGTTGTTTCCATGGATGGATTTTAAAGAAGAAGAAGATAAAATGTTAAGTCTTACTTTGCTACCCAGACATTCTACACATGCAACTGCAAATGAGGACCACAAAATGAAACAATTTCACAGAGCCTCACTCAGTAACTATGCTGAGGGGGCTGAATTATTAAAAATGACACCTACGGCTCAGTCAATTTCATCCCTAATAGAAGCAGAATATCAAGAGGCAGACCTACTTTTGGCCACATCTAGATTGTTTTGTTGTCCTCAATGTGGCAAACCTTACAAGTACAAAACCAATTTAGTGAGACATTTGAAAATAGAATGCGGCAAGACACCTCAGCTTCAGTGTCCTTATTGTTCAGTTCAAACTAAACACAAGAGTAGTATGCTCAGGCATATTGAAAATCGGCATAAACATTAAACTACATTATTTATGAAAAACAAAATTACTTTAAATTTTATTTTTACAATAACTGTGAATAAACTGAACGGGTAGATAAAAGCATTGACCAACAAAAAAAACCTGTAATAAAGCTTTTGTAAATCATTGAAATACACGGATCAGAAAGAATGTTTTGAAAGCTCACAACAATAGTGAACTTAATTTATATATAGACTTCCTCTTCTTACTTAATATATATTGCCAGCACTAAATAAAATCGCAGGTTGAAAATTGTTGTACATTTATTTATATCAGAAATCAAAATAACATTAAAAATCACTTCTTACTTCAACAATTTATTATTGGAATATGTTCAACAACATACTATTCTACTAAAATGTATGATTTAACTAAGATATAATTTAAAACAGTTTTATTTTTACCTTGCATTATATGTGTAATACTTTTTTTTATAATTCAGGGTTGGATAATACTATTTTGATTAATTTTAAATATGTAAAAGCTAATTAAATGAATGTATTATCATTTTTCAAGTTTAAATTTTAAAGTATCAGCCATTGTTATGATACATTGTTATTCATCTGAATGTTGAAAAATATAGCAGAACATTTTCTCACTACTCTCATGATCGCTCTAAAAATGATTTCATAACTATAATCCATAGTTATCTTTAAACATAACTATCACCATCATCAACTGTTTCCAGCTTATGGCCGAGTCACTTTAGTAAAATACCTCCATATTTATCTCTCCCTCCACCATTCTTCCTCAATTAATCATGTTCAATCTTCTCCTCTCACTTGCACACTTTTTGTTATTAGCTCTTTTCATCTTTTACTTGGTCTTCCTTGCATTCACTATCCAACACACTTCATCGCCATCATTCTTTTTGATATTCTCTCTTTATCCATTCTCATAACATGTCCATACCATCTCAGTGTTGCTTCCTCTACTATCTCATATACTCCCTGTAACCCCATTCTTTCACAGAAAACTTCATTTTTAATCTTGTTTATCCTTGTGACAGCTAACATGCTCCTCACAAACTTCATTCCCGTGGCCTCCACTTTCCTAGTCTCTCTTACATGCATTGTCCATGTTTCTCCTTGTGACAACTAACATGCTCCTCACAAACTTCATTCCAGTGGCCTCCACCTTCCTAGTCTCTCTTACATGCATTGTCCATGTTTCTCCTTGTGACAGCTAACATGCTCCTCACAAACTTCATTCCAGTGGCCTCCACCTTCCTAGTCTCTCTTACATGCATTGTCATGTTTCTCCTTGCATGACAGCTAACATGCTCCTCACAACTTCATTCCGTACCCCACCTTCCAGCTCTCTTACATCATTATCATGTTTCTCCTTGTGACACTAACATGCTCCTCACAAACTTCATTCCGTGGCCTCCACTTCCTAGTCTCTCTTACATGCATTGTCCATGTTTCTCCTTGTGACAGCTAACATGCTCCTCACAAACTTCATTCCAGTGGCCTCCACCTTCCTAGTCTCTCTTACATGCATTGTCCATGTTTCTCCTTGTGACAGCTAACATGCTCCTCACAAACTTCATTCCAGTGGCCTCCACCTTCCTAGTCTCTCTTACATGCATTGTCCATGTTTCTCCTTGTGACAGCTAACATGCTCCTCACAAACTTCATTCCGTGGCCTCCACTTTCCTAGTCTCTCTTACATGCATTGTCCATGTTTCTCCTTGTGACAGCTAACATGCTCCTCACAAACTTCATTCCAGTGGCCTCCACTTCTAGTCTCTCTTACATGCATTGTCCATGTTTCTCCTTGTGACAGCTAACATGCTCCTCACAAACTTCATTCCCGTGGCCTCCACCTTCCTAGTCTCTCTTACATGCATTGTCCATGTTTCTCCTTGTGACAGCTAACATGCTCCTCACAAACTTCATTCCCGTGGCCTCCACCTTCATAGTCTCTCTTACATTCAATGTCCATGCATCTGTTGCATATGTGACTAAAAGTGCATAGTACACCCTGTTTATACATCACTTCCTTATGCTTCAAGGGCACTTCTCTTCTTCATAGCAGGTCTTGTACACGCTATAAAACAACTACCCTGTGCCCTTATCTTATTAGATCTTCTTCACTTCCACTTTCCACCTAAATCATGCTTCCAAGATATTTTACCCGCTGCATCTTTCTCATTTCTACCCCAACCAAAGCAAATATCATTACCATCAGTTCATACCTCACTGTACTAAATTTCATTCCACACTCTTTCACCTCCTCATTCCATTCCTGTAGTTGTTCTCAGGTCCGCCACGAGAGGGGGACTATTGGTATTATGGTACCATGTCCGGGACTGCCAGGAGTCTGGGCCCAAGATCCAGAATAACCAATTTCAAAAGAATTAGTTGATTAAATAAAATAAAATATAAACGATAAGCAATAAAATACCCATCTCTAATAAGGAATAGTACATGTCCAGCCTATCAGCATCTAATTTGCTTAACATTTCCAATCAAGAACCACTTCATATAGCTTTTAGCTATAGGCATCCAATCACTAGAATTACCAAGGGAAGACAATTCCAAATAACATCTGAGAGCATCCAACCTTCCCAAATTTGCTGTAAGAGGCACACTCATTATCTTCTGAATACATAGAATTTAAAAAAAATCAAGGTTAACACCACTCCAAATAGCTTCTAGAAACAAACAGTTTTCAAAAATTTGCCAGGAGGAGAGCACTTCAAATGGCTTATAAAATAGGCATCTAATTTTCCACAAACTTCCAGACAAAGACCGCTCTAAATAGCTTATAAGTGACATTGAAATTTTAAAAAAATCTGGAGAAGGACCACTTCAAGTAGGTTATAAAGAAGTATAATTTTAAATACATGATTTGAACAAGGGCCACCCCAAATATCTTTTGGGAGTATCCTTTTATCGAACATTCGCCTAGGGTCCCAAGGTTTCCCTTTAGCTTTGGGGTAATAGCCACTTAAAATCAATTTTTATTTGTTAAACTAATTTACCCCCTCTAGACAATCAAGATTTCGCCACCAGTTAAGTTGAGTAGAACAAAGAGAGAAGAGGGCCCAGTTTGAGGATCTGGTGGTCCTGGCTGATCCTGTACTTTTCCTTATCCCTCCATATCATCAAGTCAAAAGATAACATTATGGCATTCTTTAAATGATGATACAACTATATTATAAACATAATGAAAATGAATTCAAATGTATATTTTACACTCAAACATGATTATGATTCAATTATTGTAATATGAGGCTCATCCAGAAAGTAAGAGGGAAATTTTTTCTTTCGGAGTTGGTGCACCGGGCATGTAGGGAGAATCCTAATGGTCACTTTGTTTGGTCCTGCGTGTTTGTCGGCCATTTTCTTCGGTCACAATAAATTCTTCCTATGCAGAGTTCATCACGCGCTCTCGCCACCTCCGTTCGTGAGATCTGCGCGGTCATCCATTTTTTGACTTTGCATAACAATACCGCCGCGAATATCCATCGGAAGCTCGTGGAAGTTTGTGGTAGTTTGTGATGAGTCGACAACATGTTACGAAGTGGGTTAGGTTGTTCAGAGAAGGCTGTACTGATACGATGAGGCAAGGAATGGAAGACCGTTAGTGATTTCTGACAAACTTGTTCAAAAAATTGTAGTACAAGTGCGAAATGACCACCGTGTGACATATGACGACCTTCAAGAAAAAATTCCTGCCATTTCTTGAAGTCTCCTTGGTGATATTGTGTCGGAAATATATGGTTACAAGAAGTTGTGTGCGAGATAAGTGCCCAGAATGCTCACACCGGAGCACCGTCAAAATCGCATCACCGCCGCGTGTTAATTTCTAGATAGTTTTGCACAGGAGGGAGGAGCTTTTCTGAACTCTATTGTGAGATGGGGGATGAAACATGGGTGTGTCACTACACCCCAGAATCCAAAAGACAATCAGTTCAGTGGCGTCATTCATCTTCCCCAGCCACCAAAAAGTTCAAGTCGACCCATTCACCCGGAAAAGCCATGGCATCGGTTTTTTAGAATTATAAGGGGGTCCTTTTGGTGGACTTTATGCCTAAAGGGACTACCATTAATGCAGAGGCTTACTGAAATACCCTAAAAAAACTCAGAAGAGCCATTCAGAACCATAGAAGGGGAATGCTGACCCAGGGAGTCAAACTCCTGCATGACAATGCCAGGCCCCACACCACGCGATATTCACAGGAGCTGCTGACATCGTTTGGATGGGATATTGTCACCCACCCCCTTTATTTACCCGACTTGGCGCCTTTGGACTATCACCTTTTCACTAAACTAAAAGAGTTTTTGGGTAGGAAACATTTTCCCAACAATCAGGAGGTCGAGGAAGCTGTGAAGAAGTGGCTTAAAGAGTTGGCGGCGGAGGTCTATGACACTGGTATACAAAAGTTGGTGCCCTGACTCCAGAAATGTTTCGATCTTGATGGCTATTACGTTGAAAAATAGTTTAATATATTTGGTAAGTATCCTGTGAATTTCAATTAAATACAAGCATTTTTCGATCCTACATAAATATTGTATCCTTACTTTCTGGATGACCCTCGTATTATTCCATTATCAATTTAAACTACATAATGATTTAAAAAAGATGAAAATATGAACATATTTCAATACGACAAATTATTGTTGAATACTTTACAAATTTAGGATATTTTTAATTTTTACCATGAATACAATAAAATGTATAAAATAGTAACTTCAATATTCTTTGCTAGTTGAAATAATTTGACAATGTGTATATGTTTTGAAATAAAAAAAATATGTTGGGCAAATTTTAGGTTTATAATTTTGGTTTGCACTTTATTGAGAGTAAAATACTCTAAGCAATTGATTTATAGAAATTTGACTGACAATATCAAATGCAATGATATAACTTCTTATTAATTTGTGAATAAAAGTTTGTTTTTAATTGAGCAAATGTTTTTATAACACCATCCCATTACCATGGATATGAAGTCAAAAGCATGGGCTGGCTACCAGTTTTAACAAATAATACATTTTTGTATATTCCTTTAAAGTGCTGTGATTTAGATTTTTCTTCATAAGTACAAATGAAAAAAAAAAATTATTTTAAAAAACAATGATCAAACAAATATCAGGCAACACCATTTGTAGTCATTTCTGAGTGAACATAAGTTTAGTTATAGAAAAAATACACTTCCCTGAGAGTGGTTCTGGTGCTGTGTGGAATGTGTGAAAAATATAGTTCATAGTAAAGCTAATCTATCAATTCATAAAATAATTTAAAATTCATATAGTTTGAAATAATTACAGCAGTCTCTTGAAAGTTGGAGGTGAATAAGACCAGAACAAGAACAAAATACATTTTATATATAAGTGGTTCATTAGTCATATACTATGTTTGGAGTCATCCAACTTGGTTAATTGAAGTAGTAAATATTATGAATCAAGTAATTTTATTTAATTTAAACTACATTCAAATTAGTTTTCTTTGAATTAATATGAAAGTATGTGTTTTATAAATTTAATTTATATTGTAATTTAAGACTAATAAAAAACGCCCTATTACTCATGTATAATTTTCAAAAAGGATTGTTACTCAAAACAAGAGCACAAGTGTTGTGTCCCCATGCATTTCCATTTAAAGATATAGGCTAAACTAATACTGTGTTTAAATTACATTAGACGTTTATTATTATTCTCAATTATACAGCCAACTATTTGACAGTGGATGTATCCTTCTAGTCCCACAATCCTTAATACCATTGTTTACTCAATGATTTATTATTTATAATAACTTCCAAAATAATTATACAACACAAAAATTACACAATGACATAAAAAAACACACATGCAATTATCTTGTTAGTAACTTCAAAGACCACGTATTATTTGTATTTTAGTAATATTCCTAGATCTGGGTATCATATTTTTTTCTTCTCCTAGAAAGTTTTGTTGGAACATTGCACTACTATGCAGCACTTATGAAGTCTGCTTTCAACCTTTGGGCGTGTTCTCTTCTAATCAAGATCCTACTTGCTTATTTTTTTCTGCAAGAGTTTCTGAATTCTCGTCATTTTTATTTCTTGAGTCTCCAGCTGTTCATCATATGGAGCACCAACAATCTTATTTTTGAAGTTTGTTCCGGTAATTAGTCTTATACATTATCCAAGCTCAGATGATTTGCACGGACACATCTATTCTTATCTTGAGCCATATTATAGTGGGCTGCAAATCTTGAGTATTCCACCAGGTAACCATTCCAACACTTCTACCATGACATTTTTGATTAGAACTCTCATCATTCAGACTTAACCTATGTCGACTTTTCCAGGTTTTTTTTCTTTTTGTTTATTTCCTATACTTTTCAATATTTTCATTCAAATCCCCACCGGATAAATTTTTAACGACTGTAATCTTATACTGGATTTATATATGAGATTCTTTACATCTTTTGATGTGTGAAGTGTTTATATACACAACCAATTTGTGATACTTTGTATATTGCCTGCTTTTTACTTGTTATTTTCAGCCACTTGAATAACATTGCTCAGCAGGGTGATAAGGGGGTGAGTACACAATACACTTGTTTAGTTCTATTTGAGTGATATATTTATTGAACTCATTATCTCAGAGATGGACCCCCATTAGTTAGTATTGTTTCCAGTAGCCTGTGTGTTTCAAAACATGTTCTCAAATTTTCAATTGTTTTACCGGTTTTTGCAGATGACATTATGAAAATTTTTATTCGTTTTGAGTTGCTATCTACAAAAATAAAAATTGTTTCCTTTTGTACAAAATCATTATGGATTATATGCCACTTTCATGGTTGTAATAATATTAAAGAGATTATTTTCTATGTAAGCTGACACACACGGCAGCTTTCTACAAGGTTTTTTATTTGAAAATCTATTACTGTCCACCACACATAAATTTTGGCCAAAGCCTTAGTTTTTGGTCTGTCCTTGGTGAGTTTCATGCAGTAAAGTTCAATGTCTATATCATAATGATGCTGGAATCACTACTATCATTCCTCACAGTAAATAATCATTTAATACCAATAGTTAATTCATTTTCATGAAGTATGTCAACAGTCCTTTATCATTTATAAGTGACTTTTTAGGTCCAATACGTTGGATAGGACAGTCTTTACTGGTAGCCTTTACAATTTATTTATCTGTTAAAGGCATTTCAATTACCTGGCAATCATGATAATGTGTCGACATTGGATACCTCTTCTAATGTCTTGTATCAATATTGCATTGGTAAGACATTAAATGAAATCTCAACATTGAATTCTTGTTTATAATGTTGGGAATCTTTTTCCTTTCTCAAATAATATGGTTAGTAATTAGCAATTTGACTACCTTTCCATTATACACCATTGTTTAGAATTCAAATTTTATCTTATAACTTTGTACGGTGTTTAACCAAGTACTTGTATGTATAGTAGTGTGACTATAAAAATTCATTTAGGTTATAATACAATAATTAACCTATATTATCTTTAGTTTTTATAAATTTTGTTCATTAATATTTTTTATCATCCTCATTACCACTTTTATTGTGTTCTTAAAGAAATCCAACAAAATATATACTGATCATAATTACATGATCATGTAATTTACCTGCAAGTATTAAATAATAGATTTTCATTATCCTTCAAGGTCTCATATTGTTTTATTTATATTTGAAATATATATGTACCAAGAAATTCATCTAACAGTAGCTACTAGAAATCTAACAGTCCCAAGGAAGCTGCAACCAGTGTCTGGACCAAGCACCAAATTATCAAGTTCACATATCGTGAGCTCTGGTATGAAGAACATTATTTAACAGTTACATAAGTTATTAAAACTACTCTCATATATTAATAAATCAAGTCATTCAAGCCCTTGCTGTAACTTTTTTGTAGATAGTTTTGATATGTAAAATACAGTACTAATAATATAGTTAGCTATCATTAATAGTTGAGCACAAAAAATATTTTATTTTCTAAATCTCTCTTACTTTCAAAATAATACACTATCTACACAAATTTTATTTATAATCTGGTACAGTGACTGCAGCCTTCTTGCATTCTTTCTTAGTTTTGTGAAAAAATCTATTAAACAAAAACAAATGGTTTTAATTTATTTTTTATTTTGTCATTTAAAGAATCGAACTAATCACTTTTCTATAATATGTTGTTCTTTACAGAGGAAATAGTGGCAACAGAAGTATTTGAAGTCCTTAGAGGATCTTCATTGGCTTCTAATTCAAGTGAGATTCAAGAAGTCACACCTTATATCACATCAACAACTTCATTAACTTTAAAAAAAGAAGACGTTTCCGATGATACACTTCGTTGCTTCAACTGTTGCAAAGTATTTTCTGAACCAACACAATTACACGCACATGAATTCATCTGCGAAAATAATCTAATGTGTGTTGATTGCAACAGAACATTCTCTGGACGAAGTGCGCTACGGATGCACATCCGAGAAGTTTGCAATAAGGAACCAAATCTGTCTTGTAAAGTTTGTGGGCATAAGACTAAACAAAAGGGCAATCTGAGAACCCACATAATGAAACATCATATGATAACAAAATCTCTTGCTGACTTATTTATTGTGAAGGAATCTTAAAGATATTGGGCTTTTACTACTTGTATGGAAATCATTAATTGTAGTATGGATAGCTTATGTTTAATAATAAATAATATTTTTGAATTTATATGTTTGAAAAAAGGTACATGAAAGGCAGAATGGAACAAATAGAGAAACAAACACTTGGCATTTACAATTATATGAGAGACACAGTTTCTATTTTTCAAAAAAATTTACCTTTAATACACTTCAACTTCTTTAAGAGGCAGTACCTGTGCTTCCTTTCATTTTAAAAGCCACATTGAGTTTGTCCTCTTTCTTTCTATAACTCCTCTTAAATTGAAATGTTTGCATGCTATTATTATTATTATTATATTATTATTATTATTATTATTATTATTATTATTATATATATTATTATTATTATTATTACATAATATCATCATCATCATTATATCAAATTACTAACATTTAAAGTTAAGGAATTAATTTACAATCAATTTGGCTATTGCATTAACTTACTAAACATATAAGTTAACAAATCGGCTTATTAACTATTTAGGTTAATGAATCAAGCTACAAACAATTTAAGTCAGTGAATAAACTTACTAACAATTTTAGTTTATGCATGAAACTACTAACAGCTTCAGTAAATTAATTAAAGCACTAATAATTTAAGTAAATGCAATGCATGAAAATATTGTGCCAAATAATTGTTAAATAACCATTTAATGATATTAGAAATTCAAATCACTATTAAATATAATCAATGCATCAATTTACTTTACATTAAGTTGTGTATACATTTATTAAGTTAAGCTTAATCTTAAAAAAATGTGCAACAATTCAGGTTAGTAACATATACATTAAAATAAAAGAGACATGATATAATTAATTCTGAAATTCAAATATGGTACCTATTATGTTTGTGAGGTTGTGGTTATGTTGTATTTTCCCTACCTTTTCTCTGCCAGTCTTAGAAATTGAGTACTGTCATAAGAAAAAAAAGGACTATTCATATTGCAAGCAGCATTATTCAAATTTTGGTCAATTATAACAAGAAAGAATGTTTCAATGTAAGTACCTAAGCCATGGCATATGATATCTCGTTTTTACATGAATAAAAAAAAAATGTGATTGGTTTTTAAGTGTCTTATAAAATTGTACTTTATTAAAACACGAGAGCATAAGATGAAAGAAATAACTCAACACTCCAAAAACACACACATATATATAATTTATGTGCTCTTAATGGGAACCTGATAACACATTTTACACAATCATATATAATGTTAAGTCAATTACAAACATATATAATTAATCTTCACAAAACCCACCTAAAACAAACATTTATTACTAATCCCTCTATTATTTTACAACCTCTTTGGCGATGGATGCTGAGACGTGCTTGGTCATTTTAGAATTAAGGCAGCTTTCATACCCGATGGTGCAAGAAACTTGTAAAATTTTCGATGAAACATACAGAATGGGACACCGCAACACAAACGTTCATAGCAACATGGCAATGGACATGGCACTGTTAAATTGTTGGCTGTCTTTCATTGTGTATTGAATTGTATTGCCAGAAAGCTTGAGGGGACTGAATTGTATCCACTCGGAATGGTATCCATTCCGATAGTTTTGTAAAAAACTGCTTTTGTGAAAAATCGGAATTGTATCCACTGGAATTATATCCACAAAAACTGGAATTGTATCCACTCGGAATGGTATCCATTCTGATAGTTTTGTAAAAAACGCTTTTGTGAAAAATCGGGATTGTATCCACTGGAATTATATCCACAAAAACTGGAATTGTATCCACTCGGAATGATATCCATTCCGATAGTTTTGTAAGCTATCAGAAAGTCTTACATGGTTGTGTATACTAAAAAACGGAATGAAATTCGTTACCCACAGATTTTTTTTTTTCAGGAATGACACTTCAAAACAATTCGGAACACTTGGATGTTTAATCAAATGAATGGTACAGAACTCCGCACGGACTTTCTAGCTCTATTGTTTAAAAATGGAGATATTTACTCAAAACTCGTAATATATGTGAAACGAAATAATATACACTAGCAAATCCAAGCATATATTGCACTATACCTATTTAAAACATTTTTTGAGTCCCACTTTTAAACTTTATAATTTTACGACAAGACATCTTGTGAATGTGGGAATGCCAGCCGCCACCGTGGTTCGATTCCACGTTAAACTGTAGGTCCTTCATTTCATCTCACAATCACCCTACCATTACACATTAGCGTAAGTGCGTACAACCCGAACGGGTAGTAAGACGCGGTGCTAATAATAATATAATTTACTTTTAAAGAACTAATGTTCTCATTTGAATGTTTGGACTGATAAAAAAGATCAATATTGGGTCCACAAGGGTCAACACTTCGTATTAAAATGTTGACTTCCGGTTAACATTTTCGACATTTTATTAGTTGTTGCACATCTTTATGTCATCACATTGCTATTAAATTCCGCATTTATAAATTATGACCAGTAAAAATGTAAATATTGACTATTGAGTCCAAAATTGAGATAGATTTTTGCTGTACAAACATTTCTACTAAGGGGTTTAAGGAAAAATAATAAACTTTTTGAGAGATTTACTTATATTTAATTACTCTCAGGCATTTGAGAATTATTGTGATAAAACTTGAGTAGTATCTCTTTACAACTAAAGCTCACAAAATTGTATTAATATATTTGCCAATATCTCAGAAACTGTTGGTTTTATAAAAATATATTTCATATAAAAGTTTTTTTATTTTTAATAGTTCTACAATTTTGCAATGATTATTAATTATTAAGTATCTCAAATAGTTGCGGAGATATGCAAATTTCAGCTTCTCTAAAGTACCCTAAAAATAATTTTCATGGGAAAGTGAAAATAACCAGTTTATTTTAATCAAAATCGATTTTTCTCTCTTTTTGCCCTTTATTAAACTACTCTTAATTTTAAGTTTTAACATACACACAGACAGATGGCATTGCAAAGACCACTTTTTAGGGTTCATGAATACTTGAGATGTCGACATCCATCAACATCTCAAGTTAAAAATTTTGTAAAGTCTAATACTTTACTGTTTGTATTCAAAAAGTTAAAAAATATAAATATTGGCATATATCTTGAATGTTATTGGTTTTGTAAAACTATGCTTCGATTAAATATTTGTTTTATAAATAGTTCTACATATTTGTAATAATAATTAATTTCATATCACAAAAATAGTTTTGGAGATATTATAAAAAAATGATAATTTATGCATCAAACCAGAGCCCTTAAAGTCATTTTGCTGAAATATTGAGAGTATCCATTTTGTTTGGGATGTTTATAAATGTTTAGAAATGAGATTTAATCAAAATCGTTTGAGCCAATATTGAGAAAATCGACTTTTTCTCTTTTTGCCCTTCAGTAAACTACCCTTAATTTTAGGGTTAGATATCCAATTCCAAAAACTCCTAGGGGCAACCTTATGAAAACCCTAGATACCTTGTTCTAGCCTGATCGGTAAAATAGTTTATGTTCTTGTTGGAGATATAGACAGACAGACGGAAATTCAAAATTCACTTTTTTGGATTCGGTCGGTTATGAATCGTTGAAATTTATCAAAATCTCGAGTTCGATTTTTTTGATGATCACAATACTTTCGCTACCTGTAAGATAACGAAAAAGTAAAAATAGGACAGTCCCAGGAAAAACGAGACAAATGGGAACCTTAGTGTAACATTATGTAGTTGGTGACTTGAATTGAAGGCTATGTAGGATATTTAATTAATGTAAAAACTATACTCATCGGTCTCAATAATAACATTTTCTAAAGAAATTAACATCATCATCATCATCATCATCATCATCATCAACATCAACAACAACTGTTTTCAGCCTGTGGCTGGGTCAGTTTAGTAAAAGGTATCAATCCTTTTTTATTCATCATTCTTCTTCCTTTAATTTCTTAAATTCTTCTCCTCTTACTTGAACACACTATGTTATCTCCCTCACCAATCTCTTTGTTAGTCTCTTTTATGGACTTCCTCCTACATTTTTTTTTAGCACCGCTTCATATTACCCATTCAGGTTATATGCCTTCTACCTACTTCATCTCCATGACTTTCTATGTTATCCTTTTCTTTTCCATCCTCATTACATGACCATACCATCTCAGTCTTGCTTCCTCTACAATCTCAAGTACTCCCTGTACTCCCACTCTTTGCTGGATAACTTCACTCCTAATCTAGTTTATCCCCATGCCAGCTAATATGCTCCTCACAAACTTCATTCCGCTTTCCTACTCTCTCTTACATTCATTGTCCATGTTTCTGCAACATATGTGACAATAGGTATGAAGTATGCCTTATGCATCACTTTTTAACACTTCAAGAGCACTTCTCTTCTTTATAGCAGGTCTCTGACATACCAATAAAACAACTCTACTGCTGTACTTTTCTTTTTAAATCCTCTCTGATCCCACCCTGCACTGCAATCACACTTCCAAGATATTCTAAACTCCATACCTTTAATTCCTGATTCAAAAGTCATGCTTTCCCATAAAAAAAAATTGTGATTATCTATGAATATAATTTACATATACCACATGTTATTTCTAAATTATGTTTAAAACATAAATAATGTTATAATTGTATAATAAATTTAACAAGAAAGGTTAAAATATTTAATTCAATTTAAAATAGTTAATGATGATCAATACTATGCACAATTTTAATCTTTTAATATTCCAACAGTTCATTTGGGGTATTTTTGTGACCTAGAATACACATACACACACACACACACACATATATATATATATATATATATATATATATATATATTTCCTTAATAGAGACACCCAACTCATCTCTTCAAGTAGATCTTACTGTAAAGGTTAATCTCTAGGAAGTCTTAACTGTCATATCATTTTATGATATACTGTAAAAACTCATATACTTCATTTAACAATATAATAGGGCCACATTAATTGTTTATCTATAAAAAAAATTTGACTATGGATAATTGCAACTATACAAAAGTTGTAGCATTTAACTAGTTGAAAAACAAAAGTGATTTTAAAAGTTGTAGAATGTAGTGTTTTGAATATTAGTCTTGAGAACTTACAAATTAAATATATAGTAGTGTAGTTGTTTCTTGTATTAATTTAATTTGCAGAAGTAAACTATATTGATTAATATATTATACTTCTCTATTAAATTATAATATAATGTTGGTTTATTGAAGTGTATTTTTCCTTTATAAGCTGCCTTTCCCAAATGTATGGGATATACATTTAAATATATTATGTGAAAATAATCGTGTTTATTTGCATCAAATTATTTTAATGAGGTTGTAGAAATTAAAGAAAAATAAATTAAAAATGAAATTTGAGTGAAAAAAAAATTTCTAAACAAATTTAAAAAAAATCTGAATGGAGATATAGAAGGGTTTTTTTCATATTATTTTGAGAAAGGTAATAAGACTGAAATATAAAAACTTTGTTTGTAGTTTCTTTTCTTATAGAAGCCAAAATAAGGAAAAAGATGTCACCTTTGTGCGTTCAATTCTTTCCATAACTTTTCCCATTTCCCTAAGTTTTGTTCACCCAATTTCACTTAATTATGTTTTCTTTCCTAATTTATTTTATCAATGTCTATTATTCTATAGTAACTAGCCAATTCTATTTGCTAAGCATAAATAGATTCTTAAAAATATACACACAAACATGGCCAACTGCTCACACATGCACTTGCAAACACACACACACACACCTCAAAATAGTCAAATTATTAATAATTGTGGAAATACACAAAAACTACTAAACTATAATTGATAAAGAAAGTTACTGTGTATACTAAAATGGCATCTTACTAAAAATATTTATTATTCATAGTCATGTCATAGTTTCATAGATAATTTAACCATAATACAATAAGTGCCGAAAAAATTCTATAAAGGGTTCCCAGCAGTGCATTGGTTGTTATTTTTAAAAGAGCTGTTCTAAATTGACAAAATTAATATCACATTCAAATATAGGCAGTTACATTTAACTATAAAATATTCTTGAAAATAATGACAGGTTAATATTTTGATAAAATTGAATAATCCTACATTTATTTTTTAATAAATATTTTCTTTTAAGTTTAAGTTATTATAAAACTTAGTGTTTACAATTTTTACAACACATATAACTTATCTTGACAAGTTCCAAAGTTTCATAAAGATCATTTCTTTCTACTTTCTTCACTTGAGACTAAATGTCTGTAACACTAACACCAGTATTACTATTCTAAGATTATGTATATATCATTAAAGTTAATATAATATATTTTATATAAATTATATACAAGTTTATTATATAATATTATACTATAGATATACAGTGAAACATCAATCTATATTTTGTCGAGATCTGAAAATACCCAATGGATACAGGAAAATGGTAATTGGAGGAGCCTACATAAAATTAATATAAACTATCAGATTTGCCTGTATGTATCGGTGATAGACAAATGATCTCATGGTCTCAAACGCATGAAATGCTTCCATAAAACTCGACACTGGTTTGAGTTCGGCTTCATCGTCATCCTCACCACCATCTTGCTCCTCCTCCAAGCCACTTCCGCTTCCCAACTCACCATACATTTCTTCCACACACAACACACCACATGTCGTGAGCGCCTGCTCCACAAACACATACGCATCAAGTTCACGCCAGCAATGCTTTTTCCCAGTCGAACCTATTATTCATATTATGTGTCGTCATCACCACCTCTTCCCTCAATCTGTCACATATAATGCTCCACTTTTCTTCATGTGGCCACGCTTTACAAAACATTTCTGGATTGTCGACTGGGTCACTCATTGCCACTCTGAAACAAAGTGAATGGCCTTCAGGATGTATTATGTCTATCTTGAGTTGAATTTCTTTCCTTATGTACATCAGACATACAGCTGTCTGCACTAGCTGCTCCCCGTACAGTGTAAACCTGTTTGAAACACTTGAGCACACCAAAGTCTGGTGCAGTTAAGTAGATAAAATATCACCTTTACATTCCTCAAAAGGATGTGTTTGGAGAAAGAGTGGCACAAGTTGTCTACAACTAAAAGGATTTTCCTACCTTGTGCACTGAATGATACACCAAGAGCACTTAGAAAGTCTCTCAAAATATCTTACTTAATCCACGCTTTCGAGTTAGTGTGGAAAGTCACAGGTAGATTCTTTATATTTTTAAGACACTGTGGTTTTGCTGACTTTCCAATAATAATAGACATTTATTTGTCCGAGCTATTTCTGCACAGTTGTACCATCAATCGCTCCTTCTCACTTTTTTCTCCATGGCAGGTATCTTTTTTCAATACCAATGTTAGTCTGGCAAGTAATTGAAAACTAGACCTGTTTCATCTGCATTATAGTTGTCATGAACCTTGTAGCAGCTTCAAAAACCTCCCGAACCTGAGCTTTGTTGTATTGGTATCTACAGCAACACTCTCTGTGGCCAATTTCTTAAATACCAAGCCATGGCATTGCTTGAAGCGGGAGATACAACCGTTTGAAGCTAAAAAGTTCTCAATCCCCATTGTTGCAGCTATTTTGAGAGCCTTCTCATACAAAATGCCCCCATCCACAAGAATGATTGATGCTCTGGCAGGCTGATACCAGGTAAAGAGGAGATTCTATAGCTCACATATTCACACCTTGCTTGTCTTTCTCTTCTTTCCGATGTACTACACTTATCAGCCTGCTCTCTGGTCTTTGTCTAAATAATCGTGTTTAAAGTATTTGGTGGAAGGCTCAGACACTTACTAATGATAAAAACCACCGTTGATGATTGAACACACGGGATGAAATGGGTACTCAACTAAATGAAAGCACGAAGTGAAATGAGTCACACTAATATACAAGCAGGTTATACCAGTCAGACGAGGCTCTCGCCATCACCCATTCCCTCCAAACCATTGTTTTGCTGAAAAGACGCTTGACTGTAACTTGCTATGCCACAATCCAAAAACATTAACTTCTGTTACTGATACTGATCATATAAACATTTGTGTGTGTCTCTTTCTTAAAAACGATCAATCATGAATTAACATTCTTAGGGACTAAACATTCTGACTGATAGATTTGGGAAACGATAAATCAAGGAACGATTGATAAAGGCTTTATTTATATTGCTGGGATAGGATTTGTTCAGGGCCTATAAACATTTAACGCTGGATCCAGAAAAACAATAAATCAGGGAACGAGGTTTCACTATATTTGTTATTGACAAAGGATGTATGGAAATGGTACTTGACCATCCTCCTGCAAGCCAGGTACTCAATTCTGTCCACTTGCAATGAGGATAGTTTTTAAATTCTATTTTATGGCAAATTCTGGTTGAGTTTTTTTAAATGACCTCATACATTCCCCCTAAGTTGGCCTCCAAATCAAGCTAGACTTGCCCCACAAATAGCATTACAGACACTGTCCTGGGAGCAAGGTCCAATCCTAGCCAGATCTATTGTAAAAGGAATCTCCACATGCAGTTTCTCAGCTCCTCTTCATGGGACTTTTAATTAATTTGATTAAAATAACCTTTCTCCTCGTGTTTATGTTACTAAAAATGTGCTGACTTCATTATTTTTTTAAATAACCAGTGAATATATAGAATCACCAAAAGCAATGGTTTATTTAACAAATAATAGGATTTATCTAAATTTACCACTAATTTTATAAATTTCCCTATGCAATTTGCTGAAAGTATGAAACAAGAACTGTATTATCTGCATTTACCAGTGATTTTATAAAATATCTAGTTTATGTAGATAAAAATATAGAGCATAAATCCAAACTAACCTAGTCTAACCTATACTAAGCTAAAATAAACTAGTCTAAGCTTGTATAAACTAACCTCACTTGCCTAAACTAACCTAACCAAACCTAATCTCGATGTGACTTATCAACATTCACTGATGGTTGATGGTAATTTTGTAAGCTTACCGGTGATTTTGTAAAATGTTCAGCGAGTATGTGAAATAGTAAATACATTTTTTACATTCCCCAAGTGAACCAAAGATTTTGTAGAATCAACGGTGAATTTACAAACTCATTACATTCAGAACATTCACAGTAGCATTTCTTTAGATAGTAATGCTTATATATGCATTTTTTTAAAAATCTTTTAACAAACCTGTACCTACACTAGTTGGCAAATATTCGAGATGTCAAACTAATTTAATGATTTGTCTGTGACAAACTCCAGCCACAAATACTATGGGTTATTTTCAATAAATGGTTTTCCACTCAATCTCATTCTCTTTCTACACACAAATTTATGTACATTTCCTCTAACATATACCTTTCTCCTCCCTAACAAATCTACATAATTAATATATATGGATCAAATAAGAAGAGATGAGAATCCTCCAATAAAACCAAACTTGTGTAAACCTATAATAAACAAAATTGTTTAGTAGTTATAGTGGTAATCACTAAATTCTAGTTGTTTTGTTAAAAATGAATCAAACTATATACAGTAATTTAAGGGAATAGAAAGAGAATGCTGGCTATAGAGTAACTACCGGAATTTAAGGTACATTTTCTCTAACATATGTCTTCATAATCTATACCCCATTTGTTTAGATATGTGACTAGTATGGATGGCTAATAAGATATGTTGCACATAAAATTATTACATTTTATTAAACTAGTTTCACTAAATTAAAGCACATTTTCAATTAAATATAAGCTTTATTGTTGATGCTCTCCAAATAAAACCTACATATTCATCTGTGCATTTGTATGTTCTTTCTAAGAACATAATAATAGACTTTAATTTATATTACTTCAAAAAAGCTATGTACTTTGGATTAATATATTTTCTCCATGTTTTTCTTAAAAAAGTTTTTATTTGTTTATTCATAAAGTTTTTTAAAATCATTTTGAAGCACTTGTTTTATAAGTTTGAAATTTTATTTTTTAGGGACAGAAGGAGTGGATAAGCCAGACAATTCCTTAAAGTACAAAAATTCCAGACTGAAGGCAAACAATAACAAATCACTTCATGAGTGTATTACTTGTAAGAAGAAATTCACAGCAAAGAAGAAACTGGAGTCACATGTGAAAATTTGTCGTAAAGGGTACATTCCCACCTGTCAACTCTGTGGGTTTCATAGGATACACTATGACAAAGTCAAGCGACATATTGTGAGGTTTCACAATATTGACATAAAATATCATGGTTTTTACATTGAACATCGATAATTCAGTCATGAATATAATATAACAATATCTATACGGTATTGAACTTCTCTTCCACAAAAGAGTATCAATAAGAATTTAGGTTATCTTAATTGGTTTATTCACTTATAAAACCAGGAAATTAGCAAATAGATACACCAACACTACATTTATTGCTTTTAAAATAAGTTGTTTATTTATTTCTAAATAAAAGATTTATTGAAATCAACTTTAAATTATTATTACTAATAATATCACACTGATTTTGTAACTGAGTTCATAAATATACACATTCATAATTTTTTTAAAGTATCAAATGTTTTATAGTTTTTCACTTATTATTATTATTATTATTATTATTATTATTATTATTATTATCATCATTATCATGTGTTTCCTAATCCACTCTTTAATTTCTGTTTCATCAGAACATTAACATCTAGGAAATGTATTGTCTTACACAAAATGTCTAGCTTTCCCCATTATTTCCTTCTAAGTCATCATTACTACTCAGATCGGTGATATGTAAAAGTATGTGTGCCTAGCTCAAAATATACAAAACATCAAACTATCAACACTATAATATTTAAAAGAGTGAGTGGGGTAAGCCCTTTTTCTATTCTAGTGCTTCCAACAACTCATGTGCAAACCTACTGTTGTTTTGGTAACAGTGAACACATCAAAGTTTATTCTCATTATTTACTATTAAGTATATTTTGGTGGTTTGCTCTTGATTTCTTGAGTAGAAATTGCATCTCCATTCTTCCCCTCTGACACCCAAAATATCCTTAACATATTAGAACCATTTCAAATAAAGTAGAAAATTTATATATTATATTATAAAGATATTTGAAATATCTCACTAAATACAGTGGGCCCCCGATTATCCGTCACTCACAGGACTGGGACATGGTCGGAACACAAAAAGGTTGAATACCAAGAGGAGCAAAATAAAAACTTTACCAAAAACATAAAAATCAAGATTTTTTTTCTATGAACATTAAAGTGTTTATCTTTCACATACAGTCTACATTTTAACTAAGACAACACAAAACAAAATATTTGATTATAAAACATATATATTTATTGCTGGTGGAAAAGTTTGTAATATTTTTCTCTTTTTAAGACGACATCCTAGCCTTGGTTGCTAAGTCTCTCCACTTCTTTATCAACAAAATGTCCATAGGAGTTGAAGTAGGATGCTGCTCTATATACTGAAGAGCCATATCAAATGCTTGCTTAGCCGGAACTGTTGAATATGCTGAGGAGACAGATATTCAGAGCTCGAATGTGGGAGGGTCTACTGTACTACAATATTTAATCACATTTTAATTCTTTAAAAAGCTTCTAAACAATATTATAGCACCGACCAGTGATTAAAGGACATCTATAATATAACAATAGATCAGCATAGATAACTAAAGTGATTTTTGTTTTTCCTCTAAAACTTTCTCTTTACCTGCGTCCACTTGATGGATAATTTATAAATTAAAAAAACTCTATCCTTTACTTAACATTTAAAAATTAATCTTTTTGCACACCCTTAACTGTTCCATCTTCTCTCGTTTAAGAGCTGTTGCAATTACTTGAAATCCATACTCTCCTCTTGGTCTAGGTAAATAGATCATTAATAGCTAGTAGCTGGTAGTTTTATAGTTAAGATTCATACATAATAAATCCCCAATTTTTGTAGCAAAAACAATCCCAAAACAAACAAACTTTACCTGACACAAACCTCTTTTAGGACTTTAATTGTACTGTTTACAAAAATATAATTAATTGTTTCAAGATACTTCATTATAGTCATCGGAAACCAACACAATCAAAAAATATTTTTAAAATATATAATAATAATAATAATAATAATAATAATAATAATAATATAATATAATAATAATAATAATAATAATAATAATAATATATTTTGTAAAATTGTATTTAATGAATGATGATTGGAACGGGAAGCGACGAAGTAATAAAATATAGATATAGATTACACCAGCAATTTCCATGTATCAAAACTGAGATTTTGCTAAAAATTTATGTTAAATTTAATAAACCATGAAAAACAAAATAAAATATTTATAAATTCTAGGAATGGTATTAAGTAATAATTTAAAGTATATATTAGTAACAAATTATGTAAACTTGATGCTTACGACTAAACAAATACTAAATTTTAGATTATGTTATTGAGTTTAATCTCTCTTTTATTTTGTGCATATTTAATTGAATGTTTCTTTGCTTAGTAGATGTTGTGGTGATTATGTTTAGTAATATTACTGTACATTTTTTTTACTTTGCTTTGTTTCTATATGTGATTGAGTATAATAATATCAATATTCAACCATTCTTTAACTATCAGTTTTTATCATAATTTTTCTTAGTGCATATTTTATTTGAACTTTAGCATCCTAGATTATTTTTACCTTTATAGTTTGTTATGGTTATATTATTAATAATGGACAAACTGAAATGATCTACATTTTTCTATAAGTATATTATTTAGTAAATATAGTTTTAAATCATGAATGTAACTTAAAAACATAAGTGTGGTTAGTTTTCATATAATTAGATAATTTTCAAATAAAAATTGTTCTACTGTACTATTATTTTAAAACAATGCCAAAATTGGTTTCAATTAAGATGACAGAATAAAATGTATTTGTATTAAGACAAGTTTAGGTTTGTATTTTAAAATTAAATATATTGTTATATGTAAATCATACTCTCAATTTATTTTATGTTCCCATGCAAATCAACCAAAGTATGTTTTCACCACGATTCTCCTCCTTTTCTAACTATATGTATCATAATCTTACTTTTTTTTTATTAAGTGTTGTATAATTTAATCATCATCTGAAAAATAACTCAGTAATATTACTTACTCATAGTAAAACAGCAATCTCTTGTTTACCTACCCACCAAATAATATTCATATTTGATACGAGACCTACGTCTTAGAAACATTAACTAGACTGAGGAACTTTACTAAGTACAAAATATTCACACCTATCCTTGGCTCATTAACACTATGATTATTTATGTGAATGGTTGTGGTTTGATTCCACATACTGTGTAAATGTTGGTGTGAAACAATTTAGAATGTTGAGATTGGTTTGGTTTAAAAACTAAGTGCATATAGATAGGTGTGCAGGGTGCCATGGTGTGTGCAGGATATGATAAAGTGTGCAGTGTGTTTCAATATGTGTAATATTACACAACAGCTCAACCCCTGAACACTTACCAATGTACCATTCTATCAACTGACCTTTTGTTTTTAGCACTGTGTTTGTCATCAATCCAACACTTTAGCTCAGTAGGTAGCGTGTCTTATCTACTGATCTTGGGGTCCCGGGTTCGATTCTCGGCACGGCCGAAAAATTTATCATTGATGAAATGTGGGTTTATCTTTTTACAATGATGAATTCACACCCGTGGGCTGGATGTTGTGCCTGTCCTAGTCTTAAGTTAGATTATAAGGCATATGAAGCTACGACAGGCCTAGAAAGCCGGCAGTGGAAAATATAGTGCGTGAATAAAAAACATAGCCAGGCCATAGGCTGGAAACAGTAATGGGTGTAAATGTAAAATGTTTGTCATCATTATCATTAAAAATATTTTATTTATCTACAAACAGTGATAAAAAATGCCATTCTCAAAATAATATGTATGACTATATATACTCTTAGGCAATTAGATAAAAAAAAATCCAACTCAAAACAAACAATTGTGCTTTGTTTTTATAATTTTTAATAACAAAACAATTATGCTAAATATGTGATTAAATAATAAATTATGCTTCTACTTTCAGTTTTTGAATATAATTACGCAAAAGCTCACTTTATTTGATAATTATTAAATTAAAAATCCCTATGCATATTAGAAATTAATCTAGTAGATGACACCAAAATTTTAATTTTGTGATTAATTAAATACAACCATTTTAGTTCATGTTTGTGCTACTGCGTAAGTTACCTCATTAAGATTAATGATGTTGTTAAGTTTGTATTCTTATAACTTGAATTATCTATGATACACACACACACACACACACAATACTGATTGAAAAACTGTGACCTGGAGAATGTATAAGAATAGCACTATAATTTATAGTATAGTCTTATCGATTGTTGTTTGGAGGCGTAATAGAATAAATCTTCAGTTAGTAAGGCATCAAGTGACAAATTTTATCTTTCAGGTAAATCAAAGCAATAAGGATGTAAGCAAGCTCACAAATAGACAAGGAGAGATTGTATCAGTTTTGCCACTCAAGGTTACAGTTTTTTTAAATTTTAAATAGAGTATACCAGGTAACTAGCCTTGATCGTACTCACATCCATGACGGCATTCACTGCTTCTGTTAAGGATTTTGTTATTATGTCTAATGCCTTATATAGTGTTTGTGGGGAAAAAAACACTTTGTAACACTGGATGACAATTCTAGCTGCAAAATAATGTTTTAATAAAAGACATAATTATTAATGTTTTTAATAACAAATAGCTTACAAAAAACTTTAAAGAACTGTACATAAATGTAAAGAGATGTGTGTGGTATTACTTGCATCGACTCACAGAAAGACATTCCTTTTCATAATAAATTCACTAACCGGGAACATTTCCCTAAGATATGTGTATTTTGTGTCATTGCACAGTGTTTGTTTTATCTTTCTTCAGTACAGAAAATAAAAAGTTTATTTCTACCTGCGCTAGTGGTTGCACAGTTTTAAGTGTCAGGCTCACAATATATTGAACTGCTAGTGATGGGATGGTCGAAGTTTGAATTTATGCTTAGTGCACCAGAGGTGGTTTTCCATCTTATTTCTGCACTAATGGAAATACACTTATTCCAAAATAACCTCCAATCTTCACAGTTATATGAAGCTGTTAATAACATTGGTACCTGCATCTGTGGGCATGTGGATCAAGTGTCAGGATCATCTAGTCTGGTTTGTATATGGCGGCCAATGTCCAAATTTCAGGCAAGTGTACTGAAGGTGGTTTTTCCTAAATGGTTTCTCACTTTTGCTCCAGTCAAATGCTTGTACACTTAGCATAAATTCTACCTTTCTCATTAAAATAATTAGATGTGGATATTGTGGACAGTTAGCAAGACTTGGGAAAAAAATACTCTGGTATAGAACTTACTAATACAAAAAAATGTTTATGTTTTTATAATGACTCTAAAAAATATCCTTGTCTACTAGTTAAATTAATATATTATCACCAATAG